>OX439005.1:53342801-53757801 GCA_949316495.1 Amphiduros pacificus
TTTATATTCTTTGAACAATTATTTTAAGTGGCTGTGATTTTAAAATATGGTATATGGGTAGTTGTTATATTATTTTTTTATGAACTTTCCCATAAAGTTGCTCAATAATGCCAAATCTCATATCTTGAAAATGTCTATCTTGAAAATGTGTAAATAAATGCACAAAAATATGCCTTAACTTGAAATTTGCAAGTCAAGAGTATTTGCACAAAATAAAAGCTTTGTTAGAAAGCTGATTAATGTTATGTGCTATTTCTACACGACTGAGTGTATGTGATGATAACTGTAACAGAGTTATGCCAGGGCCGTCCCAGGCAAGACAAGAATTCCAAAGGAATTCAGACATTACATTTAAAGAATGTTAATACAAAAAAGTAATTGTATGCAAAGATACGAAACTTGTGTAAAGTAAATTGCTATTTTGTTTTGAATTGAGCAATATCCCTTTCTGATACCAATAAATTTTGAATTCTTCACTTTGGTATCAGAGAAAAGTAATAATGTAAGCATGAGAATTGAAATAGGAGAGGAATTTGCATTTAAAATTTTGTAAGTTTTATGTAAGTATGGAACTAATCTATATATTTCACAGACCTCAACTTTACTTGATATAAAATTGTTCTTTTCAACCATAGCTGTATCCACAATTTATACTGAAAATATATATGTAAAATGAATGAGTTATATCATTTAACATTTTAATTTGACAAGAGTTATTTAATATGCTAATAAATGTTTTATTTTAACTGTTTATGATGCTTGGCTGACATATTTCACATGCTAAAGCTTAGAAGTCACATGCTAAATTTTAGAAGTCTGAATTATATTTTAGAAGTCTGAATTATATTTTATTTCAAAATCTGAATTATATTTTATAATTTCCAACATGATTTTGAGTATTGGATGATGGTAAATAGCAAACAATCTATGTAAGGTATAGTTTTGTGAGACTTCTGATGAACTGCCACACTGATATTTATGGACAAGTCCAAACTTTTTCAGTCAAGAGTCCTGCATATTATGATCACTTATAAGAGGATAAATTAAGTGGTTTTTAGGAAATATAGGACCTGTTAAATCTATATTTAAGTAATTACGATCCATGTGTGTCGAACAATTGTCATACCATAGCCCCTGTAACCAC
Organism: Amphiduros pacificus; assembly: GCA_949316495.1. NCBI lineage: Eukaryota > Metazoa > Annelida > Polychaeta > Phyllodocida > Hesionidae > Amphiduros > Amphiduros pacificus. The sequence continues at coordinate 53,343,946 of OX439005.1, forward strand.
ATGAGTGTTCACGCCTTGCTGATGGACAGACAGGGACTACTAAATATTTTCTCCCGAGTGACTTTTTTTCTCCAAATATCTACATATCAAAACTTTAGATAAACATTTCTCATATTTTAAATTCTTTCTGAAACTGACTTTTGAATAGAGTGTTTATGGGTCAAACCTGAGAAAACGTTCAACTTTAACAAGTCATATTTGTACTTTAAAACTAAATATTTTGTCATGATTGTAACTGTACATTTGGAAGCTTTCAAACAGAAAAGTAAATTTAATAATGTATTTTAACACTTTACTTATCAATAATAATCAGAACGATGAATAAAATAATGACAATTATTTTTATATTCCTGTGTCGGGACATAACAAATAAAATACAATTTAAGATTTTTACTTATTTATTTATTTATTTTTATATTTATTTACAAGATTGGTTCCTATTTAGCGATGTAATTTCAAGTATCGTCTTCCTCATCAGTGGAATGTTCAGGCTGTGGGCCTGGCTGTGTATCGTGCTGTGTATCTCCGTCCTCGCTCTCTTTATCCCAGTCCTTCATCTTGGCTCCCATCATGAAATCTTCCCTCAGAATGTCCCACGCTGGAGGCTCATCTGATCCCTCTGCTGCCAGCTCCTCCACCTCCTGCAGCACAACAATATCACTTCATACCACACACACCAACCAACTTTACCACTGAATATTCTCATTATATGTATCAACATTTAAAAATACTCAAAATATATTCCTCCTCCTCCTTCATCACAGGAATATTAATTCACTAGACTCTCCGTAGCTGTCCCCAAATGATCCTGTTGCCAGTTAATTTGAACAGTTTCGTTCTCAGTTGTTTAATGATTTGTCTATATTATTTATTCTGAGAAAGCCATCTATACAATGCTGAAATTTAGACACCTGGTAATTGCCGCTTCCTGCCTATGGACTTTTGTTAATTTTCAACCCCAATTACTGCTCTGATATTGAATTTTGGTGATGTGCCGAACAAAAAAGTAATATTTTACTTTAAAATACCAGTGAGAGATTTTTGGATCATTATTTCTTTTGTAAATTGCTGTATAAATGATAATCAGTATGAACTCAGTTTAACAGGAATAGTCAATGTAGCAGAAGTAGAGTATTGAACACAAAGCAGTGGGCTGACTCAATCTTCTTTATTTGCCTTTTAATAAAGCTGATGCTATACTTAGATTAGCAGAAAGAGGCACTGGATGTTCCAGACCTTCATGCATCAATGAAATAATAAATTGTTTGTTATTATAGTTTTTAAAGTCATAAAAAAATAAAAATATCTGAGCCTCATTAAAAAGAGATAGAATTTATCTCCTGACTACATCTTGTATACAAATGGCTATGGTTCTGGTGGAAGGATCTCAAGAGTCCTTCGGTCCTTCTGACTCTTGAGATCCTTCCACCAGAACTAACTTGAGATCCTTCCACCAGAACTAACTTGAGAGATCCGTCTCCCTGAACACTGCATGAACTCATGTTCTTGCCTTATTATCTATGAATAGCTAAGAACTCCACTCAGTAGTTTCAGAGAAGACTGAAGGTGATGGACAGACAGAATAACAGGAAATTGCCTCACTGCACACGCTAGATTGATACACCCTGTACACTGTGTACAGCTAAAATCCCACACCCTGAAACCCTCCAGTAGGCCCGGAACTTTTCATCACGGTGCAAATTTATTCAACCTCGAAATGTGGGTTTTTTAACACTAATTTGGACGCCCTATTTCCAGATTTCTATAATTTGCTCACCTTTTTAATAGTTGGAATTCCAGAGGCCTCCACGTTGGGTGTTGTGTTTTTCAGAATATCCAAGAAGTCTCCCTTATTTAATGATTTCAGCACATGATCTCGTTTGAGTTCAGATTTTCCAACTTCTTTCAGCTTCTCTTCCACACTCTTCTGTTGCTTTCTCACAGCATTAAACAGTTGGACAACACCCCTATGAATGTCAGAAATACATATTTTATTATCAAATTGCGGGGATGATTTCATTTGTTCACATTTGACGGGGGAAATGCCCTCATTGGCAATTGACAAACAATAACAAATGAAGACTCTGGAAAGTGGAAACACTGCTCAGCACATGGATCAAAATTGTTCCCAGATATCTGCATATTGTGACAAGCACTTCTACATAACCAATCCAAGTCGAAATGGCATTTCTTTTTCAATTTTGATATTAAAGTTTTGGAAAATAGTTATAACAAAGTTCTCCCATGTGTGTAGCTGGATGCACAAATTGTCACTCATTTTGGGCAACTAATTTTGGCCGACCAAATTTTTTTCTGTGATATTGGCAAGCTTTTAAATTGAGGTTGCTTAGGGATATTCTTGTGGTGTCATTGCTCATTTTCAGCTTGGATATCTGTGTTGTGAAATCATTCATGATATTGAATGAAATGGTAAAAAACATTCATGAAATGTACAAGAGACAAGGTGGGGGCAACAGAGACAAGGTGGGGGCAACAGAGACAAGGTAGGGGGCAACAGAGACAAGGTGGGGGGCAACAGAGACAAGGTGGGGGGCAACAGAGACAAGGTGGGGGCAACAGAGACAAGGTGGGGGCAACAGAGACAAGGTGGGGGGCAACAGAGACAAGGTGGGGGCAACAGAGACAAGGTGGGGGCAACAGAGACAAGGTGGGGGCAACAGAGACAAGGTGGGGGGCAACAGAGACAAGGTGGGGGCAACAGAGACAAGGTGGGTGCAACAGAGACAAGGTGGGGGGCAACAGAGACAAGGTGGGGGGCAACAGAGACAAGAGACAAGGTGGGGGGGCAACAGAGACAAGGTGGGGGGCAACAGAGACAAGGTGGGGGCAACAGACAAGGTGGGGGCAACAGAGACAAGGTGGGGGCAACAGAGACAAGGTGGGGGGGCAACAGAGACAAGGTGGGGGGGCAACAGAGACAAGGTGGGGGGGCAACAGAGACAAGGTGGGGGGGCAACAGAGACAAGGTGGGGGAAGGTGGGGGGGCAACAGAGACAAGGTGGGGGCAACAGAGACAAGGTGGGGGCAACAGAGACAAGGTGGGGGGAACAGAGACAAGGTGGGGGCAACAGAGACAAGGTGGGGGGCAACAGAGACAAGGTGGGGGGCAACAGAGACAAGGTGGGGGCAACAGAGACAAGGTGGGGGGCAACAGAGACTTTTATCTTCTTTTTGAAAGGTTTGATGTGGTGTTAACAAACTAAATATCTAAAGCTGAAAAGTAAATATTATGACAAAATATGTATAACAAAGGGAGCAGAAAAACCTGCTTGTAGATTACAAAATGTCCACAAAGAAGTTGAACATTATTATAAAATTCAAGCTATTTTAGAAAATATGGAAGAGGGAATACAACAAAAAAGTACAGGTACAAATTGTTCCTTGATATTGTGGACAGAAGATATCTGGTACTGAGAGGTATTCACCTTGTTGCAGTTCTTTGAAGTCCTCTTTCCCGTTCTTTCTGTAGTACATTTGGTTTCACTCTGCCCATCTCTTCCCATAATTTTCTCTGAAATAAACAAACAAATGCAATGTTTACTATTTTCTTCACTTCATACAAACACCTGGTTTTTTTACATATCACTTACTTTAAAAGGCATCTGAACGTACCAGTTGGGCCAAGAATAAAAGAGAAAAAATAATTTCTAGATCATAATACAACTTAAGGAAAACTAGATGCCTTGTGACAAATGTCACAAAGGCTATTGTAACAATCTGTGGTGTCAACAATAATACATGGCTAAAGCTAAATTCATTATACTTTTTACATTTGTACTTGTTGATATCTGACATAAAGTCCTAGGAGCTCTTACTAGGTGTTGCAGTCTGTTAAGTGCGCTTGCACTTATCTTTAAGACACTTACATTCCTAGGCCCCTAACCAAACCCCATGCCAGTCACCTGAATACAGGTTACAACATTATGCATGACACACATATTGTCATATCTTTATTGGCTTCATTTTACATCACATAAAATCTCTATGGAGGAGGAGACAATGTGAACGTTGCTGCCTAAATAATGCCTTTACACCATATACAATACACCTTTTAATGCCAGCAGTAGCCAAATCAGAGACTATTATTAGCACTGATGGTTCAAATGTAGGTCAATAGGTCTTCCAGCTAGCGCATGGTACTTTATATGTGATAAGGCTGGTATCTGATCACTTCCCAACTCACTTGCAATTGCCTAGCAACCCAAAAGATCAAAGGATCAAATGTCCCCTGATGTTACATAAGCTTATGTAACCAGCAGCCAAGGATCAAAGGATCAATCCCCCCACCATATTCCTGATATTATGAAACCTTTTATAACTTGCAAACAATAGTTTAAATGATGTATAGGGTAAGAAACATTATTGTCTGGAGCAAGTTTTATTTTGCATGATATGAATTAGCCCCCTGGTGGGAATCTCTTCCCAAGTGGTGTTCCTGCAATCTGATATTACCAAAATAATGATATATTACCCCTCCATGGTGCTGGCATCAAGTCTATCTTACCTAATGACATTCTCCTGTTTTTCAAATATAAATGATTAAATAATTCAGACTGGTCACACTAAGTTTTTTTTGTAAAATGTCAAATTAAGTCATTAAGACTCCATTAGGTCAAAACTTGTTGTCGCTCATGGCTTGAAATAACTTGTTGCCTACTTTAATCATAATTCCTGGATGCTCAGGTGCCTCATATATAAACCAAGTACCATAGTTGCATTGGAGCAGATAAACAAACGGACAACAGAATGTGGAAGGTTGGAGGAACAGACAAACAGACAGACACAGGAGAGACAGTTTCCTTCCAGTACCTCAAAAGTCTGAATCAACCCCATTCCCCTGAAAAGGATAACTTTTGTCTTCCCAAACATTTTTGTTTGCCTCCAGATCAGTGCATCATACCTTTTGTATTCTCTCTCTCTCAGAGACAAATGGTTTATTCTCTGAATCTTCTGTCTTAATCTTCTTTATTCCTCCTTCCTCTTCCTCCTCTGCTTCTTTTTGTCTCTTTTTATTTTGAATTTCTCTATCTGTCTGTCCTTTGGCTAAAATAACAGCCTTTTTGTCCGTCTTTTTCTGCAGAATTTTTGCCATAACATTTGCAAGTCCAGAAGTGTGCTCCTCTTCATCTTCTTCATCCTCTTCCTCATCATCTCCGTCATCCTCTTTCTCAAAATCCTCTTCTTCTGAATCACTTCCATCTTCATCAGAGTCTTCATTCTCTTCTGAGTCTCTGGGTGAAGAATGTTGGTCCTCAACTGCTTCAGGAGTTTCTCCTAAAATTTAGATGCAACTGAGTCATAAACCGACAGAAGACTAAGTTTATAAATTAGATCATTTATGAAATCAATGGATTTTAATGCCACCTTTGGATGATGAAATTAAATGGTCATTTACACAATTCTTGTTGGTATTTTAATGTCTATTATCCTTATAAATATAAAACTACTATCAGAGCAGTTATTTTACAGAATTATTCTAAACTGTCAAATAATAATAAACCTTGGCATTATTTTTGGAAATTTAAGTTCCCTGTTCAAAAAAAAATTTACCAGTGTTTTGAGCAAAACCTTTAGCCCATAATAAAATTAATTTGGAATGTTTCATTTTGTGTGTGTCCGATGTGTTAGACAAGGAGTGGGACAGCAGACTATCCCATTAGGTGACACTTACTGATCAAGAAGCTTGTAATACTAACTTGGATAATCAGTGGCTCTTATATAAATAACTTGGGGAATTTTAGGATAAGCAAGAGTAAAAAAAATGGCACAATTAACACTAGTCCGGTCCCTGTATGAACATGATGAACTCTCACATCACAAAGAAGGTTCATAAGGGATGGTAACAGTCAAGCAACAATCTTAAACTTTATATTGTTTTTTAATGATTAGATTTTAGAGAGTTTTTTGTGCACTTCAGATTTACTTGAATGTGCAGTTCCAGTGTGTTGTTTTCAATGGGCAGTATGGATGTAACAAGTGAAGTTGGCCCTCGAGTGAAGTCAGCCCCCAAGAGAAGTTGGCCCCTGGGAGAAGGGGAGAGAAGTCGGCCCAGATATTTAGGTGGCTAGATAATAAAGTTACCGGAAGAAAATTAACGGTTACCGAGGGTCCCTAGGGTTAGTTAATGCCCTTAGGGTCAAATAGCCTTCTCGAAGGAGATTTCATGAGTTTTGAGCTGTTAGAGAGTGACCAGGACAGACTTTACTTTGGGGCCGACTTCACTTTGGGGCCGACTTCACTTTGGAGCAGACTTCACTTTGGGGCCGACTTCACTTTGGGGCAGACTTCACTTTGGGGCAGACTTCACTTTGGGGCAGACTTCACTTTGGGGATGACTTCACTTTGGGGCAGACTTCACTTTGGGGATGACTTCACTTTGGGGATGACTTCACTTTGGGGATGACTTCACTTTGGGGATGACTTCACTGGTATTCAGCACAGGGACCTGTAATCGGTCTATGGCGCAGCATTCAAGCCTGACTAGTCTTCCGTTGCTACCAATAATTGCCAATTACATCAGCAATGGTGGACAGAACCCTTGTAGCCACTGTCCATGCTGTCAGTCACAGTCTACTTCATTGGTGGAAACTGATCCGACAGGCATGGCAACCCACAGTCGGCCTTTAACTTTTTGAAAAGTTACAGACACTACGGAATTTCTATAAGCCCCCTGCCAAGACCCTACTTGTGCCCGACCAGTTTTCCGTCGCTACCAATAACCGCCAATTACAGCGGCTAAGCCGGAAAGGAACCTTGTAGCCGCTGGCAGTCACGGAAACTGGTCGCTGACGAGTAACTTAACTTAAGTGAAGTCGGCTACGGAGGGTCCCTTAGGGTTAGTTAACGCCCTTTGGGTCAAATAGCCAATGGAGATTTCATGAATTGGGAGCCGACTTCACTGGTATTCGAACCTATGACGTTTCACTTTACGTGTGCATCTTGTGGAAAGTGCCTGGGTATTCAACTTGAGCCATAATTTCTCAAATTTCAAAGATCAATATCTTGGCAACCAAACACAGTATCATGAAAAATTTAGCATGTATTAAATAGTATTCCTCAATACCTTTCTAATGACACCAAGATGGTTAAGATTGGAGCATTATTTCAAAATTGGTTGTCCTACCTAATTCAAGTGCCCCACCTCTGGCACCTGTGAGGCTGCGTGAGTTTTGGCTTTTTGTTAGCCCTGGATGACCACATCAGCTACAGCAGAGCTTGGCTGATTGGGGTCATGGATACTCCTTACCATTTTACCAGTCAGTCAGCAGATAATCAGGTTTTCTTTTTTACATAATTTATTTCAGGGGAAATCTTGATATCATCTTAAAGAATAAACTAACCTTAAGTGATTCACCTAGATTTGGACACCCTATTTCCTGCCAATACTATACTTGGAGGATTTAATCCATCTGACAAAACTAGTGTCTTCTGCTTTGATATCCAAAATGGTTCCTGTCACAACCAATCCATAAATATGCAGTAGAGACCTCTGGTAAGAGAAAAATGACAGGGAGCAGTCCATAGTTCTAGCAGAGTGACCTTGTCAAACTACATTGTGAGTAAAGTTTGTGATTCAAATGCATTAATTACTCATTTGCATAGTGATACTTGTAGTCAGTGAGAGGCTCATGGTGAGTTCGGTTAATTTCACTCTTAAGCCTCTACGCTCTAGACTCATGCTTCAACAAACATTTATTCACAAAGATTTCCCTATCAATTCATAAGTTCCCTTTCAAAAATTTACTTCATAATTCACAAAATACCAAATGTTAGTTGATTTTAATGTGTTGGTATTTACATTCAGTTTTTTCTCCATAACTTGACATGAGCTATAATCAGTGTAAAAAAGTTGCATTTGGGTCCACATGTGAGTTGTTTACATGAAGCTGTATGACCTAACTGCAGTCCATTCATTCACAAATAGCAAAATTAGTCCATTTTATGGAAACTTCCTTTGGCATTGCTCAGGTCGTAAATTACCGAATGAGTAAGAATTGATTTCATTGACATACAAATGTCTATCAGCCTGCCACCTGGTGGATAAGTATATCATTTAAATTTAGTTTGCAAATAGAAATTTTGAAACTGATCGAATGTATTGAAAATGAAATAAGGTGGTAGAATGAGAATAATACTTGCAAGTATTTAATCATTTTCTGGAATCATAAGACAAAATGAAGTAAACAATCAAACAATTTAATGAATGAATTTTATCTCCCCACCAAAACTAATGATTACTCCCCAGATCCTATTTTCTGACTTCCTTTCTGGGTTCATGCTGTGGTTTGGCCTTCTTGTCACCATTTTTTAAAATGGCTGAAAAACAACTCCTTGTTATTGTGAGGATTAAAGTGCATAATTTAAGCAATTCATTCATTGAATAATGATGTTCTGATGGTGACGAGCTAGACTGAGGCCAGGGCAACAACATACCTGTTGAGAGTAAGACAAAACTGCATGAGGCCCCCTGCCAGTCTCTCCGACCAATGATTCATTAAATATAGTGGAGTTGTACAGATCTGGTTCCGGTAAAGTTGTACAGTTCCGGTGTGTACTTTTCAATGGGGAAAAAAAAACAACATGGAGACCGGCAATCGGCCTAAGTAGGTGAAATCAATGATATTCAAATTCCGACCAAGGAAATGGTTAACAGTAAACGGAGCTGAATTCACAAGTGAATTCAGCTCCACGGAGCATAGAGAAAATATCTTATACTTTCTCTATGCACGGAGTAAGCTTTTTGTCCGATACTGTCAGCTACTCGTCCGTTCAATTGGCGCAATAGACACGACCAAAATATTTCTTACCTGTTTCAGAATTATTTTCTAATTCATCATCTTCCGAGGTATCCGAATGTGATCCGGAATCGTAAGATATTTCCACCCTACTTTTCGACATGTTGATGGCCATGTGCTCCAGGTTTGGTCACTTAACCGTGATGGCGCACACGAAAATAAACAAATGCATGGAGGCTAGTTAGTAAGATACAGACACACTTTTGGCGTGTAATTTTGTTTATTAATATATAGTTCAAAGTATATTCAAAGTATAGATAAATAGTTCAATATGTATTGCCAATGACAGATTTCATTTCACAAATATATTTTAGTGAACGGAAACATATATCCTGTTTACTAATTTAAAGGACAAGTCCACCCAGATGAGGTATTAAAGCTGTTGGGCCAAGCAGACAAATTGGACAACTCTTCCAAAGATAACAAAAAGACAAAAAAAGATAGTTGGGTCAAGCAAACTACTTCCAAACACCTCGGAAATATACTCTACTTACAACCCTATTAAAAATACTTACAACCTTATTTGAAATACATACAATTTTGTCCAAAATACATACAACAGTTGAAGATGAAATATTATCTCCCAAAACTGATTCTAAACTGTCTTGGCTGTATCTTGGTCGCAAGCATAACCCATACAGGTAATCCTGGCAATAATTCCATCAAATCTGACAGTACCACATGGTCTATGATTAATGACATGATACACAAGCAATGTGTGATTGAAAGAAACCCAATACTCTGAATACTGGGCATTGCCTTTCACAAAGCCAGTATTATATATATAGGTTTTGTTTGTTTGGGGTTTTACATCACTTTCAACATTATTTCAGTCATTTAGTGATGAGACCTTCTTGATTATTATATGATTTTGATGCTTTTTATGAGATATAAAAAAGTCTTTACATAACAGAACCGCCCAGATTGGTTCAGAATTGGTTCAGAACAATGGTATGACGTCATACCACCCAGATATGTTTCGAGTACCGCCCAGATTGGTTCAGAGCTCTCCCACCCCTGAGTCTGTGGCTGCAATAAATAGATTAATATGGGACAGCATGATAAAACAGTGTGGTATAATGGAAATTGGAACCTTTATCCAACGGCCAACACAGGATTGCCTGCAGGATTCCCTTTGGAATAATGACGTCATTCAAAGGTTCTTTCCAAACTCCTCAAACAATCAGTGTCTCTACAAAGTCAAGAATGATACAAAGGCGGCAGCTGTGAGGGGCTGCAGAAGAGTCAACCAATCAGAATTAACCTAAACAGGAAGTGGGGTGATTGTTTACAACAAGTAGCACAGTTGGGATGTGAGAAATTACTGAGACAAGAACAGCTCCATCGTCTTTATTTCACAATGTTTTGAACAATCTGTTCATCAGAACTGAAGGTAAAACCTCCAAGATCACAACTCACGAGACACACTGTCCACCAGAGGCACACCGTAATAATTACACTGGCAGGGAACTGCTATTACACTGGCAGGGAACTGCTATTACACTGGCAGGGAACTCCTATTACACTGGCAGGGAACTGCTATTACACTGGCAGGGAACTGCTATTACACTGGCAGGGAACTGCTATTACACTGGCAGGGAACTGCTATTACACTGGCAGGGAACTGCTATTACACTGGCAGGGAACTGCTACTACACTGCAGGGAACTGCTATTACACTGGCAGGGAACTGCTACTACACTGCAGGGAACTGCTATTACACTGGCAGGGAACAGCTACTACACTGGCAGGGAACTGCTACTACACTGGCAGGGAACAGCTACTACACTGGCAGGGAACTGCTATTACACTGGCAGGGAACAGCTATTACACTGGCAGGGAACTGCTATTACACTGGCAGGGAACAGCTACTACACTGGCAGGGAACTGCTACTACACTGGCAGGGAACAGCTACTACACTGGCAGGGAACTGCTATTACACTGGCAGGGAACAGCTACTACACTGGCAGGGAACTGCTACTACACTGGCAGGGAACAGCTACTACACTGGCAGGGAACTGCTATTACACTGGCAGGGAACAGCTATTACACTGGCAGGGAACTGCTACTACACTGCAGGGAACTGCTATTACAGACCATTGTTGTTGAGATGTCCGATTTTTCTATTTTTAAAAAGGTGCAACCTGCAAAATTGGTTTGGCATCATTAGTTAATAAATTATATGAAAAAAAATGGGAAATCAGCAAACTACTTTTAAATTGTTTTTTTGTTACCATTGTCACAAGGTATCTAGTGTGACATCAAATGACAAAGATGACTCTGAATGAAGAGCTTATCTGAGATTGCAGTCATAGCCTGGAGAATGGTACAGGCTGGTCAATGGAGAGCTTATCATTATGCATGTATTGGGAATTATCCAGATTAGCTTTGATTAAGTCACTGTCCACAGTCTGAGGTGAACTGCATGATATACAGCAGGAAACATGCATGCTTCATTGAGGCCTTCTCTTGATGAATTAACTTAAAGGGGAAGGAAACTTCCACTAAATATTAATAAGCATTTTAAATATATAAAATATAAAAAATAGATGTTGAGATAGTATTTTAATATCAATTGTTTTTTCTGAATTTTATGTTCAAGGGACTAGAATTGCATCCAAATTTGAACCACTTTTTAAAACTTATGCACGTTTGAATATTATTGATCAGTACAGTTTGCTTGCAAAAAACTTGCTCTATCAGCCCTTTCCATGAGGGAGGAGAGTGAAACTCAGTCCATGGCAGTGCTTAAATAAATCCCAGAATATTTGCATCATTAGCATTGCTTACCAAAAAACGATGAATATAATAATCTATGTGACTTGGCCATTAAATATGTAAATCATTTGTAGTTCAAACTTTTGACTATTTGCAAATGATTTAAACATTAGATTGGCAGCCTCCACTTTGACATGAACAAGAGCGGCAGATTGCTGGATCCTTCATTTTGTCCCGCCTGTGAGAGTTATTGGAAGGCTGCACCTGCAGGCTCAAGCATGGACAAACAGCATAACCCAGGGCCAGGCTAACTTGCCACACCCAACCTGCAGGCTCAAGCATGGACAAACAGCACAACCCAGGGCCAGGCTAACTTGCCAGACCCAACCTGCAGGCTCAAGCATGGACAAACAGCACAACCCAGGGCCAGGCTAACTTGCCACACCCAACCTGCAGGCTCAAGCATGGACAAACAGCATAACCCAGGGCCAGGCTAACTTGCCACACCCAACCTGCAGGCTCAAGCATGGACAAACAGCACAACCCAGGGCCAGGCTAACTTGCCACACCCAACCTGCAGGCTCAAGCATGGACAAACAGCATAACCCAGAGCCAGGCTAACTTGCCACACCCAGTCGTATGCAGCCAGTCATGATTTATAACAACCATGACATCCTTTATGCTAATCCCAGTAAGTCATTGGAAAGGTGTTATTTTTTTCTCCAAAGTGAAGCCTGTGCTTTAATACTGAGACTTGTTTCAACCATGATGTAATAATATTCTGAGTCCTATACCAGCCACAATTCCTCCATGTGAGCGGTAATAGGAAAATGCCAGAATTTGAGGGAACATCACTCTCAGAAAAAACCACTGGTAACCGCATAAGAGGGCTATATAAAGGTAGAATGACTGGTGATGTGAATGGGAGTGTAGTTGTTCTTTAAATATCAGATACAGTGATTGTACTTGGAAAGTCACCATCTGTCACGTAGTACATGCATTAAAATGAGATAAAAGCGATCTAGTCCTCTATATAAATAAACCTCTGCTGTGGTCTAGACACACGCAGGACATCCACTGGGATTTACAGGTTTGTGCAAATGATATATGTAGTATATATCATATTATATTACATATAATATATTCATCATATCATGTAAGGGTGGTATTCTGTCAGGAAGTATTCACAAGAATATCCATTATTTACCACATCTGAATTGCATGAGTGTTATTGCATATAACACTGACATGTCTGTTTTATTCAGAGGTAATGTATTACTGATCATTAAACATAGATCACAAGTGAGTGTTGATATGAGATTTGACCTGTCACTGCCAGGAACTTATTCTGATGTCACACATTGATTACGAAGCATTAATGTCCTGCTTGCTCAGGACCTGTACTGAGTAAGTTGATAGAGACACATGTTCTAAAAATAGAAACAGCTGATGACCTTTGCTTTATTGTTCATGCATATGTCTGTCATATACATGTATACTGTAATGAATACTCCAGCACTATCTGATGAGTGGTATATCTTCCTATTGAGCTCATAGATTACTCAGTAGTGGGCCCTGGATAGCTCATAGATTACTCAGTAGAGGGCCGTGGATAGCTCATAGATTACTCAGTAGAGGGCCGTGGGTAGCTCATAGATTACTCACTAGAGGGCCGTGGATAGCTCATAGATTACTCACTAGAGGGCCCTGGATAGCTCATAGATTACTCAGTAGAGGGCCCTGGATAGCTCATAGATTACTCAGTAGAGGGCCGTGGATAGCTCATAGATTACTCAGTAGAGGGCTGTGGATAGCTCATAGATTACTCAGTAGAGGGCCGTGGATAGCTCATAGATTACTCAGTAGAGGGCCCTGGATAGCTAATAGATTACTCAGTAGAGGGCCCTGGATAGCTAATAGATTACTCAGTAGAGGGCCCTGGATAGCTAATAGATTACTCAGTAGAGGGCCCTGGATAGCTAATAGATTACTCAGTAGAGGGCCCTGGATAGCTAATAGATTACTCAGTAGAGGGCCCTGGATAGCTCATAGATTACTCAGTAGAGGGCCCTGGATAGCTAATAGATTACTCAGTAGAGGGCCCTGGATAGCTCATAGATTACTCAGTAGAGGGCTGTGGATAGGTCATAGATTACTCAGTAGAGGGCTGTGGATAGCTCATAGATTATTCAGTAGAGGGCCGTGGATAGCTCATAGATTACTCAGTAGAGGGCCGTGGGTAGCTCATAGATTACTCAGTTGAGGGCCGTGGATAGCTCATAGATTACTCAGTAGAGGGCCGTGGATAGCTCATAGATTACTCAGTAGAGGGCCGTGGATAGCTCATAGATTACTCAGTAGAGGGCCGTGGATAGCTCATAGATTACTCAGTAGAGGGTCGTGGATAGCTCATAGATTACTCAGTAGAGGGCCGTGGATAGCTCATAGATTACTCAGTAGAGGGCCGTGGATAGCTCATAGATTACTCAGTAGAGGGCCGTGGATAGCTCATAGATTACTCAGTAGAGGGCCGTGGATAGCTCATAGATTACTCAGTAGAGGGCCGTGGATAGCTCATAGATTACTCAGTAGAGGGCCCTGGATAGCTAATAGATTACTCAGTAGAGGGCCCTGGGTAGCTCATAGATTACTGAGTAGAGGGCTGTGGATAGCTCATAGATTACTCAGTAGAGGGCTGTGGATAGCTCATAGATTACTCAGTAGAGGGCTGTGGATAGGTCATAGATTACTCAGTAGAGGGCTGTGGATAGCTCATAGATTATTCAGTAGAGGGCCGTGGATAGCTCATAGATTACTCAGTAGAGGGCCGTGGGTAGCTCATAGATTACTCAGTTGAGGGCCGTGGATAGCTCATAGATTACTCAGTAGAGGGCCGTGGATAGCTCATAGATTACTCAGTAGAGGGCCGTGGATAGCTCATAGATTACTCAGTAGAGGGCCGTGGATAGCTCATAGATTACTCAGTAGAGGGTCGTGGATAGCTCATAGATTACTCAGTAGAGGGCCGTGGATAGCTCAGATTACTAAGTAGAGGGCCGTGGATTTGTTGGATAATGAGTGGTCTTTGGCTAATTGCGAGTTAGGCCCTGTGTGTTTCTTTCAAACACTGTTTATTGGATAACTTTTGACAGCTTTTTTCAATAATTTTTTTTTCAGCACCATCTTTGGAATCAGAGTAGCATATTTATCAAAGAACAAGATATAGTAGCATTGTATCCATCACTGTGTCTTAATATTAACTGTGTCTTAATATTAACTGTGTCTTAATAATAACAGTTTGTGCACACATTACAATCTAATTTTGGCAGCAAATTTGAATTATAAAAAAGATATAAATATTAGAATCCATGATTTTTCCTTGATATGATTTTATTGTTTTATTGCTAAGAAAGAAATCTGCTGCAATAAGTGTATAAGTGTATAAAATCATCATTTCCAACTGCACAATATTATTTCTTCTTCAAAAAAGTCTTTTTTGAATCATTGCAGGATCGCATAAATTTGAAGCTTGTCAGATTGCCACTAGTATTAGAACAATGGAGACTCGTCGAAGTTTTCTAGATGATGTGAACAATAGTCCCTAGTAACCAAACATGTTTCTGTGCTATTTGCACTCATCAGTGGTGGGATTGCATTTCCCTAAATGCATTGCAATAGGAAGTGGCCCGTTTTCTGCGATTTCCAATCAAATTGATATGTCATTCTCTCCTTACCTTGAAGTATAGAGAATTTGTACATATTTGTGTTCCAGGATTAACCTTATTTGAGACAAGACACTATTTGTGTGTAAAAAAGGCTTTATTTGTACATACTACTCAACCACGTTTTACATTGTGATGAAGAAAATTCCCATCTCTTATTTCAAGAGATAGTAAAGATCTGACTTTTTGTAATTTACATAAAATTATTTTTAAAAAAAGAGTGTCACCCTATGGTCTCTCCAGCAGGTCATGGGACCCGGAAGAATTGCCACGTCTACACAGCCTTTGGATCACATGTAATTGCCTAATAATGCGCACATTACATCTGGCCGAAATAGCTCAATTGGTAGAGTATTCGCCTTGAGATCCAGGGGTTCTAGGTTTGAATCCTGGCCAGTTACTATCAACCGCTATGAGCAGACATTGTCTGGTATCAGCGGTATATAAATGTCAGCTTTACTTTAATGTTGAATGTATATTTACTGATGCATGATGTTTCAGGTTCCCATAGGAAGCTGATATGACCATGAAGGCTGTGATTTGTTTTTTGACACTGGGCTTCTGTTACATAATACAGATTAGTTCTGCTAGAACATGGCCACCTCCTCCGTCATGGGAGAAGAAAGCCACCATGGGTAAGTTAGATTCCAGCAGCCATCAACAAGTGGCCCATACATGACCCAGCCTTTACTGTCATAACCATTATCTTTTACTGAATTAAAAGACAGAAAAACATTTGCAGCAAAAGAATATTGTTTATGATCTAGTTGTGCAAAAATAGCACTGGAAGAAAGTTCCAATTTTATTATTATATTAATAGAAAAAATGGCAAAAATGCCTGCATGACATGACAGATATTTTATGGTGTCCTTGCCAAAAGTCCCATGCCCTCCATACAGTCCTTATGTGTGCACTATTAGTTTCAATAATATACATTATTAAATGAAGCAGATATTCCAGCCCAAAAATCACCCGAAAACTGTGACTTGCCATTTTGAAATTCCCACCAGTTGACACGTAGGAGAATATCTGGTATTCAGTAGTTCGCCTCACACCACTACCCCGGGACCACTACCCCGGGACCACTACCCCGGGACCACTACCCCGGGACCACTACCCCGGGACCACTACCCCGGGACCACTACCCCGGGACCACTACATCTTTTTGTGTCTTTTTTTTGTTCTGTACAGGGTGGGACATCTTGCAATCAGAGATTGCTGTTTAATTTCAAATTGTGTCCATAAACAAAAGCCTTTAAAGATTATAGAAAATACAGATTTTAAAAAATGATCTTAATTTTCATATTAAAAAAAAATAAAAATAAATATGGGGTCCTTTTTGTTGCATTTCGGTCCGTACGGAGAGACCTGATGTACATAACACCCAATTATGCTTTGGATGATTATTAACATGAATATTTGTATATATTTACTCAAGCGCATTTACTGTGCAAGCCACACCTAATTCTTGTAATATGATGGCTTGTTTTCAGCACGATATTTGGTTCACTATGCTGACTGGGGAGTTGTGTCTGCGATCTCACCGGACTACGGCTACGTGCCATTTGGTACCATACAGAGCTACTGCGATGGGACTCTAGGAAATAGCACTGGCATTCCTTACTTCTACATATCCGAGTTGTCAGACACATATAAGAATATAAAGTACAACAACAGTGTGACTCTGGCTCTGACCCAGGCAGAGAGCGATTATTGTGAAAGTCAAGAGATGGACCCGGAGGAGCCCACCTGCGCCAGGCTCGCATTCCTCGGCAAGGTTAGTTATTTTCCAAAGTCTCTCATTTCCTTGTGGACTGTTTCAATTTTACAAAACCTCACTTATATTTGGGTTGCAGCATATGAGTACTTAACTGTTTTTTTATCATGAATGAGGTTTTCTCAAATCACACCAATTTGTTTGATTTTAATATAGTAGTCAGTTTAACTGCTTAAGTGATTTGAGTGGTATGCCATCCTTCCACATGTTGTTAAGGGAGGGCGTCTGAATACTCAATACTCTGATTCCTGAACCTCTACACCAGAACGTTTGTATTTACAGATGGTTGCCGTCACAGATGCAGAAGAGATGACATTTGCCAAAAATGCTTTATTCACCAGACACCCAGCAATGAAAGACTGGCCATCAGGACATGGTATGTAACAACGCTGACTTACTGACAAGACTGACTGTAAGAACATGGTATGTAAGACAGCACTAACTTACTGACAAGACTGGCTGTAAGAACATGGTATGTAAGACAGCACTGACTTACTGACAAGACTGACTATAAGAACATGGTATGTAAGACAGCACTGACTTACTGACAAGACTGGCTGTAAGAACATGGTATGTAAAACAGCACTAACTTACTGACAAGACTGGCTGTAAGAACATGGTATGTAAGACAGCACTAACTTACTGACAAGACTGACTATAAGAACATGGTATGTAAGACAGCACTGACTTACTGACAAGACTGACTATAAGAACATGGTATGTAAGACAGCACTAACTTACTGACAAGACTGACTATAAGAACATGGTATGTAAGACAGCACTGACTTACTGACAAGACTGACTGTAAGAACATGGTATGTAAGACAGCACTAACTTACTGACAAGACTGACTGTAAGAACATGGTATGTAAGACAGCACTAACTTACTGACAAGACTGACTGTAAGAACATGGTATGTAAGACAGCACTAACTTACTGACAAGACTGACTGTAAGAACATGGTATGTAAGACAGCACTAACTTACTGACAAGACTGACTGTAAGAACATGGTATGTAAGACAGCACTAACTTACTGACAAGACTGACTGTAAGAACATGGTATGTAAGACAGCACTAACTTACTGACAAGACTGGCTGTAAGAACATGGTATGTAAGACAGCACTAACTTATTGACAAGACTGACTGAAAGAACATGGTATGTAAGACAGCACTAACTTACTGACAAGACTGACTGTAAGAACATGGTATGTAAGACAGCACTAACTTACTGACAAGACTGACTGTAAGAACATGGTATGTAAGACAGCACTAACTTACTGACAAGACTGACTGTAAGAACATGGTATGTAAGACAGCACTAACTTACTGACAAGACTGACTGTAAGAACATGGTATGTAAGACAGCACTAACTTACTGACAAGACTGACTGTAAGAACATGGTATGTAAGACAGCATTAACCTACTGATAAGACTGACTGTAAGAACATGGTATGTAAGACAGCACTAACTTACTGACAAGACTGACTGTAAGAACATGGTATGTAAGACAGCACTAACTTACTGACAAGTCTGACTGTAAGAACATGGTATGTAAGACAGCACTAACTTATTGACAAGACTGACTGTAAGAACATGGTATGTAAGACAGCACTGACTTACTGACAAGACTGACTGTAAGAACATGGTATGTAAGACAGCACTAACTTACTGACAAGACTGACTGTAAGAACATGGTATGTAAGACAGCACTAACTTACTGACAAGACTGACTGTAAGAACATGGTATGTAAGACAGCACTAACTTACTGACAAGACTGACTGTAAGAACATGGTATGTAAGACAGCACTAACTTACTGACAAGACTGACTGTAAGAACATGGTATGTAAGACAGCACTAACTTATTGACAAGACTGACTGTAAGAACATGGTATGTAAGACAGCACTAACTTATTGACAAGACTGACTGTAAGAACATGGTATGTAAGACAGCACTAACTTACTGACAAGTCTGACTGTAAGAACATGGTATGTAAGACAGCACTAACTTACTGACAAGACTGACTGTAAGAACATGGTATGTAAGACAGCACTAACTTACTGACAAGACTGACTGTAAGAACATGGTATGTAAGACAGCACTAACTTACTGACAAGTCTGACTGTAAGAACATGGTATGTAAGACAGCACTAACTTACTGACAAGACTGACTGTAAGAACATGGTATGTAAGACAGCACTAACTTACTGACAAGACTGACTGTAAGAACATGGTATGTAAGACAGCACTAACTTACTGACAAGACTGACTGTAAGAACATGGTATGTAAGACAGCACTAACTTACTGACAAGACTGACTGTAAGAACATGGTATGTAAGACAGCACTGACTTACTGACAAGACTGACTGTAAGAACATGGTATGTAAGACAGCACTGACTTACTGACAAGACTGACTGTAAGAACATGGTATGTAAGACAGCACTAACTTACTGACAAGTCTGACTGTAAGAACATGGTATGTAAGACAGCACTAACTTACTGACAAGACTGACTGTAAGAACATGGTATGTAAGACAGCACTAACTTACTGACAAGACTGACTGTAAGAACATGGTATGTAAGACAGCACTAACTTACTGACAAGACTGACTGTAAGAACATGGTATGTAAGACAGCACTAACTTACTGACAAGACTGACTGTAAGAACATGGTATGTAAGACAGCACTAACTTACTGACAAGACTGACTGTAAGAACATGGTATGTAAGACAGCACTAACTTACTGACAAGACTGACTGTAAGAACATGGTATGTAAGACAGCACTAACTTACTGACAAGACTGACTGTAAGAACATGGTATGTAAGACAGCATTAACTTACTGACAAGACTGACTGTAAGAACATGGTATGTAAGACAGCACTAACTTACTGACAAGACTGACTGTAAGAACATGGTATGTAAGACAGCACTAACTTACTGACAAGACTGACTGTAAGAACATGGTATGTAAGACAGCATTAACTTATTGACAAGACTGACTGTAAGAACATGGTATGTAAGACAGCACTAACCTACTGACAAGACTGACTGTAAGAACATGGTATGTAAGACAGCACTAACTTACTGACAAGACTGACTGTAAGAACATGGTATGTAAGACAGCATTAACCTACTGACAAGACTGACTGTAAGAACATGGTATGTAAGACAACACTAACTTACTGACAAGACTGACTGTAAGAACATGGTATGTAAGACAGAACTAACTTACTGACAAGACTGACTGTAAGAACATGGTATGTAAGACAGCACTAACTTACTGACAAGTCTGGCTGTAAGAACATGGTATGTAAGACAGCATTAACCTACTGACAAGACTGACTGTAAGAACATGGTATGTAAGACAGCACTAACTTACTGACAAGACTGACTGTAAGAACATGGTATGTAAGACAGCACTAACTTACTGACAAGACTGACTGTAAGAACATGGTATGTAAGACAGCACTAACCTACTGACAAGACTGACTGTAAGAACATGGTATGTAAGACAGCACTAACTTACTGACAAGACTGACTGTAAGAACATGGTATGTAAGACAGCACTGACTTATTGACAAGACTGACTGTAAGAACATGGTATGTAAGACAGCACTAACCTACTGACAAGACTGACTGTAAGAACATGGTATGTAAGACAGCACTAACTTACTGACAAGACTGACTGTAAGAACATGGTATGTAAGACAGCATTAACCTACTGACAAGACTGACTGTAAGAACATGGTATGTAAGACAACACTAACTTACTGACAAGACTGACTGTAAGAACATGGTATGTAAGACAGCACTAACTTACTGACAAGACTGACTGTAAGAACATGGTATGTAAGACAGCACTAACTTACTGACAAGACTGACTGTAAGAACATGGTATGTAAGACAGCACTAACTTACTGACAAGTCTGACTGTAAGAACATGGTATGTAAGACAGCACTAACTTACTGACAAGACTGGCTGTAAGAACATGGTATGTAAGACAGCATTAACCTACTGACAAGACTGACTGTAAGAACATGGTATGTAAGACAGCACTAACTTACTGACAAGACTGACTGTAAGAACATGGTATGTAAGACAGCATTAACCTACTGACAAGACTGACTGTAAGAACATGGTATGTAAGACAGCACTAACTTACTGACAAGACTGACTGTAAGAACATGGTATGTAAGACAGCACTAACTTACTGACAAGACTGACTGTAAGAACATGGTATGTAAGACAGCATTAACTTACTGACAAGACTGACTGTAAGAACATGGTATGTAAGACAGCACTAACTTACTGACAAGACTGACTGTAAGAACATGGTATGTAAGACAGCACTAACTTACTGACAAGACTGACTGTAAGAACATGGTATGTAAGACAGCATTAACTTATTGACAAGACTGACTGTAAGAACATGGTATGTAAGACAGCACTAACCTACTGACAAGACTGACTGTAAGAACATGGTATGTAAGACAGCACTAACTTACTGACAAGACTGACTGTAAGAACATGGTATGTAAGACAGCATTAACCTACTGACAAGACTGACTGTAAGAACATGGTATGTAAGACAACACTAACTTACTGACAAGACTGACTGTAAGAACATGGTATGTAAGACAGAACTAACTTACTGACAAGACTGACTGTAAGAACATGGTATGTAAGACAGCACTAACTTACTGACAAGTCTGGCTGTAAGAACATGGTATGTAAGACAGCATTAACCTACTGACAAGACTGACTGTAAGAACATGGTATGTAAGACAGCACTAACTTACTGACAAGACTGACTGTAAGAACATGGTATGTAAGACAGCACTAACTTACTGACAAGACTGACTGTAAGAACATGGTATGTAAGACAGCACTAACCTACTGACAAGACTGACTGTAAGAACATGGTATGTAAGACAGCACTAACTTACTGACAAGACTGACTGTAAGAACATGGTATGTAAGACAGCACTGACTTATTGACAAGACTGACTGTAAGAACATGGTATGTAAGACAGCACTAACCTACTGACAAGACTGACTGTAAGAACATGGTATGTAAGACAGCACTAACTTACTGACAAGACTGACTGTAAGAACATGGTATGTAAGACAGCATTAACCTACTGACAAGACTGACTGTAAGAACATGGTATGTAAGACAACACTAACTTACTGACAAGACTGACTGTAAGAACATGGTATGTAAGACAGCACTAACTTACTGACAAGACTGACTGTAAGAACATGGTATGTAAGACAGCACTAACTTACTGACAAGACTGACTGTAAGAACATGGTATGTAAGACAGCACTAACTTACTGACAAGTCTGACTGTAAGAACATGGTATGTAAGACAGCACTAACTTACTGACAAGACTGGCTGTAAGAACATGGTATGTAAGACAGCATTAACCTACTGACAAGACTGACTGTAAGAACATGGTATGTAAGACAGCACTAACTTACTGACAAGACTGACTGTAAGAACATGGTATGTAAGACAGCATTAACCTACTGACAAGACTGACTGTAAGAACATGGTATGTAAGACAGCACTAACTTACTGACAAGACTGACTGTAAGAACATGGTATGTAAGACAGCACTAACTTACTGACAAGACTGACTGTAAGAACATGGTATGTAAGACAGCACTGACTTACTGACAAGACTGACTGTAAGAACATGGTATGTAAGACAGCACTAACTTACTGACAAGACTGACTGTAAGAACATGGTATGTAAGACAGCACTAACTTACTGACAAGACTGACTGTAAGAACATGGTATGTAAGACAGCACTAACTTATTGACAAGACTGACTGTAAGAACATGGTATGTAACAACACTAACTTACTGACAAGACTGACTGTAAGAACATGGTATGTAAGACAGCACTAACTTACTGACAAGACTGGCTGTAAGAACATGGTATGTAAGACAGCACTAACTTACTGACAAGACTGACTGTAAGAACATGGTATGTAAGACAGCACTAACCTACTGACAAGACTGACTGTAAGAACATGGTATGTAAGACAGCACTAACTTACTGACAAGACTGACTGTAAGAACATGGTATGTAAGACAGCACTGACTTACTGACAAGACTGACTGTAAGAACATGGTATGTAAGACAGCACTAACTTACTGACAAGACTGACTGTAAGAACATGGTATGTAAGACAGCACTAACTTACTGACAAGACTGACTGTAAGAACATGGTATGTAAGACAGCACTAACTTACTGACAAGTCTGATTGTTCATAGAAGATTGACCATCTGGTCCTGGTTTGTAACAATACACCATTATTCAAGAGCCATCTGGCTATTAAAGATTGGCAATTCGGACTTAACATACCACTCCCTTATCCATGAGACATCTGGTTATTACATAGATAAAGACTAAAATATTACTTTTATCCTTCTTTTGCAGGTTGGAGTTTTTTCAAAATGGTTTTAAATGAAGTATATCTTCTGGACTATTACGGTGGTGCATCCCATATTACAGCCAAGGACTACTTTGCTGCAAAGCCTCAATAGAATGAACATATATGCCGAGTTGTGATATACTTAGATGTGCTTTTTATATTAAAGCTTTCATTGAATGGATTTTAGCCTCTGACCATATTTTGTGATATTAAATGATTATAAAAAATGACGATCTATATGTACATATCTCATTATATTCATAAACAGTAAAATATTTGGCACAATATCAGCTGTTATTAAATCATAATGATATTTAGTTAAATAATTATCATAACTGATACAATAGCATGCAAGTGATTTAAGAAATGATATATTTATAAAAAAATTTTTTAGAAATGTTTAAGAAATTCCCATCAAAAGATCACTTGAAAATCACAATTTAAAAATGGATACCAAATGTTGTTCACAGATTGACAGATTTAAGAAAGTGTAAAGTTACGCCAAATTTGCCACCATAGCCTTACTTTATCTGTGGTTGCTTATAATAAGGGTGGGTAGAGCTTTGATCTATATTGTACAGCATGCACAGCTTTGTAGCATATGTCATATCAAAATCAAATGTTCATCATGATGAAATGACTTGTTTAGTCCTCGTAAAATATATATAGACCACAACAAAATGACAAGATTTGAAAGTAAATTTGTGTCCCCAAATCTGTGATATTATGTGCTAACTAGTGCATAACGTTTCTAAACTGAGATTGGGCTCAAAATTAAGTTTAGAATAATTTGATTGACTCCAATATATCTCTTTGTTACTTTTTTTGTTGTCTGTGTTACTTTCTTGATTATTGTGATTTTAAAGGGGAGATTTAACAGATATAATGACAAACTTATCTGCCCTATTTTGTGGATAAAGCATGATTTCTGTTTGGTGAGGGAGAGTGGAGGTGATTCAGGGTGCAGCTGTTTTCATACAGAAATGACATGGAATCAGTGCAAAGCTTTCCAAACTCTGTAAAACCAATTTAATATTGGCTAGCCATTACTTCAAACATATTTGTCATCTTAGTCAAAACATTTTAAAGATTTATGATGCTATGTATCCGAGCTGAGAAAACGAAGTTGTTTCCTTTGAAAATTAGGCCTCATCACTCGCAATACAAACATTCAGGAATGCACATGAATACAAAAATGCAAAACATATTGGACTTTGTACATTTTTTGTGCCAATCCATTTAAAGAGATTGTTACTTTAAAATATTATTATTAGGTGAAAATTATCAGAGGTTTAATGTGATCCTACTACGTGGTTTCATAAATCATCCTGATTTGAATTGAGTGATTGGGACAAAGCATTTATTAAGTCATGGATGGGTATGATCATTGTTGTCTCCAACTTCACTTAATGGTTGGTTACCCGTTTAATGTTTAAGTTTATAATGAAGATAATTTTGTTTTGATTTAATTGTGTGGACAAGAAGGTTCCATTGTATTTTTTGTTCCATGTTGTCAAAGGATTTAAATTTTATTTAATTTTTTTTACTCATAAGAAAAAATATTCTAAATGGTGCTTTTTTGCAGAAAGTATGAATGTTTGTTAAGATTAAAATAAAAATAATCTTTAAAAACCAAGGTTTTCTTGTTTTAGAAATTTTGTAATGTTCTTTAAACAATGATGAACACGAATGAATATTACACAAGATTACAAGCCCAGTACAAGTCACCTTTGGCAAGACAATAATTATGGCAGGTATATTGTGGTTGATTTCAGGGAGACAGCCCAAATCTCTCTAAAATTGCCGGTGTCCTTTGTGAACTCATGAAAGCTTTAATGTTTGTGTATATAATGGCTGAGGCCTGTGCCTGAAGGGTTTACCCATTGTCCTGGTAAATCTGGGACTGGTTGGGCTGTCGTGTTGAGGACCTGCATCATGTGTGGATCTCTCTTGATCCTGGTTATGGGCTGCATTTATTTTGATACTCATTCCCTACTCGCCCTGGCAGACATGCAGTAAAAGGAGAAGTCTTATTGAGGACTGGAAGGTAATGTCCTCTTAGACTCTGTCAACCTCCACCAGGGGGCGATGTGGTGAACCTAGTAGTTTGTGTGTGCCTCTGGTGGACAATTGGGTGGCTCAAAATAATACTTTTTTTTTTAAAGTTGACTTCCTTAAGTGAAACGTTGGTCCTGAGAAACTCATCATTCCTTAACACATACCTGCAAACAACTCATTCTGTCGTAGATTGGCTGCATTCATTTTATACTCATTCTCTACTCGCCAAAATATAATATAAAACATTTTCAAAATGTGGAATTGTCCATATTTGACCGAGATAAGCAGGTGACGCCACCTGTATGTGATATGTTAGCTCACTAAGTACATTAAGTTTACTTCCAAGTTGATTGTAGATTTCAAATTTTCTGCTGCTCGATATTTTTTATCCTTTCAAAACAAAATTCAAATTTTTAAGAGTATTTTAAGATTATTTTTATAATCTGTAGGTCACCAAGTACATTAAGTTTTACTTCCAAGTTTATTATAAATTTCAAATTTTCTCACAAACTGATTAAGCTGCTTGATAAGATTTCTGTACTTTCAATATAAAATTCAAATTTTCCAGGTATTTAAAGATTATTTTCAGGGTATTGATGATTTCACGAATTGACATTGGTCACAAAATGATTAAAAGTGATTAAGTAAGCAAAACACAGTGTATTTGTAAGAAACTAACCAGTTTATTTAAATCTGGCATACCTTAGAATAGTATGTAACAAATAAAATACAGTATACTGTTAAATTCACATTTACTAATAAAAAAAATGGACAGTCAAGCATTAACAATTGTTAATAAGCTATGTCTTCAGACAGCAAAATGTTTTGACCAAATAAACAGTTTTTGTTAAATATGATAAAGTAAAACCATGGTCTCAATCTTCTTGTTTCAGTGAGACGTAAAATACTCATGGCATTGCTCATCAGTTGTGTATAAAATATCACCAATATATTAATATATGTATGGAAAGAAAAGCACCTTTCTAAGTCTTTAATTCACATGTTTCATTTGTAATTATTTTCATGTGATCTATAGTTTACTATCTATTTTTTCACGAGCAAGTTTTAGATAATGCAATGCTTTTTGCACTTGTATTCTTCATGATTATGTATCCTCACAAATCTGAGGGATCATCTTCAAAAATAGTAATTTACCTTTTTTTCCCCAACAGAATAGATTTTTATACATTTATATATCAAACAAATGCTCTGACAAAATATTCTCCATTGCTCTCATTGTCATATAAATCTATGTATATATGTATGGGTGGGCATCATTTGGCAGTGACAGTTGCCTCTTCATTGTTAGCTCTTTAGATTCCTTAAATATTTACAGTGTATATATGTATATATTGATTATTATTATTTGTCCCTTACCAGAAGAATTTTTGTGGCTCTTAAGCAGTAGGAGGAATAATATTGTCTGTCTTAATATTTTCTTGTTTCATTCTTTGTGATTAGGAAGAGGAATGTCCATACATTAATACATAGCCATAAAAGCCCATAAATAAATCATTGCAGTTCATTGATTATTTAAAGCATATTGTACCATTTTAAAACAAGCTAAAAACTGTTTCTAAAACATTAACAAATCTACTTATAATCTTAGATATTTCTGTAAAATTTACAGAGGTATATAAATATTCAATAATAATCATCCATGAACATTTACAAAACTGAGAGATTAGCTATCCTATTATATTTGCCGCCATATTGATGCAAGGCTTATCAGTGAGTAAAGATGATGGAGAATTACGAAAGAACAGCAGTGACTTGTATTGCAAAGTTCTTGAATTATCACGATGGAAGAAACTATGTAGAAAAAATTCATCTTGGTATAATCTTTGTGAAATAGGTTAATTTCAAAAAAGGTTTGCCCCGACAAACTCATTATTCTCTGCCTTCAAATTTAAATGCTTATAAAACCTGGGTTTGATTTAAATATATTTTGAACATGACAGCAAAGAAAATATTACCATGGCCAATTGAAAATTGACATTTCCTGAGCATTTTCTTTTTAATTCTCATTTTCATAAATTTGAGATCCTTTCTGAGATGAGAATGTCAGTAAGTTTCTTATACTTCCGTTCAACTCCTTTTGAGATCATGAGGTAGTCTATCAAATCCTTGCATCATTGGGATCCTCCTGGGGAAAGATACCCACTAGGTGGCACCACCAATATCACATTGCCCTCCACCAGAGTGCAATGATGCCACCCCTCACCACCAGGGGACAGATCGTTGCAAAATGGCTGGAGATTCTTCATTTTTTGGCTGGAGGTTCCCCATCCTCTGTAAAAAGCTCATCAAAGGTTGATATTACATTGAGTTTCTTCCTTTCTTCTTCTGTTAGGGGAGCGTTTCCTTCTCTTTCAAGTATGTATGACTTGTATCCAGCCTGAACTGCTGCATTTGTCTCTGTAAGAATAAAATAGAAAATATATAAAATACTTATGAATGATGGATTTGCCGAGTGAGCTTTTCTACCACAACAAATCTATTAATCTTTTAAGATATGGGACACTGGCCCACAAAATCTTAATGCTGAGGTCTGTTATGTGTGTTGGGGTTAGGTGAATATTTAATGAGTTTCAAACTTTTATGAGCCAAGGTTGCATGTCTACAAAACTTCCCAATGTGTTACAGATTTTAACACACCAGATGGCAGCAAGGCCAATCTGAGCAGTGAGAATTGACAATATTGATTGAACATAATGGACCATGGCCAAACATACCTGCTGGAATATCAGTGAGAAATACAATTTTTGATGGAGGGAGACCGATGACTGCTGCTATTTTGGTGTAGCTTTCTTTCTCTCGCTTGGGTCCTGTAGTCGTGTCGAAATATCCTGATAAGTACTGGAGGGAGATAAACAAGATGGTATGGCATTTAGTTGTACAATGGCTGAAATATCTTTAAGTTGTTGTGAATGCTATATAATCAGAAATGGAAACATCCCTGAACTAAAAAAATAAATAAATTGCTTTTCAAAAGTAACTGTTTTTCCAGGACCAAACAATGTAACCATTGCACAAGGTTAGTGGATCTATACTCATTCAAATGATATATTTGTAATCCAATAATGTGAGATATCTGATAAAAGTTAATATCAAAGCTAATGTTCAGCCCTTTTCACTCATAATACAGTAAGTTTTTCTCCATAATTCTAAATAAATATTAGATTTTGAAGGATTATACAGGATAACAAAGAGCAATGGTTACTCTTAGATTATGTTTAATAAATTCAACTAAAAACTGCAGGATATATTCAACCCCTTACCCGTGTAAGATCTCCTTTGTCTGAATAGCCAAACAGCAATTTTTGAGCCTCGATGCTGCCTGAAGAGTATATGTAAACTTTCTGCTTTCTTGAATTCCAAGTTTCCAATGCATCAACTACATCATCATGAACCCTGCAATTTATAAATGTTACCACTTTGATTGCACTGTTCAATACTTCTTCACTTTAAATGGTTTGCACTTATTGTGTTTTTGTTGCTGATATTCTGGCATTTAATCAATATTAGTGAATAAGGGTCTTTTCATCCATGCCCCCCACTGTGCATATAAGTGCAAATAGGGAATGCTCTAGAAGCATATATTATTCAATTATATATTATTCACTTATATATCATTCAATTATATATTATTCACTTATATAAATTATTCTATTATATATCATTGTGGGACAGATATGTTCACAAAAGGCATCTCACAATATTCAACAAAAAACCCCTTAAGGGGTACTTTCTGATGAAAAAATTCTATAAATTACATATCTATATCAGCTGAGTAAACAAAATGAAGTCAATTTTTTTATCAGTAACCATGGAAACACAAACCAACTTTTAAGCTCATCTTGCAACCCCCATAAAATACGATCAATTATGGCACTCAATTCAGAATGATCTCGTGGCAGATTCAATGCATGTGTAATTCAAGATGCAATGATCTTCAAAGTTTTTAAAAAATTGCCATAACTTTGTAAATGCTTGTTTGATTGGCTGGCATGTTATTTACATTAAAAGGCTACATTGTTCATGTTCTTTCTGAAACAACTGGGCAATACACTGTACATCCATTATATTAAAATAGAGAAGTGAAAGTTGCCCTTTGAAAACAATGAATATGTGCTCCCTATTGTTAACTTTACTCCTCATTTGTTACTCACGTTCCCACAATTTTTCCCGGCTTGACAATGAATATGTGCTCCCTATTGTTAACTTTACTCCTCATTTGTTACTCACGTTCCCACAATTTTTCCCGTTTTGAAGGCCTCCCTCCAGACGTGACCCTGTAACTGTTTGAGGGAGGTGGTCTTGCGGTCGTTGTCCATCAGCCACTTGACATTCTCCTTGACAGCTGAGATGATCTTAACCCTGCTTTCCTCCATCCTCTTCTCCAGGGCTTCATCATCCTCGTCCTCATCCTCATCCTCATCTTCATCACTTGGAATGTCCACCACTCCCTCTACCAGATCCTCGCGGTCTATTATGGACTGTAAATAAATCAAATGGTTGATATATTCCTGTCAGTATACCAAAACTGTTTATTCCATTATTAGTGACCTCAGCATATCAGTGACATTATTACTTGGTAAGACCTTAGTTGTGACGCTGTAGCTTGTGTGCATGACATCATAGCAACCCCTTGTTACAAACAATGGGATACATTGTTACAAACAATGTGCAAATGGGATAGTTTCTCTTTGAAGTGATGTGCGTTACCGCTAATTATTGAGCAATTTTTTAGCAATTTTTGAGTTTTTGAATTTGAAAGAATCCTCTTTATCTGTCACCTGTTCTCTGAGAGCCTCTATGTCATCTTGGCATTCGTCCGTCTCCCAGTGATCTTCCAAATATTGCTGGATATTCTCCCTCACATAAGGAAACATCTTCTCCTACAACACACACACAATTTATTCTTTTAAAAATCTTTGACTGCATGTTATTTTAAGCTATGTTTCTGTACTCACCATTCATATAAAATACAATATCTACTTGATCCAATGAGTAAAATTGAGATGTTAAGATAGCAATCACTTCCTAAATTCAGGATCTAATGGACAATATTTCACTCCAAAGATTGGGAATCACATTTTCAGAAAGTATTTATGTGCCTTCATCACTCTCACACTGGCATGGTGCAAACTCAGAAAAAAGGTTTTTGTGGGTTCTCACCAACTTCACATATTAGCATTTACTAATCAGATTATTGAAGAGTCCACTTGGTACTAGTTGCCAAAGAGATTAGCCACGAGGTTATGGCTAATACTAAACACATGGAGGGGATCAACTCTTCACAACCATGTCCAAATCATTTTGGATAATGCCATACAAAAGGTAACAATAAAAAATAAAAAGTTGCCAAATTAAAAGAAAATGTGTCTGTGATTTTTCAAAACTTATTTATCATATTTTTTATATGAAAGAAATACTGACAAAACTCTGTGAACAAATATTTTAGCCTTGGTGAAATTGGAAACCTTTGAAAATCAATTTGCGATAAAGTCTAAAGATATTGTCTAAACAATTAATTACCAGCATTCACTGATAATCCTACCAATACCATTGACCTTTTTTTCCTTGCCTTGCAATCATTTAGGACTATGAGGTCAGTATACAACCTGGGAACTCTCTTAGTGCGATTGACCTGGAGGTTTTAAAGACATTTGGGAGTATAGTCAATATAGAACCTGGGGGACATGACCTGGAGCAATATGCTACAGCTCTGTGTGACTGCTAATTAGCATGTCATTGACCTAGATCCACCAGCTTGGCCAGGTGCTCCATTATGCCTCATTGTACAGTCACCTTACAATGATTAACTTGACCCACAATTTGCTGAAGTAAGTCATTGAACTGCTCAACTTATGCCTCAGTCAAAATAAACTGTATTGTTTTATTTCCTACCTAAGGCAGGTCTTATTGTTAAAATTCAAAAGTAAAAATAACACCAAAAAAAACAATAAAAATGTTTAATTAAGACAATGTTCATCTTTTAGAAACATTTAATTTGGCATGTGAACATAATTTTTTACCACAAACTCATGCAAGATATGTGTGTCTATGCAGTCTTGATCAGGTGTAACTTCTTCCAGATGATGTTAATCAGGCACTGAGACAAATCATAGACCAGACTATTTCTTGGCATTTCTGTTTTAATTGTCTGATTTAGACCAAATTTGAACTAAACCAACTGTGAATTCCTTACTCTGTCGACTGCGAAGCATCTCCCATAAATGTGAACCAATAAGTTCATGCACATCACACACTGCTGTATAATAGCCAAGATGAAAGACACAAGTTTTTTCAGCAAAAAGTTAAATCACTCACTGAAATATGACTGTTCATTGAAGTATAACTTTCATCTGGGTAACTACTACTTCTCTCCACTACTGACAGCTCTATCTCTAATAGCCACAGAATACAATTTATGGCTGTAAATGTTGACAGATGGACAGAGAGATGGAAAGTGACATCTTAGTCTCAACAGCAGCTGATACAACGACAGGCGATACAAAAACGAATTACCACTCACAGTGCACTGAAGATTTCATCACATTCCCCATGCCCATTCTGATCACAACGTAATACGGGTTGCAGAGCACTTTGCGCTCAAAATATTGACCTTATGAACAATATATCAATGACAAAGCCAAGTAAAACATTCAAATTTGTTCCATTTCATCTTGGGTTCAAACTGCAAAAGTCGGCCATATCTTACGTCTGCCATGTCCTGTTGGTGAAGAGGGAGCACCGGTTAATTATCTGGCCTTTTTGAGGCCAAAATCTTAAGCAGGTGAAGTACTTTGCGCTCGTTTTTTTGTCTCTAAATGCTGTTAAATAAAAATTTTGTTGATGATTTAAAACTGTTCTCAAATTACAAGGATATATTTGGGAAGTTACATGGCAAATTTCAGAAGAAATTATTCCGCCTGTCATAGTTAAAATATACGTCCATCCTTGCAACTTATTTGCAAAGATTTATGCAATGACAGAGTTAATAACTTCGGGGAAAAAATGATGATCCCTTGTTCTTCGGCACGCAATGGATCTTGGGATTGTTTTGCAACAATGGCTGCCCTCAATATGTAAACAAATCAAATATGTTAAATCATGGAAATACAACTTCACCAACAGGATGTGCAAGGCCCTGAGCGCAAAGTACTAGCGAGCGCAAAGTACTTGGCAGCCCGTACAGATGCGTGTCAAAAAAGAAGTATCCATGTTAAAAAATACTGGAACCCAGATTGTAAGATTTATAAAAATTCAAGATTGTAAAAAGTAGCCTCAGGCTAGCACTGCCACAACCAATAGTTGGTCCCTCTGCCTCAAAGCTTCCCGCCTTGGTTCTTACAGGATCCAAAGATTTAGCGATGATCCTCAGTGTCAAAGAGTCGACTCGAGAGGAGAATTCTTCTAAATTCAAGAAGAAAGTCCGAAAGATATTGCCTGCGAGCGCAAATTACTCTGTACTGCTGCCCATTTAATGCCCATATCTACATGCAAACACACTTCGCCAGCTCACCTTAACGAATGAAATGGGTGTTGTTGTACCCTCTATGTCCAGCAAATACGCCTCGACATCCCTTTGAAAGTCATGGGAGTCGGAGTAAGATCTTTTCTGTCCTTGGTTCTCCATACCGATCAGTTCTTGACAGAGGAGCCGCTATTCTGCGAGGAAGATGGAGCCGGTTGTGAAAATACACACGGAAGCTGAGCAACCGAAACGAACCATACAACAAAACCCTGTTAATGAAGGACCCCAAACTCCATTTCCTTTAAGTTAATTGTAAAAACATCTGAAAGTGCATGCACATATATAGAAGGCGTGAAAAACATCTAAATAGCACATCACTGATTTTTTTTCTTTCTGAAATAAATATTTCTTGTTATGTCAGAGACATTTAACACATCTCTGGTTATGTGTGTTATAGACCTTTTCGCTTGCAATTTCCTTTATGAAAATAACTGAATTTGAACATTTGCCTTTTTGTCCACTTCCAAATATTTGATAAGCAGCATTTATCAAGAAGCAATACTGGCTTTTGGGCTATCTTTTAATCTGGATATTTCTGGCTTTAACCATGGCATAAAAAGTATGTTTTTACTTTTTAACTGACAAGGAAAGGTTTTGATTCAATATCAGGCTTATTTTGGCTAAGAGAGTACACATTATTCATGCTATTTATCACAAAAAATCCTTGTGCAGTACAAAATATGTTTCTCTTATATCTCTTGACATAAAATAATCACACCAAATTTTTTTCATATTTCCCAAAAAAATAATTTCTGAATCAAATCAATACATCTGTCAAATTGCAGTCTAAGAAATCGAAGGAAAGACAAATCAGCTGACTGTATAGTAATTACAGAGGACCTGATGTGTGAGGGAAGTTCAAGCACCAGTCAACTTGCAAGTGGATGCTGCAGCCAGGGTTGTAGGTAAATTAAGGAAAAGGGACCATATAACACAAAAATTAATGCACCTGCACTGGCTGTCGGTTTCTTCTATAAGAAACATTATCTACAAAAGC
The DNA here is from genome assembly GCA_949316495.1 of Amphiduros pacificus. NCBI lineage: Eukaryota > Metazoa > Annelida > Polychaeta > Phyllodocida > Hesionidae > Amphiduros > Amphiduros pacificus. The sequence continues at coordinate 53,378,036 of OX439005.1, forward strand.
ATATTGGCTATTTTGACTAATAATAAAAGGAATTTATGCTGTGTCCCCTCCACCTTTCTTAATATTTCATCTTTTTCTGTCCAATGAGCCCAAGATCAAGCCGATCGGTGCAGTGGATGCCGTGTATGAATTAATTAATGATTAATTAATTAATTAATTAATCATCATCATCATCATCATCATCATCATCATCATCATCATCATCATCATCATCATCATCATTAATTCCAACTATTTCCAAAAAAAAAGTTTGATTGCGTCTTGGTGGAGTTCGGGCCCCTGAGAGAAGTCAGCCCCTAGACTAGGAGAAGTCGGGCCCAGATTTAGGTGGTTAAAACTCCTGAATAAAGCCCAATCCCTTGCTGCTGCCTTGTATGGGGACAGTGAAGCTCAGTAAATTCTCCACCCAAAATTATATCTAATATAGGTCTTTCCTCTCATTTCATCACCATAAATTTAGGACATAGGCGTTAGAACGGGTAGGGGTCCAAATTCATATGTAGTGGGTGTCAGTGTGATGTTTTGCACCATTTTACATACTTAAATTTAAATTTCTCAAAAAATGTTTGATAACTAGTTAATAAAATATTTATTTATTGAAAAATACCTACAAGAAGTAAAATTATGTCAAATAATAGTACAAATTGACTATATTTCCCATAAAAATTGTGCCTATGTATACATTTGAATAGCATTTCCAAGGGGTAATTTTGCTAAAATTCACTGTAGTTTATGGTAATTTTTCAAATAATGAAATTATAATGATGAAAAGTGTCCCATATTATGCTGGAAATATAACTCTGATAGCATGCAAAGCAAAAGGAATTTTAATAGTTGGTTTGGTAGATTTTCTGCCTTTTGGATTTGAAAGATATACATAATTTTCCCGATTTTCACATTGATTTCAATGGAAATCCATAAAAATAATATTTTTGTAAAAGGCAGAAAATTTTACAATGGCATTTGTACCAATAATGGCTTAAAAAGTGGGCTATACATCCCCCTAACATATCCACATGGGACACCTTTCAAATTGATGGCCAATTTTTCACAAAGTGAAAATTTCAATTTTTCTCCATTGAAATCAATGGAAAATCCCCGTGACCTTGGGCTGAAAATTCAACGGCCCATAAAATCTGTTCTATTATAGCTACAGACTTGATCTTGGGCTTGTTAGTTTTGTTTTGGAGAGATCTTTCAAAATATAACTTAAACAATGAGAGTTTTAGTGTGCAACAGCATTTCCATATTTCAAGGTCATGCAAGGTCATCCCAAGGTCACAGGATTTATTATTTTTTAAATTTTATTTTCAATTGTCAAACATCTCTATAATTTTTTGGGGGCTAAATTTTATATTGTTTGTATAAATAGCCTATGTCCTTCATTTATGGCGATGTGTTATTTCATTCTTGCCTTTTGTGTTGTATTCTCTGGCAAAAGGTTGCAAAGGGCAAAGGGTGGGGGTTGGGTGGGGGGGGGGGGGGGGTTTGTGTTCCAAGTTGAGGAAGTGGTGGTTCTCGGGATATGAGAACCACATTCCGAGAATCATTTGCAAGTCATGTCGTTTCATTGCATATAAAGTTAGTGTTTTGACCGGTTCCCGTATTGAACAAACTCCACCAGAGGGCGTTGTGGTGAACCTATCACTTAGTTTGCGTGTGCCTCTGGTGGACAGTGTGCGTATTGAACGGACTTTCCAGCAGATGGCACTGGATCCTTGAATGTGTCTGAATCCTATTGGTACTTGAGCACCCCCTCTTATGACCAGAAAAAAAATAATGAAAATACCCTGTATAAACTGTATTCTTTATTTATAATACTAATTTACATTTAGCAGTATGGTATTTTTAAATCTCAATGTCTTGGTGATCTTATTTTATGATACAAATAACGAAAATATGATAACTAATTTCCTCTTATTTTCGGGTGGATGCGAGACAAATGGAACAGCTGAAAAAGATTGTTGACCAATCACAGTATTCGTTACATCAGAAGAAGGCGTGTTCGTTTAGGTCGTCCATTATGAAGAGACACGTCGCTCCAAAGGTTGAACTTTAACTTATGTCGTTCTGAAACCAGTTTTGCAACAAAATATAGCATCTTCATTGTACATCAAGGTACTACAAACCTTCCTGCTTGACCTGGGTAAGTACTGGACGCATTGGCAAATCAGTTGTCACGTTGTGAAAAAATATTTTACCACCGGCCGGCAAAGTACGAGAAAGTTGACACGTTTTCAACTGCGAAACCAGACAGCTTGCTCGTCAAATCTATCACTCCTTGCTTGGTTTACACTTGCTCATCGTTACAAACTTGATGTAAAATTGATTTTGATATTAACAATTATTATAGACACCTAAACTTTGAAGATATAATTGGGTTTTCTTGCATAAAAACAAGAAAAGGTTTCTTTTTATGAGGAACTTGTGCTGAAAAATGAATCCATTTATATAAATGCAGATCTTACAAGATGTGAGTGTCATAAGGATAAAGTGCATGCAGGTTTTATTGGCAGTCTTCAGTGTCAATTGTTGATATATTTTATAGCCACCCCTGGTGCAATTTACTCCTCGCATCTGCCAAAGGAGAGACTCCATCTGATTCCTTTGACAGATCCCATAGACTGTGGAGATCATGACACTAAATGCTGGGCAACTGAAATACATAAGAATATTAACAATTGACATTGAAAACTGCCAGGATAATATGCAAAGACCTGTCTGTGGTATATTTATATAAGCTTGTAGAGAAAGAAAAGACCAGTGAAATCGACATTCACTATGGTTACAAAGAGAGATCGAGATTAAAGCCACAAATGGAAAGCATCTGAAGAAAATAATATACAATAAGTTATGTATGAAGTATTGCATATCTAACAAGTTAGGGGGAGGTAAAAAATTGTTCATAGACACATAAATTTTGAAGTTCCCGAAATTGAGCGAGGAAAACGACCTGCATCATTTTGAATAGACAAATTTGTATTTTGATATTTAAAAAGGCAAACAAAATGCATATATTTCTTCAAGCCAATGAATTATTGCTTAATTCACATAGTAATTTTTCAACACAGACAAAGAAGTTATACAACCTTATGATATGGTATTCATATTTATAAATACCAATCTGCATATAATTTAGGGAATTGGACTCTAAATTTTCCCCTCAGAATGCAAAGTATTGTATGAATTTGTTTTTTCAAAAAACTTGTTTACATTGTAGGTGCAGATATTTTGACCGTCTCTGGAGTTGAGTTGAATAAAGAAGCAAGATGGAACAATACATGATAGGAGCCGGCGTGATCGGCTTTGTGGTGATTGCAGCTGTGGTCATCTATCTCATTGCCATGTTTGGAATGAGAGAAAGAACCTTTGAAGAAGTGATTGCGGAGCAGCGACGGCGTGAGGCTGAAAGCAAGGCCAAGAAACCAGAGAAGAAAGACAAGAAGAAATATCGTAAAGGAAAGGGCAAGGGCGAAAAAGCAGGATCTGGAGGAGAAGAGAAATCTGACAAGTCTGCTCCTCAGTCTGAGGAAGAACAAGAGTCACAGAAGATGGTGGAATTGGAATTGGAACCAGAGGTGATTGATCCTGTCGAGCATCTGAAGCCGGAGAAGGAAAAGAAGAGAGAGAAGAAAAGCAAGAAGTCCATTCTGATCAACCGAGAGGAGAAAAGTTACATCAAATCAGGAGAAGTGCAGGAGTCTTTCCATCCTCAGAGTCTGCCTAAAGATGAAGTGGAGTTGATGCATGAGAAGCTGGTAAGCCAGGAGCCCACACCTCCTCCCGTCGAGGTGGAGGCGGTGGCGCCACCTAGGAAGGAAAAGAAGCGGGACAGAGAGGCAAAGAAGGAGCTTCTACAGCAGGCAGAGTTGATTGTGCAGGAAGAAGCCGTCCAGATGGAAGAGGCCATTCCAGTCAGAGCTGAACCCCCAAGACCCAAGAAGAAGAATCGTTCCTCACCCGATTTTGGATCAGGAGGTAGGTAACAGTGAAAGCTTGCCTTAGTGTTAGATTCTATTAAATTCATTTTCAACTAGTTTTATAAATAAAATACTAATAACTTTGATCTTGAGCATTGACAGGTCAATGTAAATAAGCAATTTTTTCAACACCTCAGGCATCGGATATCAAAAAGGGACTCTGTGTTTCTAGAGTTGTGATCAGTGTGGTCATAGGGAATGTTTAATCATTCCCTGTGGGTTGCAATTCATTTTTCTGCTGTGGTCTGAAGGGTATGAACAACTGATGCCACACGTGCTGACACCTGTGTATGATTTGCTTAGTTTGACATCACTTTTAAGATTTTAGCCCATGTAACAAAACAGAATGAGCACACAGTAAATATCTTGAATTATGTTATTTGGAAATAATAACATGATCTGATGAACTGTGTGTATGTACTTCACCCAGGGTTTTGTACAGTCTGTATTAAGAATTAATGAGCTGTTGTAGCATGTTGTATCTCAGCAGTCCATTCTTGTGCTGAAATATGGATTCAAAAAGAATATTGAGTGAGCAGTCTTGTCAGCAATAAAATAGAAGGCATCAAATAAGAGTTGTGGAGCACAAGCTTTCTGATATATCACCTGGAAATATTGCCTTACACTGTCCATACTCTGAAACCATCTCCCATCATTTCAATGTCGCCCCATCAACTGCAAAATACACATAATGTGCAAAGGTCTTTCCCAGTTTTCTGTTTGTTTACATATTTGTGGACTATTTCTGTGCTATACCATGACATACACATGTACTTCACTCTGACATGTACACAGTGTTTTGCACTCTGACATGTACACGGTGTTTTGCACTCTGACATGTACACAGTGTTTTGCACTCTGACATGTACACGGTGTTTTGCACTCTGACATGTACACGGTGTTTTGCACTCTAGGGGTCAATCTTAACTCTTTCAAAGTATATTAACAGACAATATATTGCAAAATGAACAATCCTGTAGAGTTGAAACTTTGAGGTAAAAACCTTTCTGTGGAGGCATGATATGGGATGAAATCAACAATTGTGCCAGGAACTGCCTGTCAATCTACTACCACAGGAGAACCTCATGATTTATATAACAATTGTCAACTAGTTCTGTGGAATGTGGAATCTTGGACCATGATGATGTCATGATACACAACTTTGTATCTGCGTGTGCTAGAATGGTACATAAACCAATATTGATGTTTTTAAAAGATGAACAATAATAATTTCACCAACATGTTATGATTGCTTAATTTGTTGTTTGTTTTCAATTTGCTTTGTTTTATTTTGTGTTTTTTATTTTAATTTATTTTTTTTGGTTTTCGATACTTAATTTTTAAAATTATTTTCATTTTGATTGTTTGGAAATGTGACAAAGTAAAATATTACATCCTGTTGATGTTATGAATGGGAGATGCAATTAAACTATGATGGTAGATAAAACTGAATGCTGACCAATGCATGTCCAAATAAACATCATTATGGTTAACAGCAGCTCTGACAACCTTCAAAACGCTTTATAGATAATATGCCAAGTTTTCTGAATGGTTCAAATTCTTTGAAGATAAGCAATCACCTTTTAAGCATGTTGTTTGGGTTTATCACTTGAGGCTTGTGAATGCATCTTGGATAGTGATGTGCATTGTTTCACGTTTAGTCAGCACTGGGATAATTTTTCTGTTTACAATATCATTTGCTTGTTGACTTCCACACAATACAGACACACCTGTGGCTATTTATCATTATTATATAGAAATAATTGCAATTTAATGCCAGGTCAGGCAAAACGTTTTGAGGTGTTGTTGGTTATGCAAGCCTGTGGTTTGTTTGGTATTATGATACATGTATATTGATATCATTGTATAGCATGACACGATATATTGAGATCATAGCATGGTATGATATATTGACATCATAATAGCATGGTACAATATAGGGCATCATATCGTTGGATTTCATCGATACGATACGATATATATCGATGATTTATCAATATTCGATACATATCGATACATATCGATATTAATGAACCGAAATAGAAGAATAGACTGTCTTTATCGGTCCGGGTACAAGCTCCCCAAACGGCGATATATTTAATATCTTCGGCTTAAAATATGCACAGAAATATTCTACGACGTGTCAACAGTAGTCCGCCTCCTATTAATAAGTGTATATATTGCTTAAATCGGAGAAAATATGAATTTAACAATGCTTAAATATGCATACGCAACACGAGTTCGTCATTTCGAAAACCGGAAGTGACGGGGAGAAGCTCTTATTTTTGGCGCGAAAACGATTGGAGTGCTGTCACAGCGTATTCATTCCCATTGAAATATTGATATATTGCGCAATGATGGATCCCTCAGTCGTCGTATTTACATTTGAAAGATTAAAAAACTTACGATGCGTAAAATATCGAGTAAAAAATCTGTGTTATTATGATGATATGAGGGCCCAATTCGATACAACCAATATATCGAAGCACCAGTATGACAATACCGGTTATCGTATCGATGTCTGTATACCGGTATATCGATAATATCGCGTACCGGTGTGATGCCCTAGTACAATATATTGACATCATAGCATGGTATCATATATTGACATCATAATAGCATGGTACAGTATATTGACATCATAATAGCATGGTATCATATAATGACATCATATGTGAGAAGGTTGAAGTCTGAACCTGTAATACAATGCAAGTGGCAGACAGAAGAAAATGTTGAAAGTCGAACTTTTAGCTTTCAGTGGTTTGAGTAAACAATATATGAAACAAACTCTTCAATGATTAAAGAGCTTAAATGTTCAGTTTAGAATACCAAGTTTTCCTTCATTGCTCACATATTATCATCATTTTAATTATGAATTTATGATTCATAAAGATATAATCAAAAAGAGAGAAAATGCAAAAATATATACTTATCAGTTATCACAAGATATGTTCAAATTGTTCTCCAGCTGTTTGAATCCGTATGTTCTTGGATATTTCTTGACTCACACAAGGTGTTTGATGCAGTCTTCTATCTCGTGCTCATTCATCAATGAGTTTTCCATCTCTTGTGCTGAGCAAACATTCTGAATCCCAGTTTATGACTTCTCTTATCACACTTGCTTCTGATTTTGATATATCAGAAATTATCATGTTTGTCATATTTAAGAGAGAGTTCTGTCAATATTATACAGATATAACTGAAATTGCACTCAATATAGATATTGGCATTATCTTGCTTTGTGCTCTGTGAAGTATGATACCAGATAGGGCATTTGCACACAAAGATAGCTTATTTTTTTAAATTCGCAGTCTTGGTAATGGTTCATGCTATTTATGGATGGCCGCAGTTGTATACAGATTGTGGGCCTGGGTGTGGCAAATTCATGTCCTGGTTGATATATTGTTAATGCTTCAAGGAAGTGTTAAGTTATCACTTGACATTGCTGTTCTGGCATCTTTTATCTGACATTGGTATAGCGATATGCTATTAGTATGTGTACCATTGCTCTCTATTTATAAAGATGGATATGTTTTGTGTGTGACTGTTATGAATTGTATATCTGATTGTGCTAGCTGTTGCCATGGTTACATAAAGATGTACAATAGCCTAAGCCATGTATTAGCTGTGTCCATAAACAGTTGCCACCCGATATAATGTAGAATCACGGGAGATAGGAAACAGACCTGCACAGGGGATAGGAAACAGACCTACACGGGGGATAGGAAACAGACTTACACGGGGGATAGTAAACAGACCTACACAGGGGATAGGAAACAGACCTACACGGGGGATAGGAAACAGACCTACACGGGGGATAGGAAACAGACCTACACGGAGGATAGGAAACAGACCTACACGGTGGATAGGAAACAGACCTACACGGGGGATAGGAAACAGACCTACACGGGGGATAGGAAACAGACCTACACGGGGGATAGGAAACAGACCTACACGGGGGATAGGAAACAGACCTACACGGGAGATAGGAAACAGACCTGCACGGGGGATAGGAAACAGACCTACACGGGGGATAGGAAACAGACCTACACAGAGGATAGGAAACAGTCCTACACGGGGGATAGGAAACAGACCTACACAGAGGATAGGAAACAGTCCTACACGGGGGATAGGAAACAGACCTACACGGAGGATAGGAAACAGACCTGCACAGGGGATAGGAAACAGACCTACACGGGGGGGATAGGAAACAGACCTACACAGAGGATAGGAAACAGACCTACACGGAGGATAGGAAACAGTCCTACACGGGGGATAGGAAACAGACCTACACAGAGGATAGGAAACAGTCCTACACGGGGGATAGGAAACAGACCTACACGGAGGATAGGAAACAGACCTGCACAGGGGATAGGAAACAGACCTACACGGGGGATAGGAAACAGACCTACACGGGGGATAGGAAACAGACCTACACGGGGGATAGGAAACAGACCTACACGGGGGATAGGAAACAGACCTACACGGGGGATAGGAAACAGACCTACACGGAGGATAGGAAACAGACCTACACGGGGGATAGGAAACAGACCTACACGGGGGATAGGAAACAGACCTACACGGGGGATAGGAAACAGACCTACACGGGGGATAGGAAACAGACCTACACGGAGGATAGGAAACAGACCTACACGGGGGATAGGAAACAGACCTACACGGGGGATAGGAAACAGACCTACACGGGGGATAGGAAACAGACCTACACGGGGGATAGGAAACAGACCTACATGGGGGATAGGAAACAGACCTACACAGAGGATAGGAAACAGACCTACACGGGGGATAGGAAACAGACCTACACGGGGGATAGGAAACAGACCTACACGGGGGATAGGAAACAGACCTACACGGGGGATAGGAAACAGACCTGCATCTTTACTGTATCAGCCTCTTCCTGTCTCGTCATATGGCCCAATTCTTTTAAAGAAAATCTATATTGTATTAAAAAAATGTAAAAAAAAAATGAAAGAAACTTTGCACAGAAAAAACAGATGTGACTTTTAGAAAGACTATCTTGTTGTAAGTGTATTGATGCATATCACTTGATTTTGTTCCATTTGGATGAGTGCTTCTCCATCAAGTCAAAAATATGTTTTTTCAATGATGTATTTACCGGTAAATCCTAATGCAAAAAAAGAAAACATCAATGATATAGTATTTGTCATTTTTTCTGATCATACAAAAATATTGCATTAATGATATATATTGCTCATTACAGATATATGAGAGATTAATTGGGTAGTACTATTCCTATGATGCCTAGTTTATACCTGGCAAGTTGGTGTCTTGTGGCCTGAACTATGTAGACCTTCTCTGGTGAACAACACCAATCTGGTGCCTCATCCTAATTAATGATCACCTCAATTAATTGATTTGATGTTATTTTCCCCCTAGAAAATTTGCTAATTTTTGATTCTGTAAACCATACAACAGTTCCTGCACAGAAGTGCCATATTTTGAGCCAAACTCACAACATTCCTAGAAAAGAGTGATATTAATTAACTAAATTGCTCATGTTATTGAGGACAAAAAAGCGGCATTTTTTGCAGACTTTTCCATTAAACTGTTATGGAATGCATTTATTACATCAGCAAGGGGTTTAATTCAGTCTGGGTGATGCTTGCAGCTAGAATACTTTCAACCTAGAACATTAGCATTGGCCTTATTGCCACCCAAGCCCTTGTACTTGAGCAGCAGGTTACAACAGATAAGCTTCAGGCTGGGGTCAAGGTCAAGCCCCTGTACCTGAGCAGCAGGTTACAGAAAGCAGAGGTCTCCACAGACAGTATTCAGGCTGGGGTCAAGGTCAAGCCTCTGTACCTGAGCAGCAGCTTACAGCAAGCAGAGGCCTCCACAGACAGTATTCAGGCTGGGGTCATGGTCAAGCCCCTGTACCTGAGCAGCAGGTTACAGCAAGCAGAGGTCTCCACAGACAGTATTCAGGCTGGGGTCAAGGTCAAGCCTCTGTACCTGAGCAGCAGGTTACAGAAAGCAGAGGTCTCCACAGACAGTATTCAGGCTGGGGTCATGGTCAAGCCCCTGTACCTGAGCAGCAGGTTACAGCAAGCAGAGGTCTCCACAGACAGTATTCAGGCTGGGGTCAAGGTCAAGCCCCTGTACCTGAGCAGCAAGTTACAGCAAGCAGAGGTCTCCACAGACAGTATTCAGGCTGGGGTCATGGTCAAGCCCCTGTACCTGAGCAGCAAGTTACAGCAAGCAGAGGTCTCCACAGACAGTATTCAGGCTGGGGTCATGGTCAAGCCCCTGTACCTGAGCAGCAGGTTACAGAAAGCAGAGGTCTCCACAGACAGTATTCAGGCTGGGGTCAAGGTCAAGCCCCTGTACCTGAGCAGCAGCTTACAGCAAGCAGAGGTCTCCACAGACAGTATTCAGGCTGGGGTCATGGTCAAGCCCCTGTACCTGAGCAGCAGCTTACAGCAAGCAGAGGTCTCCACAGACAGTATTCAGGCTGGGGTCAAGGTCAAGCCTCTGTACCTGAGCAGCAGGTTACAGCAAGCAGAGGTCTCCACAGACAGTATTCAGGCTGGGGTCATGGTCAAGCCTCTGTACCTGAGCAGCAGGTTACAGCAAGCAGAGGTCTCCACAGACAGTATTCAGGCTGGGGTCAAGGTCAAGCCTCTGTACCTGAGCAGCAGGTTACAGCAAGCAGAGGTCTCCACAGACAGTATTCAGGCTGGGGTCATGGTCAAGCCTCTGTACCTGAGCAGCAGCTTACAGCAAGCAGAGGTCTCCACAGACAGTATTTAGGCTGGGGTCATGGTCAAGCCCCTGTACCTGAGCAGCAAGTTACAGCAAGCAGAGGTCTCCACAGACAGTATTTAGGCTGGGGTCATGGTCAAGCCCCTGTACCTGAGCAGCAGCTTACAGCAAGCAGAGGTCTCCACAGACAGTATTCAGGCTGGGGTCATGGTCAAGCCCCTGTACCTGAGCAGCAGGTTACAGCAAGCAGAGGTCTCCGAAGATAGTATTCAGGCTGGGGTCATGGTCAAGCCCCTGTACCTGAGCAGCAGGTTATAACAGATAGACTTCAGGTTCGGGTCATGGTCACCATGACACCATCACATTTGAGAAGCCTGCTCTATTTATTTATTTTGATTTATGCAGTTGTCAATTGTTTGATATTTACCAAAGTTGCAACATTGTCATGTCTGTAAAGGGCCACGGGCCGTGGCAAAGTTGGTTAGAGCACCAGCTTACTAGCACAAGTTCCTCTGTGGTGATCCAAAGGTCGTGGGTTCGATCCCCGGCCGTGCTGGGATTGAATTCATTATACAATTTCACACATGAGCTGAAATCCATGCCAAAGGGTTATCCCGTTGTCCTTGTAAATCTGTGACTGGGCGAGTTGTCATGTTAAGGACCTGCGACATGATAATTCAGTGAGGCAGCACTATATCTGCTACAAGTAGGGCTCATCACGAAACGACTGAAATAATGTTGAAAGTGATATAAAACCCCAAACAAACAAACAAACAAAACATGTCTTTAAATGGCTTTTAATTTTGAAGACTTAAAGCGTTGACCATATAAGAGGCCTAATACAGCACTATTGCACTAGGCAAGAGTTCCTGGTCGTTATCTAGTGTTACATTTATACAATAATTATATTGTCATCAGAGTGAGAAAGGTCACATGTCCTAGAACATATTGCATACTTTTGAATGGACCATGCCAAATATATTCTGCAGTGCACCATGACTGTTTTTTGTTAGCAGGTTCTGAAATAAATGCATGGTTTGGTGTTGACAAGGAAATATCTGTACAGCATATAGAGATCTGTAAATTTCATGAAACTTGGCCAGTTGAAAACCATAAACTTATGAAATTATAAATATTTGTTCACCAAAGAAAATAGGTATAAAATGCAGAGTAACATGCATGTTGAAGTTAGTGTTCCAGTAATCCGGAGGAGGAGGGGGGGGGGGGGGGGGGGGGGGGGGCTGGAGGTGGAGACACCCTGGATTACCATCCATCAGATCCAGGTGTGGAGATCCCAGGCTGGCTATCCTTAGAGGTGCACCCTACTTACCTCCATACCTCACCTCTCACATACAAATGTTCTTATTTTCCCAGAGAAACCATTAATAGTATCGCCATTCACCAACTGTTGATTTAACCAGAATCTACCGAGCACAGCTCTATTTTAGTTATTTTGGTGGTTGGAATCAATAAATGATAAAAAATAAAAAATAAAATAACATCATTGAGACATTTTCTGTGTCTTCTCAGATGTAGTTTTATAAATTAATCGACTCACTCGGATTAACACTGGCCAACAGCTGTCAGAAATTATACTGCTCCCAAGTTAACATGTTGCAGCTGTGTTTACAATAATGATGAATTCCTGGAGATGTCCAGATGATAGGAACGGTGATGAAAGAGCTACATGTAATGTGCCAGGGTAACTGCCACTGGATACAATAAATATAACTATCATGAAAGAGAAATCTAGTATGAGGTAAAATTGATAGAATAGAAGAAGTTATACTGTGGGCATTTTGAAGGCTTTTCGATTTTGTTCTTTCTTTGAAATTTAAAATTTTAGATCCTAACTTTGTTTGACTATATCTGGTCATGAATTTACAAGGACTCTTTCTTGGGATGTGTTAAAACATGAAGAATGGATCCACAACAAATGACCCTCATTTATTGTAAAGAAAAGACTGGAATTATATTTCTTGGTTGGAATCAATAAGCACATTAGTATATGTACAGTGTATGATTCAATATAATTATGTTCATCACATTTAATGTGCAACTGGAACCCCGAACACAAGCAAACACAGCTTGTTGCCAATATTAAACAGACCTCTGTCAATAGTGTGATGTGATCAGGCAGAGAGAGTAGGCAAGAGTAAACATTTAGAGTCAAACTCCTTCATAAAATGACATAAAAGGATCACACAGGGCTACAGGCCACAAAACCAGCTTCATTTGACCAATCAGAGCCATGTAACAGTGGAGTCACGTAATGACCATGTGTGACTGCATAGAGTCACGTAATGACCATGTTTGACTGCATTGAGTCACGTAATGACCATATGTGACTGCATTGAGTCACGTAATGACCATGTGTGACTGCATTGAGTCACGTAATGACCATGTGTGACTGCATTGAGTCATGTAATGACCATGTGTGACTGCATAGTCACATAATGACCATGTGTGACTGCATAGTCATGTAATGACCATGTGTGACTGCATAGTCACGTAATGACCATGTGTGACTGCATAGTCACGTAATGACCATGTGTGACTGCATTGAGTCACGTAATGACCATGTGTGACTGCATTGAGTCGCATAATGACCATGTGTGACTGCATAGAGTCACGTAATGACCATGTGTGACTGCATCGAGCAATGTTTATTTGTGTCCAAATAAACGTTTGGTTCCAACTGGTGTTAAGACTAGAACCATATGAAATGTTGCAAATGAACTAATGTACACGTAATCTGGATATGTTCAAATCTATTACTGAAGTCCACAGACCGTCCATTCAGACCTGATCAGACAGGATCCACAGAGAGGCCCCTCCAGGGGAGGTTACACGGAGGCCCCTCCAGGGGAGGCACACAGAGAGGCCCCTCCAGGGGAGGCAGCTGTTACATTGCCTTATAGATGACCTTGACCTTATTTCAAGGTCATTGGGCAGTGTTATGTAATAGCCCCTTTGCCTGAGGAAACAGGCCATCGCTTTAAATGCTAATAATCAAATGGTTTGAATTCCATTTACAGTGATAATATTAGCAGTAGATTGAATAAACAAAGTAACCTTCAACAGAAATCAAACAAGACATAACCTTCAAATAGATTTGGTTTTTAATTCGGGATACAGTTTTTCTGTTCAAAAACTTATGCATGTCAGTACAGTCAAATTGGAAGACAAATATTCTAAGACACCTGAGCATGAGTGGGAGTTGGTATGAATAGTTTAGATATAAGGGAAACTATATACAGAGGTCAGGTGTATGTTTGTGCCAACATATATCTATGTTAATAAAGGTGAGAACGTGACCACACTGCAATGCTCATGCCATCAAAATAGAATAACGTTCTCGTCACCCTCCACGTACAAAATAGTGTGAACAAGGTATAACAAGTGAGACGGAAGGTTCTCATGTCGTAAAATACATCCTGCATCCAACTGTAAATGGAGTGAATAAAGGGTAAACTGACAATGGTGTTCAGCTAAACAAGATAGCAAAATATTTTCTCCTTTTCCTAGAAACTAAGTTTATAGGTTTGATTTAACCCATCAAGAATGTATGTCTTCAACCTTTGAGCAGTGATGGTGAACCTCCCCAACACCATGTTCACTCACTTCTGATTTTCAATTTTAATTGTGTTACAGTATTAACAGTATTACATGAATTTACCAAAACTTGCACTTGTATATTCATACATTGTGGTCCATACGAAAACAACATTTAGCCCTTTGCTTCACCGTTATTCAGATAATCCACATAGCATAGATGTCTTTCTCAGAATGAATGACAGTGAAAAATAATTAAACAGCTGAGAAATAAGGATCGTTTGGGGCAGCTACGGATTATCTAGCATTGGATAATCTACAGATTATCTAGTATCATCAAATGTTCATGTATCATAACAATTTGACATACTCTATAATTATATGCAGGTTTTGGATGAATTTGGGGTATCAAACCTAATCCTGGTACTTTGTATTGACTTCAGTCACAGAGAGATAATGATTTGCCTTTGCCTATATCTATCATTTGTTGCAGCTATCTCTGTATTCTGAACCCAGCCAGTAGTCAATATGTAAACATACAGTGGATAATAAATCAGTGACAGTGATCAGTGCCACGGCAAGTTGCCCTCTTTGTACTTGATATCACATGTCTAGACACAGTAGACAGCATACACTGTGGTAAATTTACTTGCTACAATATAGAACTTATCAGTGCTGAGGCAAGTTTGCACATAAAATGATGTCTAGACAGCATATCTGATTGAGGAGGTTCTTCTAAATTTAGTTTTGTTGAATTCTTACATTGAGCAGAATTTGCTGAATATTGAATATTGTGATAACTGAAAGGAAGAATGTCCCCTATATATGTGACCTGACTGGGATGGTTTACCAGTGATGCTTTGATGGGTTGGGGCTACTTTCAATATTGGTTGTTTTGGATGCAGTCCTGGGCTGGGATATTCAGTGTATATACTGAAGGTTAGCTGAATTAGATTGCTGTTTTTCCTGGAATTTGTATGTATGCCTGATCAACAGCTTAATAACTAGTGCAACTTTCATTTATCATTAAAAATCTATATAAATGTATATTAATCATTAAAAATCTACATGGAAATGCATTATTTATAATCTATAAATTATGTATTGTATTCAATGATTTGGATGATGATTTGTGACACATTAACCATGTTGACCAGTGGTCAGTTGTCTATATGATGCATTGACCATGTGGACCAATAGTCAATTGTCTATATGATGCATTGACCATGTTGACCAATGGTCAGTTGTCTATTTACAATGCATTGACCATGTTGACCAATGGTCAGTTGTCTATTTTGATGCATTGACCATGTTGACCAATGGTCAGTTGTCTTTTTTGATGCATTGACCATGTTGACCAATGGTCAATTGTCTATTTACAATGCATTGACCATGTTGACCAATGGTCAGTTGTCTATTTACAATGCATTGACCATGTTGACCAATGGTCAGTTGTCTATTTTGATGCATTGACCATGTTGACCAATGGTCAATTGTCTATTTTGATGCATTGACCATGTTGACCAATGGTCAATTGTCTATTTTGATGCATTGACCATGTTGACCAATGGTCAATTGTCTATTTTGATGCATTGACCATGTTGACCAATGGTCAGTTGTCTATTTACAATGCATTGACCATGTTGACCAATGGTCAGTTGTCTATTTTGATGCATGACCATGTTGACCAATGGTCAGTTGTCTTTTTTGATGCATTGACCATGTTGACCAATGGTCAATTGTCTATTTACAATGCATTGACCATGTTGACCAATGGTCAGTTGTCTATTTACAATGCATTGACCATGTTGACCAATGGTCAGTTGTCTATTTTGATGCATGACCATGTTGACCAATGGTCAGTTGTCTATTTACAATGCATTGACCATGTTGACCAATGGTCAGTTGTCTATTTTGATGCATGACCATGTTGACCAATGGTCAGTTGTCTTTTTTGATGCATTGACCATGTTGACCAATGGTCAATTGTCTATTTTGATGCATTGACCATGTTGACCAATGGTCAATTGTCTATTTACAATGCTTTGACCATGTTGACCAATGGTCAGTTGTCTATTTACAATGCATTGACCATGTTGACCAATGGTCTGTTCAAGTTGTCTATTTTGATGCATGACCATGTTGACCAATGGTCAGTTGTCTATTTACAATGCATTGACCATGTTGACCAATGGTCAGTTGTCTATTTTGATGCATGACCATGTTGACCAATGGTCAGTTGTCTATTTACAATGCATTGACCATGTTGACCAATGGTCAGTTGTCTATTTTGATGCATGACCATGTTGACCAATGGTCAGTTGTCTATTTACAATGCATTGACCATGTTGACCAATGGTCAGTTGTCTATTTACAATGCATTGACCATGTTGACCAATGGTCAGTTGTCTATTTTGATGCATGACCATGTTGACCAATGGTCAGTTGTCTATTTACAATGCATTGACCATGTTGACCAGTGGTCAGTTGTCTATTTTGATGCATTGACCATATTGACCAATGGTCAGTTGTCTATTTACGATGCATTGACCATGTGGACTAATCTTTACATGCCCAATATTAATGATGTATATTGACTAATTGAGGCTTGTCCAAGGTGTGTTCATCATAATGACCAGTGCTCATAGATGTAATATTTATGAAGTATTTGAACATTTTCGCCAACCTATAAATTGTGTACAGAGTGTTGTGAGAGGAGACTAAATGTTGGTTGTATTTGTGTGATTGTAGATGTAATGTTGGTTGTATTTGTGTGATTGCAGATGTAATGTTGGTTATATTTGTGTGATTGTAGATGTAATGTTGGTTATATTTGTGTGATTGTAGATGTAATGTTGGTTATATTTGTGTGATTGTAGATGTAATGTTGGTTATATTTGTGTGATTGTAGATGTAATGTTGGTTGTATTTGTGTGATTGTAGATGTAATGTTGGTTGTATTTGTGTGATTGTAGATGTAACGTTGGTTGTATTTGTGTGATTGTAGATGTAATGTTGGTTGTATTTGTGTGATTGTAGATGTAACGTTGGTTATATTTGTGTGATTGCAGATGTAATGTTGGTTATATTTGTGTGATTGTAGATGTAATGTTGGTTATATTTGTGTGATTGTAGATGTAATGTTGGTTGTATTTGTGTGATTGCAGATGTAATGTTGGTTGTATATGTGTGATTGCAGATGTAATGTTGGTTATATTTGTGTGATTGTAGATGTAATGTTGGTTATATTTGTGTGATTGTAGATGTAATGTTGGTTATATTTGTGTGATTGTAGATGTAATGTTGGTTGTATTTGTGTGATTGCAGATGTAATGTTGGTTATATTTGTGTGATTGTAGATGTAACGTTGGTTGTATTTGTGTGATTGCAGATGTAATGTTGGTTGTATTTGTGTGATTGCAGATGTAATGTTGGTTATATTTGTGTGATTGTAGATGTAATGTTGGTTATATTTGTGTGATTGTAGATGTGAGCGGAGGTGCTCAGCTGACGGCTTCGGTGCGGGCAGCGACACTCAATGACGCGGAGATCCAGTCTCTCATTGAGATTCTGCTCAACAAGCAAGGGGCCACGGCACCAACCATGGAGTGGAAGGTCAGTATAACCTGCAGCCTACACTCAATCATACTGGTGGCAATGAAATAAAAACTACAATCTCTGAAAACCTTATATATATTTTGAGTCATATCAAACAAGAGTTCTGTAAAAACAACCTTTACTTTGAAAAGGGACCAAGACTTCGCCATCATTGGCGGTCAAGCTCCAGTAGTCAGAGGCTCATGACATTTATCGCACAGATCATGCGTAACAGATTTCCATGGTGGTCAATGGCCTTTAGAAATAAATCCGAATGATATCTGGTCATGCAAAGTATAAGAACTGGTAATTTGAGAAATATTCATTGAACCCGGGCCAGTAGAAGTTTCAAATGGCTGGCCCAAACTGGTTCAGAGGTTTTAATAAAAACCCTTCCAGGCTGCTGGCCAGTGCAAATGTGAAGCCCTATTACGTGTCATGAAACAAAGGGCTATGACAGAAGGCTTACAAAAAGATATGATACAAAAAGATATGATACAAAAAGATATGATACAAAAAGATATGGAACAAAGAACAAAAGTCAGGAGTGTTTGGATACTATGAAGTCTAATCAGTTATCTACCATTAGAACATGCATCTCCTGACAGTGAATTTATTACATTATTATATAAGAATCAAACTGAAATAAGGACATGAGATATGAACATATGTCACATGTAGGCTTTCCTGTGCCCCACCGTGGCCCTCACTAATTGTGCAGCATTCTCATTGGTCAAATGTTGATGTATGAATTAAACAGTGATGAAAGTCTTCAGGAAATAGCCAGAGTAACCTCCAAATGTGAAATTTAAAATGGTCTGAACTCAGTCTGAAACATCCAAAAATGACATTTCTGAAAGGGGGTAGGGGTATCTTCAGGTTAATTTTTAAGGGTTTCAGGTTTTTTCCTGAATGCTGACTTTCATCACTGATTAAATACACCATTAAAGGGGTACTGAAGGGATGCAACAATACGTGAAGGGACCCTGACCTGTTATGAAATAAATGGCTGGTGTGAGTTGCAGCATGTTTCAATGCCAATCATGATAATGAAAGTGTTAAGTACTAGTAACTATTGGAAAGTGCAAAGTGATTTATATCAGTCAATGACAATGGTGTTGGACATTGATATTGCATTAGATCTCCTTCTTGACATCATTAAGGAGATCTGCTTCCTTTGTTTTGTTGCATCATGTCCATAGAGCATTTTCTTTTATTTCATTGTTTTTATTTGTTTTTTTTCTGCACAGAATTCAGTGTTTTAGTACAGAGACATTAATAATACAGATTGAAGGAACTGTTTATCCCATTCATTTATGTTAAATATATATTAAATATATACAAGAATGGAATCCAGAGATTTGTGTTTTGGCTTCTTTCAATATTGAGAGTGAAAACAAACAATAAAAAATAGTGATAGATATATGTATGTTTAAGGTGGAAGCATTTGGATTGAAGCATTTTGGTCAAAGCTTTGAGATCATTGCATGGACATTTGAGATTTGAACTAAGTCAGTTTGATTGGATGCAGACCTGATCAGTTGGCATCACATGTTAGTTATTGACATCTATTATTCATGATTTCTTCATGCAGTGATCTCCCATGAGCCGATATAGCCACGAGGTAGCACCTGTTCTTACTGAGGAAGTAACAGTGCCTGTAGGACAATTATTATATTATAACAGACAACATCAGATAATGCAGCCATTTAATTCAAGGTCAAGGTCAATACCACAGATTAGTTTTCAATTTAATGATAATCTATGTGAATTAGAGATGATGGAAGAGACTAATTATAAAATATCCGGCCAATGTCAGGGACCTTTATTTTAGTTTGGAGTCGTCATGCACTGTGTCATGTACACTTCCTGGGCTGCATTAGGCATTAGGTCAGGTACGCTTCCTGGGCTGCATTAGGCATTAGGTCAGGTACGCTTCCTGGGCTGCATTAGGTCAGGTACGTTTCCTGGGCTGCATTAGGTCAGGTACGCTTCCTGGGCTGCATTAGGCATTAGGTCAGGTATGCTTCCTGGGCTGCATTAGGTCAGGTACGCTTCCTGGGCTGCATTAGGTCAGGTACGTTTCCTGGGCTGCATTAGGTCAGGTACGTTTCCTGGGCAGCATTAGGTCAGGTACGCTTCCTGGGCTGCATTAGGCATTAGGTCAGATACGCTTCCTGGGCTGCATTAGGTCAGGTACGTTTCCTGGGCAGCATTAGGTCAGGTACGCTTCCTGGGCTGCATTAGGCATTAGGTCAGGTATGCTTCATGGGCTGCATTAGGTCAGGTACGCTTCCTGGGCTGCATTAGGTCAGGTACGTTTCCTGGGCTGCATTAGGTCAGGTACGCTTCCTGGGCTGCATTAGGTCAGGTACGCTTCCTGGGCTGCATTAGGTCAGGTACGTTTCCTGGGCTGCATTAGGTCAGGTAAGCTTCCTGGGCTGCATTAGGTCAGGTACGCTTCCTGGGCTGCATTAGGTCAGGTACGCTTCCTGGGCTGCATTAGACATTAGGTCAGGTACACTTCCAGGGCTGCAAGTGTACCCCGCAATTATTCTGATATCTAGTTTTCTCATTTTGCTAATGTTGGAAAGACACCACAATGTAATGTGATAGGGAGTTTTTACACTGCATAATGAGCTGGTGCTCACCTTATGACCTGATATATTGATGCCCAATTGTCTTCAGTTCAGTGCCACGTTGCAGTCTCAATTCTTATCATTATTTTGAGTGAATATCTTGTTCCTTCTGCCAAAGGCACCATAACATATATATTAAATAGGGAGACTAGTCAAAATAATCTACTTGGCCTGTATACAAACTTCCATATTCCATTGTCAAAATAGACTTGAAATCCACTGTTTCCAGAGACACCACACACTGTTTCCAGAGACACCACACACTGTTTCCAGAGACACCACACACTGTTTCCAGAGACACCACGCACTGCCCAAGTCTATTTTGACGATGTCTACGGGTATAATGCTACAGTCGCAAAGATTAGATTTTTATTTGCATAGCATGCAAAAATAATTTTTTTATCGGCAAAGCATCATTTTTGACATTTTATCAATGGAATATTCATAAAAGGATGGTATGGTTTAACAGTTGCGCTCAATACAATGACCCAACTAGCATTGATTCTTGGTATATGTTAAATATGTCCTTTGATCCAAATGAATTTGCTGCCGCCAGTTCAAATAAAACAACTTGGTTTATTGAGCAGTTTTTATGTCCATGCTTTAAAGTCACCATAATAATGATTATCCTGGTTCTGTCTAAATAGTTTTTATTGTTTTCAATTAATAGAAAAGTCAGAAGGGTGGTGATCCCATCGCCTTGCTACGCAAACAACTTGAGGACAAGGAGCGCGCCCTGCAGGAAGGTAACGGATATCTCAACTCAAATTGATGATAGTATTGTAGTGCATGATATAGTAGTTTATGTATCAATTTGTGATGATTTCGCCCAGCAATACGAACTTGAACATGGGATGTTTAATGGTGCATACAGGATCTATCTCAAGCAAATATATAGTGTAGATACTTGCGAATACTTAACTTTAAGATTTCTGTGGATCATGGTTTTGTCTGACATTCAATTTTGTCACTTCAGCCATCTATCAATATGATAATTATTTTATTCTGAAAGGTGATAGATTTAGAACTTTTAAGACATTTATAAAAGATTTTTCTTCTCTATATAATTTAAAGGTGACACACAAACATGTTAGATAATAACTTGTTCGTGAGCTATTATTTACCATTTAGGTATAATCATTGAATATATACAAGCCTTTGGGTCTCACAGGAGTTGGAAACATTATTGTTGCTGCATTTTGTTAACACTTTCCTCGTGTTAGCAGTTTTCATGTCAACACTTCTACGTTTTCATTTTCACCATATCTTATCTTTAAGTTAAATATTATTCACACCTTCCTTGTATTCCTTGTAAGTCCAAAATTGTATTTAGTATTACTCTCAATAATGTGAATTATTAAACAACAAAGATATTTGGCCCCAACAACAGCACATTACCATTTCAGAATTCCACCACATTTCTTTCCCACCACTTCCAATTTCCGGTTTGCAGAGGAATGATAAAATCCCGAATTCTTGATATAGCTACAAGTAGTCTTATGTAATGGTAGAAACATTTGTGTGCCTCTACACAGGACAGAACGTCTAACAATCTCACATTTCTGTATAACTATTCCTGATTAGTTTCAACACAATTATTCTAGTTGAGCATTATTGTTGGACTAGCTGCTGAACAGAGTGAAGAAGTCGTATTTCACTAATTTAACTTTCAGTCCTCACCTGTCAAATATGATTGGTCGTTTTTTATCTGGCACTATGAAATAGTAGTATACGTGGATGATGCAAATAGGTAAACAAGAAAAGACAGGTCATTGATCTTTTTATAAACATCTGTGACAAAGTGAGTGCCGTGCACAAAGCCTGTTTTATTTGACTGCACCAGGTGTTGATAATAGGAGAGTATTATTGAGGAAGTGGTCCATGCTGATGTGGCATATACTTAAGGACGTTAGTTTAGTGGTGTGACCGAGACCATTTCCTGCAAACTAAGAGTCATGTCTCTCATCCCAAATGTGGACCATAAGCACATGTTCAGGACTACATAATATTG
This sequence comes from Amphiduros pacificus, assembly GCA_949316495.1. Classification (NCBI taxonomy): domain Eukaryota; kingdom Metazoa; phylum Annelida; class Polychaeta; order Phyllodocida; family Hesionidae; genus Amphiduros; species Amphiduros pacificus. The sequence goes on from OX439005.1 coordinate 53,400,559, forward strand.
CCCTTGAGGTGTATTGTTCTTAATGAAAATCCTTTGATAATCCGACATTTTCTGCTAAGATTCATGACCCCACAATGAATCTGCCCACATCCCAAATGGTTTTTATGTGAAGCATATCTTGTTTTAGAACTTCACATATATAATATGATTAATTGTTTATGTATATGAGAGATCAATTAAATTGAATACAGGACAATCCTATCAGGCCATTTTTCTGCTAATTGGATCTCCTGTGATATTTGCCAGAATTTGTTCCTGTCATAAGGCACTAGTACGCTATGGTGATCAGGTAGCTTGAGGCGTGGAAAGTAAACATCAGGGATTTCCCCATCTGAGAACTGTCTGGCCATTCTGATGAAGATATACCTTGAAAGGACTGAAGCCTTCAATGGCATTTAGATCATTGCTTTCTGGAAGCATTGTAATTTTTTGACTTTTTGATCTTGATGAAAAGACTACAAGTAATGAACTGATGGGGTTAGTGAGATTGTAAATGCCTATATTAGCCTGGTGGCATGTATTTATGTCATGAAACCTCTAACTGGTGAATACAGTCATGCTATTGAATTATAATATCCCCTCCAGGATTGAGTGGTATTAGAAGTGCAGGATTTAACGGCCCAACATTTACATTGTGGTTGTTTGGTGGCTGATTTGGTCAAATTAACTTTAAATTCTGATAATTTAGAAGTTTTGTTTCTATTTTACCATGCTCACAGGGAGATTCTTGGCAGAGTCCAGATTTGTCATGCGCAAGATGCTCCTGATCCCAATGATTCAAAGCTAATTGACCTCCTCAAATAGGACACATTTAGATGCTGGAATAGTGAAATTAACAACATTCACTGATGAAATGAGACTCAAATATTCCCCTTTTTCTGGAGCTCTTGGCATATCACTTTTTGGCAAGCAAGATGAAATTAAATACCTCCACGTTATGATGATACATCATTTGAAATTTGTGTTAATATTTTAATGAAAGCAGTCTTTTGTGATTATTATTCAAGATAAATTTGTTTTTATAAATACTTCTGAAAGCAATAGAAATATATCCATATATAAGTTCCTGGATGACTAAATTGGGTATTCAGTCTCTGATCGTCACATTATTAGGTGGAAGATATAAGTAAACCAACTGTAGAGAATACATGTCACTAATGTGCAAAGATCAGTACAATATTAATTGGTTTAAAGATGAAATATCTGGAATTGATTCACAATGGTTTATTTTGTGTTTGTGTATTTAGAGCAGCAGATGGCCCACGGCGCCAGTCAGAAGCTGAAGGAGCTCAAGCAGGAGCTGACCGGAGAGCGGCAGAAGTACGCCTTCCTGCAGAAACAGTCTGACGACAAGATCTCCACACAGAAGGCAGAGATAGAAGCGCTTCACACCCGCATGGTGCAGACCCACCAACAACACCAGCAGGAAATCAACAACCTCAAGATCTCCATGGAGCAGATGCAGGGCATGGTCAACGACGGACAGGTGGCGTACGTGCATAGACTCGAGGAAGAAAACCAACAGCTCAAGGAAGTACAGTGAGTCACCACAGATTATATCATATAATAAATATAATATTAGCAAAGTAAAAGATATCTCTGATGTAGTGAAATCTAGCATGTAGCTCTGCTTCCAGAGGTACAATTGTGCAAACTGCAATTAAAGTGGTGAAATGAAGAACAGATTTTTCAAATGGGAGCAATTATTTTCAAAGCAAATGTGTTTTATGAGGACTTATTTGAACAATTTGAGTGAATGAGTCAATTTTAATGATATAATGCATTTTATGTCTTCACTGACCTTCATATACTATATAATCTATTGTGCCTTGTTTGTTCAGAGCCTCAGCTCACAGTCAGGTGGATGTTGGCAACCTTCAACAGCAGGTGAAGATTATGCAGGATGAGATGGCCAGGAACTGTGCTAAACTCTCTGCCAGTGAGAACGCCAAGACCAACATGGAGTCCAAGATCGCCAGATATGAAGAACAGATCAGAAAACTAGAAACTGGACAGGTTAGAGTCAATATCTCAACCAATAATACCAGGGATTTGTCTGAATGAGGATTGGGATGAAATTGATTAAAATATTAAAATAATATTAAAAGAGTTATGTATATATTGTTTTTACAACTTTATTAGATAACATAATTATGGTTCAGGATTATTTTAACAGAATGCACTTGAACATGTTAAATTAATTTTCTAACTAACTTTCTAACTAACTTTTGTAAACTACCTTTGATGTTGTGGATTGCTGAGAAAGGAAGCAGTATTGTTTATATTCGTGGGTACTGTTGGTTTGTTGCTGCAGAGAGATGCTGAGATGGTACTGGACAGGAAGTTTCAGGAAGTATCTGACGAGCTGCGTCGAGCCGAGGCTAGAAACAGTGGCATGCAGCGCGACCTGGAGGGTGCAAACGCATCCAAGCAGCAGATGGAACAGGAGGTGGCCAAGATTCGCAACCAGATGAAAAACCTGACAAACTCTCAGAGCAGCAACCAGGACGAGGTACACACCCTGCAGGCCAAACTCCAGGTCAGAATCTCCATCACCTCCTCCCTCCAACTTGTCACCCAAAATAGTCACCCCAAATGCTCTTAATTCAGACCCTGCAGGCCAAACTCAAGGTCAGAATCCCCGCCTCCTCCTCCCTCCAAATAGTCACCCCAAATGCTCTTAATTCAGACCCTGCAGGCCAAACTCAAGGTCAGAATCCCCGCCTCCTCCCTCCAAATAGTCACCCCAAATGCTCTTAATTCAGAACCTGCGGGTCAAACTCAAGGTCAGAATCCCCGCCTCCTCCTCCCTCCAAATAGTCACCCCAAATGCTCTTAATTCAGACCCTGCAGGCCAAACTCAAGGTCAGAATCCCCGCCTCCTCCCTCCAAATAGTCACCCCAAATGCTCTTAATTCAGACCCTGCAGGCCAAACTCAAGGTCAGAATCCCCGCCCCCTCCTCCCTCCAAATAGTCACCCCAAATGCTCTTAATTCAGACCCTGCAGGCCAAACTCAAGGTCAGAATCCCCTCCTCCTCCCTCCAAATAGTCACCCCAAATGCTCTTAATTCAGACCCTGCAGGCCAAACTCAAGGTCAGAATCCCCGCCTCCTCCTCCCTCCAAATAGTCACCCCAAATGCTCTTAATTCAGAACCTGCGGGTCAAACTCAAGGTCAGAATCCCCGCCTCCTCCTCCCTCCAAATAGTCACCCCAAATGCTCTTAATTCAGAACCTGCGGGTCAAACTCAAGGTCAGAATCCCTGCCTCCTCCCTCCAAATAGTCACCCAAATACTCTTAATTCAGGCCTCCTGATATCTGAATTCCAAGTCAAATAAAATCTCAAGGTAGAAAAATATACAGCTTGTGGGCTTCAGTTGATCTACCTTAATATTCATATTGAGAATTAATTATTCAAAATTGATTATTCTTTATTTATTATTCCAGTAAATGATTACAAATTGATGAGTGTGTTTTCATGTGATGTAGGATGCAGACAAAGAGAAGGATCAGTTGAATATGAGGGTACACTCCATAGAGGCAGAGAAGTCCGCACTGGAGACAACCAACCAGAGTAAGGACGAGGAACTGATGCAGCTGAAGGAGGAGAACGTGATGTTAGCAGCGGAACTCAAGACCAACAAGGAGCGCACGTCTGGGGAGGGCCAGGAGGCGCCAGCAGCACAGAAGCCCAACGGAGCGGCCGAGCCTGAGCCCGCCACAGAGGACGCCACCATCACCGTCAAGGAACACGAATCATTGTGAGTGAAAACACAGCATTAACCTGCCAAACATAGGCTCTCTGAAAACATAAGTACTAGAATGATTCAAAAAGCTTCAGCTGATATTCTGTGAGATAACAACAAGTACTTGGCTAATATTCTGGTAGAAAACATAGTGTACTATAATTATTTTAAGGCTTTGGCTAATATTCTGGTAGAAAACAATGAGTACTATAATTATTTTAAGGCTTTGGCTAATATTTTGGTGGAAAACAAAGAGTACAATAATTAATTTTAAAGGCTTTAGTTAAAAGAGAATTTTGGATTATCTAAATAAAGTAAAGAAAGGATAAGATGTCGATGATTTTGTATGATATCAGATTGAGGGAGAAGGCAGAGAGAGTGAGTCAGATGGAGAATGACCTTCAGAGGAAGCAGGCTGATCTGGATAAGTTAACCACCGACCTCGAAGCCCAGAAAAAGAAGAATAATGTAAGTCACAAAGCTACAGATAGTCTGCACTGTCACAACGTGTTTGTTTACATGTGTCTCACCATGAGACGGCGAGCTCTAACACTCACTTCTGGAAATGTTCCTTGCCATTTGTGTCCCCTTTTAAAGTTAAATTTCCAGCTTTTTGGTAGAAATGGTGTCATGATGTTAGTCATGCAATAAGACAAGGACGGAGAGAACCTGATTTAGTATTTATTTGTTTGGCACACATTGGAAGCAGTTTCAGAATACGAGTGTTTTGAACTCCACCCATCACTCAGTGTGTTGATAAGCTGCATATGCTGAGCATTTGAATGTCTGTTTGCTGTTTGTGTGTTAAATATAATATCATTGACAAATATGAAATATTGCGAGATTGACAGAGGTATTTATTTTATTACAACAAATCTGATTGCAGAATATTCCTATTTTTTCATGTTCCTATTTTTTACCTCCTTGTTCATTCAGATTGCAGTTCACTGTTTACTAACATAAATAGCAGATACTGTTTTGAACAGTAGACTATATTACTGCAACTCCTGGTATCAACAACATGCATATTTGAACCCTGAATATTATCTTAAAATTGTTGTTTTGGTGAGGAAAATGGGGATAGAGACATAAAAAATAAGTTTGAAGAAATAACATGATGTCATGATGTGTGAGAAAAGATGCAATACTTTGGGGATGATGTCTTTCCCATTTGACATGTTATGCAAAGCAAAAGGTATTTTTTGGTAATGTCATATTATTATATCATTAATTTGTAAAACAAAACTAAGATACATTTGAAAGCAGATGGAGTCCACATTCACAAAAGGGGCGACATCTTGAGTGATTTATTTTCTTTCTTTGTAAGGAAGGAATGTCACAATTCAGGAAAAGTCATCTTGCTGATGATGTCACCAATAATGTTATTTTGATGATGTCACCAAAAAGGTTTAGTTTGATGATGTCACAATAAGCTTCACTTTGATGATGTCACAATAAGCTTCGCTTTGATGATGTCACAATAAGCTTCACTTTGATGATGTCACAATAAGCTTTGCTTTGATGATGACACAATAAGCTTTGCTTTGATGATGTCACAATAAGCTTCACTTTGATGTCACAATAAGCTTCACTTTGTTGATGTTTGTCATTGGTATCAGCATAATAGAAGCATAACTTGGTTAATACGCGGCACATGCAACCATTTTATTCTAAGTTGCAGCACACTGATGCACTTAATACCAAAATGAGACAATCCAAAACCCATTATGATCAATTAAATCAGTTTCTGTATGATTTTAGCACTACATGTTCTCATCTTAGACACCAAGTTCAAAAGGAAATGTTTATGTCAGAAATTGTTGAGAATTTAACCAAGATGGGGAATCACTTTATTTTATATGTTTAGCATGTATGTGTGCATGGAGAATTATCTTAGAATTATCCTTATTTGCCAATCGTAAAGTGTACATAATAATAATAATCACAAGTCATAAAAAAATTATTGAAAAGTATCATAAATTTCAATAAGTCACTTTTTAAATCCAAATTCATGAGCAAAAGCTTGTGTAACATTTTGGTTTGCAATTTTACTTTTGAATGACAGGATCTGCGAGAGAAAAATCGAGTTGCAATGGATGCTCTGTCAAAGGCCGAAAAATGGGCCGAGCGTGCCACCGATTTACAAACCTCACTGGCAAACAAAGATTCACAAATTTCACAACTCACTGAAGACTTGAAGAAAACTCAGAAAGAAAAACATGTAAGATAAACTTGACTGTTTCTGCTTTTGTCACTGTCCTCATTTTGTTCTTGGAGAATAAGAAGAAACGATATGCTTCACTTGGAGTTCACATTATTGTTATTTTTGCATCATCACTGCTTTATGTGCAAGCATAATTAAATGTTTTAAATTCATTTGCATGTTGCATGAATGCTATTACATAAGTGCTTTCATCTATAATTTGATCAAGTCTTGTCAGGTGTCAATATTTATTACATATATATAGTATATATAATTCTGTCTTAAATGGGAAATGATGGAAAGGTTGGAGTGATCATAGAGCAACATAGTATGAGATGTTGTGATGCCCCTCATGAAGGCTGGGTATATATTTAGTTGTCTTTCACAAATTTTCTGTTATTCTGTCTATCCGTCAATTTTGATCTTCTCTGAAACTAACAGTTGAAGTTCTAAGCTATTAGTAGGTAAAATGTATTTTCAGGGGAACTTTTCAATCAATTTTCCATTTAAAAAAAAATCTATTAGGTATCACAGAGTTGTCAAAAAGGCTGCCATGTTGAATAACACAGCAAATATCGGCCAATAAGAATGGAGATAACAATTTTTATATATAATGCGAATTTTGATTGGCTGAATTCATCATCTGCTGAATTATGCTCTAGGAAAACGTTTAAATGATCATTTGTGAAGCTATTTGGAGGCATTTCCAGAAAATGTTCACAAACATTACAAAATAGCAATGATCAGCATAGCTCTAAAGCCATTGACCTCTAAAAGCCATTGACCTCTAGGTTTGATGGAAAATTTGAAGAAAGTTGAAAATTAGTGAGATAAAATTTTCTTGCAGCAGTGCATATGTGCACTTAAACTAAAATCCCATGATTTCTGTTCCTGTACTTGCTGAGCTATTTTATGTGTTTCGCTCTGCAAAATATTGTGACAGTATTTGTGTAGCAATCAAAATAACAATGCTGAAGTTCATAATTTAGGTCAGGAGTAGAGTTTATGACAAGAAATAGCTGACTATATATGCGTGCATTATGAGTGACATTCAGGGGAGGATAAACCATATCTACCATATCAAGCATAACATACCCTATCTTCTCAGATTCTGCTTTAAACCTTGAGGGCTTACCAAATTATCCTTATATCAGATTCCTATTATCCGATCCTAGATAAATTGACTCGCTAGGTTTTCTCCCACAAGTTATCCTGTGTTTCAGTACAATATTTGTCTGTTCTCATCTTTATATTACTTAAATGGTTAATGTCTACTTTTTCTACTGTTAAATAAGAAATAGACCTTAGGTTATTGACACATTTATAGAGCTGATCTATCAGTCTAAGTGTGCTCTGGCCCACCCACCTCTCCGTGTAATGACCTCTCCGTGTAATGACCTCTCCGTGTAATGACCTCTCAGTGTAATGACCTCTCAGTGTAATGACCTCTCAGTGTAATGACCTCTCAGAGGTCATGGAAGCTTACTTGATTTAGGAGTTAATATCATTTGCTTCACATGTGAATTGTTGAGATGTTAAATGTTTTGCAAATTAAAATGAATGCCAATACACAGAGAAATTGGGTTCAAATTTGACTAACAGATAACTTGTGTGTAGATGATAGACGCCTTAGAATGTTTGGCCTCATTGAATATGGTTTGAAGCCCAGATTATCATCCTCATGTTGTGAGTTATGATGACACAGTTGAGATAACTTCTGGTTGGTTGTGTGTGATTGTAGGAGATGGCTGGGCAGCAGAAGGAGCTGAGTGCCGCTGTGGGTGAGGTAGCTCGTCTTCAGTCCGAGCTGACCACCAGGGACTCGAGCCTGCAGGAGCTGCGAGATGTAAGGGGACATTAATGACTGATCCCTCAGCCTGGCTACATTCATCAAGTGGCCTGCCCTGTCAAAATTCATTTTTCTCTATCACCACATTGGCCACAAGGTGGCGCCAAATTATATATACCGAAGCACACTCTTGTAGGAGCAGAATATAATTAAATTTTGTAACAGAAATTTAAATTCTGCTTCAAAATTATAGATCATGATTAATTTATTTCTTTAATGGTGAATTTCTTTAATTTTAAATTTTTCAAAGAAAATTGTTCAGAAAGCTTTTGATGCAATGAAATTTTAAAGAAAATTTACCCAGGCTGAGATCATAGTTCTTTTTCCCCCATGTAAAAATAGCTTACATTTTAGTCAAGCTTTTGCATGTGCATCTCCGTATTAACTCCCAGTGCTAACAGCCCAGTGCTAACAGCCCAGCAATACATGTATTTATTAGTATTAACATAGTATATGTCTTGTACCCTTTTCAGATATAAGTTGCTTGCTGGATTAAATTAAGTAAACCATTAAATACAGAACAAATTCATTCACACATGTGGTGGGTTTTACATTCTCAATTTGTGTTATTAAAATATTCAGCAAAAATATTCCAAACTAAAAAAAAATAAAATAAAAATAATAAACAAAAAACAAAAAACAAACAAACAAAAAAACATTTCCAATGTTGTGAATGAATGTGTTTATCTGTTTTTATGATACTGTTCCATTAAAACTGTCATTAAAGCTAATATAATGTTAATGAATTAATCCACTCTTAATATTTCAAGATTAATGAGGCAGCCATTTTCCATTTCAGTCTTCCTGCTTATATGTTGTTACTGTACATGTACTTGGCAGCCATATTGTGCACTGTGTCTTGTCCTGATATTTTGCCTCTCACCCAGGGTATATTTGCCTCTCTCCCAGGGTATATTTGCCTCTCTCCCAGGGTATATTTGCCTCTCTCCCAGGGTATATTTGCCTCTCTCCCAGGGTATATTTGCCTCTCTCCCAGGGTATATTTGCCTCTCTCCCCGGGGTATATTTGCCTCTCACCCAGGGTATATTTGCCTCTCTCCCAGGGTATATTTGCCTCTCTCCCAGGGTCTATTTGCCTCTCTCCCAGGGTCTATTTGCCTCTCACCCAGGGTATATTTGCCTCTCACCCAGGGTATATTTGCCTCTCTCCCAGGGTATATTTGCCTCTCTCCCAGGGTATATTTGCCTCTCTCCCAGGGTATATTTCCCTCTCTCCCAGGGTATATTTGCCTCTCACCCAGGGTATATTTGCCTCTCTCTCCCAGGGTATATTTGCCTCTCTCCCAGGGTATATTTGCCTCTCACCCAGGGTATATTTCCCTCTCTCCCAGGGTATATTTCCCTCTCTCCCAGGGTATATTTCCCTCTCACCCAGGGCATATTTGCCTCTCTCCCAGGGTATAAGGATGCATGCATGTTTCTATAAGCTGTGACGCACTGCATCTTTAAGACATTCACAGACTGGATAATATCCTGCAACATAGCAAATGTTGAAGAGTAAGAAGTCCTACTCACTGGATTAATACTTTATGCAAGGACACTTTACATATTTATTTTGCCATGGCCAAAACCCGGCCTGCAGAGTGTCAAGTAAAATACTAAATAAAAGTCATTTCATCACGAGTAGTAGATCCATAGCAACAATGATATCATCCCAAGACCTCTTGTTATAACTCCTGATACCCTACATGAAAGTGAATTTATTTCCAGAAATAGATCCTTGTTTTATCGATGATATTCTGATACCCGACATACAAGTAATGTAATCACCAGAACTAGATCCTTGGTGTATCTCATAGACACTACCTAAAGTTATGTTGTAATCTTGCTTGTTTCTGCCAGTATGCTGCTGAACTTTATTATGTGCTTATGTATAAATGGGCCCCAATTACTTTATTTCCTAAAAAAGATTATGCTTAACTCCTTAAAATTGGCTTTTCCATAATGCAATGCAACTATTTTCCCATTTAAAAACACCAACCCTGTGCTTGTAGTTAAACATTTGAAAAGTATTGAAATGCTGCACTGAATACAAATTGGTATCAGGAAGTCATAAAATGGCAATGTGCTTTTGATGTGTATTTTGGCATGTTCTGATTTGGGAAACCTGCATTCGGTGTTTAACAGCTTACTACCAAACGGTGCACCTTGAATCTTTGCAGACTTTTAACCATTGAAATCCTAAGTAAATTTGGTTCACATCAAATTCAGGCATGAGATTAGTTTCAAAAGTATAAGAGAACTCCTTTGATATATGGAATAAATGTTTCCGCAACTCGGCAAGTACACATTTGAGTTTGAGCGTTGATATCTCTCTGAGTCTGCATTGACTTAATGTCTCATTCCTGAAAGTGATGATGTGATTTTATCCATTGGGTACACAGACCCTGCAGAAGTCAGCCAGCCAGACACAGGAAGGGGATCGGCTGACTGCAGAGGTAGAGAGACTGCAGGTAGAACTGTCCAGCAGGGACAACCAGGTGCAGGCCCTGGTTACTGAACTGCAGGACACAAATCACAAACTCACTGTAAGCATCTAGGCAAAAAACAAAACAAAACCAACCAAGTATTAAACACCTTAATTTAAGCAAGCACAGAGCTGGGCTCCAATAAAATAAGCTAGCATTGAGCCAGGCTCTGGAGACCATATGATAAGAATATATCATTTATTTTAATATTCTAAGAGGGTAATCAGCAGCAATGAAAGCTTTAAAAAATGATGACATTGGCATGCTACATGTTGATTATGATACTGTCCTGTGTAGGAACTGCAGGAGTCTATGACCAAGGCAAGAAACGAGTCGAGCAATCAAACAGAAGAGCTTTCAGGAGAAGTGAAACTCCTGCAAGTGGAGCTGGCCAACAAAGAAAAGCAACTTCAAACTCAGGCCAAACAACTGCAAGAGAATATCACCAGTAAAGATGAGGAGCTGCACAGATTGACCCAACAACTGGATCAGACTCTCGGCGAGAAAGAAAGGGAAGTGGAAAGAGTGAGGGAAGAACTGACACAAAGTTTGCGTTGCAAGGAGGAGGAGTTTAGACAACTCGAGCAGCAAATAGAGGGTCTGGCAGCAGCGTGCAAAGGAGGAGAAGAACTGCACAAACTAAATGAAAAGCTTAAACAAGAACTTGCACTAAAAGAAAGCCAACTCGACAAAATTACTGTGGAATACAAAGAAGATATTAAAAGTCGCGTAAAGGAGGTTGAAAAATTGAATGCTAATCTAGAAGAGGCATCAAGGAATAAATATGAAGAAACATTAGAAGCCAAGAAAGCACTGGAGGAGAAGATTGCCATGCAGGAGAGCAAAATCAAAGAACTAGTCGATAGAAAAGAGGTAGATGAAAAAAAGAATACAGCAGAAATGCAAGAAAAATTATCAAACACAGAATATGAAGTTGACACTCTCTCAAAGGAACTAGAAGACCTCAGAAAAACAAATGATGTAAGCAAACAACCCTGTTTGTTAATGTTATGTTTTACGTTTGTTAATCTTGCTTTTGATTATTATCTATTCCCTGTTTACTAACTCTTACCATCTTTTTTATACAGTTTGCAGATCTGTGTTGTCAAGCAGAAATTGTTCATGCCCTGTGTTTTGTTAAAGTGTTGCCAAGCATATGCAGGAAGTCTCCCTCTCTGTGATTAGCTGCGTGCGTACTGTGACACATAGACACTGATATACACAAAATAGAAATACCTTTTATATAACTGACATTTATCATGTCCTTACTGAATACTCTCTTGCTGTGGCAAAGAATAATTATACCATTAGCATTTATGCCTCACTTGAATGATTTTATGAATTTACAGCTATCACATTTTAAGAATCTAAAAATGTCTATGTTAAAATAAAAACAAAAAGAAGCTGGTGCTTGGCTTTCCGTTTGGTTTAGTATGCAGTCCCAGCTTCACAGTGGGGTTGATGCATCTCTGATGCCTATGTTTTAGTATGCAGTCCCAGCTTCACAGTGGGGTTGATGCATCTCTGATGCCTATGTTTTAGTATGCAGTCCCAGCTTCACAGTGGGGTTGGCTTATGCCTGTGCAGGGCAACACATTCAGAGTTCTGTTGCAGGACCGTAAACTGCTTAATCCATCTTGTTGTTTCCAACAGAGAAATGTTTATTGGGTTTTGCTCAGCTAGATTTACAGTTCCCAGTTTCACAGTATCATAAAATCACATTTAGATTACTAACATTATTTTGTTCATGTAGTTATAATAGCACAGACACAAAATATTTTAAGTTGTAGTTTAGCAAGTACAGTGATTTTTTTTCTGCAATCTGTAACTTTGTTAAAGTATTAGATAATGGTCAGACGGAATTTTACTTTTTGGCTTCTTCAGCTTGGGTTATGTGTTTTGTTTTCATCACTTTTTTATAAATAATATCTTTTATGATTAATCAATTTTTTTATTTCTTTTTTCAAAGAATTGAATTCGATATTTGAATAAAATTCAAAATATTAGCTAAAAATTTAATAAACTGTTGAATACATTTTGAGTGGTACTCCAGTATTCTTTAAGTTAATTCCGACCTTATCAAGTTTATTTTTTATTCACTGTGATTTATTTGCCTTAATGTTGATACGAGGTGGTGGTGATGGTGATGTTTTTTGTGGTGTTGGCAGGACCTGGAGAGGCGTGTAGGGGAGGTGACGGGTGAGTCTGATAGGCGGGCAGAGGACCTGACCTCTCAGCTAGCCCAGCTGACCTCACAGCTGACTGACAAAGATTCTAACCTCCTCTCTCTTACATCACAACTCCAAGCTCTACACAAACAACACTCCGTAAGCATGCAGCTCACAAGCTCACGTCTAGTACCAGTTGCTTTAATATTAGAAAATATTATTTGTGCACACCACTTTGGGTTATTCAAGAATGGATGATGCTGATGTTGTATTTTATTGACATGATTTATTCTCAGGTCTTAAAATATCTGTAATGTATCCTATTGAGAGCATTATGAGATCAAAGAATGACAATGTGTTGTCTATGTATTCATGTTGTGGTGTATTTCCTGCAGGAACTTGCAGGAATAATGTGTTGTCTATGTGTTCATGTTGTGGTGTATTTCCTGCAGGAACTTGCAGGAATAATGTGTTGTCTATGTATTCATGTTGTGGTGTATTTCCTGCAGGAACTTGCAGGAATAATGTGTTGTCTATGTATTCATGTTGTGGTGTATTTCCTGCAGGAACTTGCAGGAATAATGTGTTGTCTATGTATTCATGTTGTGGTGTATTTCCTGCAGGAACTTGCAGGAATAATGTGTTGTCTATGTATTCATGTTGTGGTGTATTTCCTGCAGGAACTTGCAGGAATAATGTGTTGTCTATGTATTCATGTTGTGGTGTGGGTAACATGCAGGAACTTGCAGGAATATTGGCTGTCCCAAGAAGTGGAGAGCACCCTGCAAATTTGAAACAAATATTTATATTGTACATGTAGGTGTTTAACTCCAAGTGTTCTGTATGTAACCAGAACATCACTGGATTTAAATGCTTACAAACATCAAAGTCAAATATATTATCCAGAGTGTGAATTCACAAGTATCTTTACTGAATGTATTGATTGTATTGCAGGTAGACTTCTCCTGATGGTGCCACTTTGATCATTTCTTGTAAAGTGACTGAGATTGAGTAACACATTGGGGATATCACTTTTGCGCTTTCAGGAGTTGCAGGCGCAGAGCTCGGCCAATCAGGATCCAGAGGAGCTCAACAAGCTGCGTGATGATCTCAATGGCAAACTTTCTATGCTTCACCAAACACAAGATGAGCTTGAAGTATTGCGGCGAGAGAACCATGTAAGCACTGCCCTCTAGTGGCCACTTACTGAATCGCTCTCCCCACTATTTGTGCATAACCTGCATGCCACGCATAACCCAACCAGCTTCTGGGGCTTTCAGTGTGTGCAATACATAATTGGCTCAGTATTTAATTTTTATTTATTTATTTTTTTTTTTTAGTAAGTTTCCGGCACATGATTTTGTATTTTTACACGAGTACTATAATTAGTTTACATTTCTCTCAAAAGCAAATCTTTCCCTCAAGAGTGAGTCCCGAGGTCAGCATAAATGGAAAAAAAGGGGAAATATGTTTTTCTAAATCAGTATTTTAGTGTGTTGCATAACTCTTCCCAAGATGTAATTGAAAACGCCATGATTCAAACTGTGGGGGCATGCCTGCATGGTGCCATGATTCAAACTGTGGGGGCATGCCTGCATCGTGCTAAGTGGGGGCATGCCTGCATGGTGCTAAGTGGGGGCATGCCTGCATGGTGCTAATCGTGCCTGCATGGTGCTAAGTGGGGGCATGCCTGCATGGTGCTAAGTGGGGGCATGCCTGCATGGTGCTAAGTGGGGGCATGCCTGCATGGTGCTAAGTGGGGGCATGCCTGCATGGTGCTAAGTGGGGGCATGCCTGCATGGTGCTAAGTGGGAGCATGCCTGCATGGTGCTAAGTGGGGGCATGCCTGCATGGTGCTAAGTGGGGGCATGCCTGCATGGTGCTAAGTGGGGGCATGCCTGCATGGTGCTAAGTGGGAGCATGCCTGCATGGTGCTAAGTGGGGGCATGCCTGCATGGTGCTAAGTGGGGGCATGCCTGCATCGTGCTAAGTGGGGGCATGCCTGCATGGTGCTAAGTGGGGGCATGCCTGCATGGTGCTAAGTGGGGGCATGCCTGCATGGTGCTAAGTGGGGGCATGCCTGCATGGTGCTAAGTGGGGGCATGCCTGCATGGTGCTAATCGTGCCTGCATGGTGCTAATCGTGCCTGCATGGTGCTAAGTGGGGGCATGCCTGCATGGTGCTAAGTGGGGGCATGCCTGCATGGTGCTAAGTGGGGGCATGCCTGCATGGTGCTAAGTGGGAGCATGCCTGCATGGTGCTAAGTGGGAGCATGCCTGCATGGTGCTAAGTGGGGGCATGCCTGCATGGTGCTAAGTGGGGGCATGCCTGCATGGTGCTAAGTGGGGGCATGCCTGCATGGTGCTAAGTGGGGGCATGCCTGCATGGTGCTAAGTGGGGGCATGCCTGCATGGTGCTAAGTGGGGGCATGCCTGCATGGTGCTAAGTGGGAGCATGCCTGCATGGTGCTAAGTGGGGGCATGCCTGCATGGTGCTAAGTGGGGGCATGCCTGCATGGTGCTAAGTGGGGGCATGCCTGCATGGTGCTAAGTGGGGGCATGCCTGCATGGTGCTAAGTGGGGGCATGCCTGCATGGTGCTAAGTGGGGGCATGCCTGCATGGTGCTAAGTGGGAGCATGCCTGCATGGTGCTAAGTGGGGGCATGCCTGCATGGTGCTAAGTGGGGGCATGCCTGCATCGTGCTAAGTGGGGGCATGCCTGCATGGTGCTAAGTGGGGGCATGCCTGCATGGTGCTAAGTGGGGGCATGCCTGCATGGTGCTAAGTGGGGGCATGCCTGCATGGTGCTAAGTGGGGGCATGCCTGCATGGTGCTAATCGTGCCTGCATGGTGCTAATCGTGCCTGCATGGTGCTAAGTGGGGGCATGCCTGCATGGTGCTAAGTGGGGGCATGCCTGCATGGTGCTAAGTGGGGGCATGCCTGCATGGTGCTAAGTGGGGGCATGCCTGCATGGTGCTAAGTGGGGGCATGCCTGCATGGTGCTAAGTGGGGGCATGCCTGCATGGTGCTAAGTGGGGGCATGCCTGCATGGTGCTAATCGTGCCTGCATGGTGCTAAGTGGGGGCATGCCTGCATGGTGCTAATCGTGCCTGCATGGTGCTAAGTGGGGGCATGCCTGCATGGTGCTAAGTGGGGGCATGCCTGCATGGTGCTAAGTGGGGGCATGCCTGCATGGTGCTAATCGTGTGTTGGATATATAATAAGTTTTATTGGATAATCTTATCAGATAGCAGCACTGACTTATTAAGATATTTAACTCAAGGGGAATGCTGAATTAACACCAAGTAACAAATATCCCTGAAAAGTCTGGAAAGAATGAATTTGTAAATGGTACATATAATGTTTGGCCTAATTAATGTAGAGAAATAAAATATCATAGATCAATAAATGAGGTCAAATGACCAAGTTAATGATGACGACCTACTCTTTCCAGACTTGTGAGAAGTACTTAGTACCTAGTTAGTTGACGATGGGGTTTGTTTTCTGCTCTCTGTGTTTAGGAGCTTCGGGTGGGCTGTGAGAAAGCCACAGTGGCCCTAACCAAGGCTGAAAAGTCTGCCGAGGAGCTCAACTCGCAACTCAAATCAAAAGTTTCGCAACTCCACAAGTTACAAAGGGACCTGGAAACCAAAACCAAGGAGAATGATGTAAGGGGGCCGCGTTTTGTGATGAAGGGGCATGGCTTTTACATGTTTTTTTCCGGTTAATGGATTCTCTCCCTTGTCTCCTCCTACGTGAGCATGCCCAGTCTAACCCTCAGTAGTCGAGATAGAACCGTCTTGTTATCATTCCCTTATTTAAGATGCAGTCCCCCTGTTATTCTATGCATAGTTTGTATATGGCACAGGTTATATATACATTAGTATGCATCCAACATTCATAATACTCGTATATTTAGGTGCACTACATTTCTGTTCATAGTGTCTTCGATTCACAATGATATTAGAAAGTTTTAGGATTATTTAAGACACAGCTTTAGTTTATCAAGTGACGGAGCCCAACTGGCTTCTCAGTCATACACTATTAGTTATTCTCATAATGAAAACTATGAGAAATTGCAGTAGTCAAGTAATGAATCTGTGGGAAAATATTATGGATAGACTGTTATTATTAAAGAAATCTAAAGCATCTATTTACGTAGATATTGCCTACTAATATACTTAGATAGTTTTACATATATAGTGATTGGATGCTACATTACTAATAAAGTTGCTGTTTGCAGATTAATGTTTAATATGAAAACCAAAAAGATGTAAAAACTAAATGTATGATTTAATTTGCATCTCCATTTATATTTTATGAAATAATTAGAATCAGTATGTGAATGTTTTATTTCTGTTTGATATTGATTTGTTGATCATTAATTGAAAGGACGGAAAGCATATTGATTGCAGTTGTTGAATTTTTATTTTATACTATCCAACAAGTTACCATTTTTTAACCATTTAGGATCTAAGGCAGGAAACTGTAAGTTTGACTGACACTATTAAGGATAGGGAAGAGCAACTTGGGAAATCAGGTGCCAGGGCGGCTCAGCTGCCAGGTGACAAAGCTGACCTGGGAGGGGTGACCGTGGTCACCAGAGTACACGAGAAATCCACACTCGACGTCACTCGAATACTTGCCAGCTTAGACGCCAAAACTGCCGAGCTGACAATTCTACAGGAAATTCTCTCACAAAAGGAGAGAGAAGTTAGAGTAGGCATTTTTGGGATCTGCTGTTCCCATATATATCTATATATATCTATATATATCTATATATGGTTTGCTGAGGGTGCCAGAGCCAGCCTGGTCTTAATGCATGACTTGCATTTCCTGCTGCTTTTTCTTTCATTTGATTCAGATCCAAACCTCTCTTATTCTCCTGTCCCGTGTATCTGAAGAGTGATCTGTGTGTATTGAAACATCTCTGAAAGTGAAATATTAAAGATTTCCTATATTTACTTCAACATGTTGTCTGTAATGAGTTTCTATAGACTACAATATGTACAAAGATGATCAGATTTGATCCTAGTTGTACCAGGTGTCTTCCCATGAAACGTTCTTCAATGATTTTAACATTAGTTATACAGATCAAGACGTTCTTTATTTGAATGTTTGTGAAGAATGTTCAAGGACTCGTATCATTGTTTATTTAAAGTTCACTGAATTGATACATTCATTGATGTTTCAAACACTCGGCATTTGTGAGAGCAATACTTATTCAATGAGAGCAGAAAACGTGTACTTTGTGTTATTCCTACTAATACAGTGCCTTCTGGGTTGTAATGTTCGGTGGATTTGATTAAAGGAAGGAAATATGAGGACTAACACTGGGTGAAGGTGTGATTAAAGCAATGAAAGGAAGGATTAACAGCTTTGTCTTGTATGACTCTTTATGTAGGAGTTGAAAGTCAAACAGTCAGCTATGAACTCAAATGCCGAAGTAGCTAAGACAGGAGAATGGCTTGGTGAAAAATGCCACCAGGTGGAGCTGCTATCAAAACAGCTAGAAGAACAAAAACAGAAGACTCATGTAAGCTTGATAGAATTATCCAAGCAGAATGCGGGCGCCAAGGGTTAACTTTATACAGACATATGCTTTGTAATATTGAGGACAGGGAAAATAAGTTAAACTTTGCTGTTTATAATATCAATGATTACAGAATTAGATTGAATCGCCTGGTTTAGCTCTGTATCAAGAACTACCACTAATTTCCATCTAGAAATAACTAACCAATATATTGGCTGCATGCAATAACAGAGAGTACAAATATTAAGACTTTCTGCATTTAAATGGAACGGGGTCATATTCATATATTGAGATTTAATTAGAAAGACAAACAATAATAGCCAGAACGTGTTGACATTAAATGTATGGTTGTGTTCTCCTACCGCCTCACAAGGAGATGCATGAGCAATACTTGCAAACCCGACAAGAGTTGAGCAGCATGGAAAAATACACCGAAGAATTCTCCAGCCTACAGGAAGAACTTAATAATCATGTGTCCGAAATCATGCGGCTACAGGCCGACTTAGAAGTGCAAAGACAAGAGAATACTGTAAGAACTTTCACGGATCTTCCTCTATGTGTCTAATGTCCTCGGAAAGTTTCTTTTATAACCAAATGTCTATAAATATCAACTGATAGTGTTGGTGTTAGGATATGTTTTGGTTACGTCTGATAACTGTAATGTGCAGTTTAAGATAGTCGTGTGTCGTTTGTAGTTCGCATGTCGGAGATATCTCATCATTTTTATTGAAATATCCTTGGACAAAATGATTTGAATATGTCTTTTGATAAATCAAGAAAAGTACTACTCTTGAAAAAATAAGACAGTAATAAGTATAAATATCATAGGATTATTGACAAATTCAGTTTGCTCGTTAGTTAGTTGTGATGTAAATGTAAACTGGCCTTTTTGTTGAATATGCCAATCTGCCACTTTTCTATCATTCGTGCTGCCCAGGAGCTGCAGGAACATATCACTCTGGGTCACCAAGAACTGGAGGAACCTCAAGATTCCCTAGAAGAACAGTTATTAACCAAAGATGCCGAAATCACTCGACTTTCTGAGGTGGTTAAAGAGTTCTGGGATGAGAATGAAGTAAGAAGGAGTTGCCAAGATAAACAGCTGCATTTTGCTGCATTGATGCAGATAAAACACTTCAGTAATTGTGGAAAATCTAAGTGATTATCTGTCTGATGTTGAGTTTGTCCATTGCTAGGAACTGAAAGCCAAGTTGGCAAGTTTCCAGAATGGGGAGGACATAGAGGGGTTAACCCTGGAGGTGATCAGTCTCCATGACGAACTTGTTGCCAAAAATGCTCTCGTCGAGAGTCTGTCGGAAGAAATAGACTCGGCCCGTCGGGAGGCACAAGTAAGAAGTGGTCGTCATAGAAACCACTGCCTTGTGTCAGTTTAGTCTTGTGAATTATAGCTGTTTGGTTATCAAGTTTCCATTCTTTTCTGTCCTATTTGCCCTTATTCTTGTGATCCCATTAGGTCTGTTGACACCAGTTTTATATTGAACCCTTTCCCTGGTTTTTGTGAATGCTCTTTATAGATATATTGAGTTCTGTGTCATACTCCTTACATTTTGTGTCATGGAATTTGTATGAAGAAACTTTTGATTAGAATTTTCCAAATATTTTTTCTAAGCAGCTTATTGTGTAAATAGGGCTGGATGCTATAACAAGTAATTTATCCAATCAGCAAAGAGGAGAATATCGTGTGCAGAATACCTTTACACGTATCCCTTCTGTCATCACTATGCTATATAAAAAGATCCAGATTTATTTGGATTATGCTCCAAAATTTAGTTATAGATTTGTTTTGTAGATGGCATACTGTGTACTGCGTATGCTATGCTTTGGTGGGAGGAGTATCATCCACTGACTTGCAGCTATGTTCAGCTTTGAGTTTTTGGTATATTTTCTAAAATCTTCCTCGCTTTCATACAGATACAAAATGTCACACTGCAGAATATAATGCTTTGCCTTGCCTTGATGTGCTGTAAGCAGTGACTGCATGCCTGTGAGAATGAGGAAGCTTCAGTGATGGCAAACATCATTATCATATCAATGTCTGTACAATTTATATGTTATATGAAATATCTACATGGATATTTTTGTAAATGGTTTATTGTATTGTCCTCTTGCCATTTTATAGCAATATTTATCTCTTCATATTTTCAGCCTTTTTGGGTTCTGCACAGTATTTATTTGTAGACTGTTTTGCACTTTTCTCACTCTACATCTAATCAAGGGATCTCTTTTATATCCGCATGCAGTAAAAGCTTTGTGTTTCTTGGTCATTCAGGAGTTGCGGGAGAAGAACTGGGCAGCGATGGAAGCATTAAATGTTGCTGAGAAGAAGGTAGCGAACGGATCGCCTGCCCCTTCAGCCAGCCCAGACCAGGATGAGGAGAAGTACAAGCAGGTCCTGCAGAGAATATTCCCTGCAGTCTCCGTCAAGCCAGACACAGTGAGTTATAACATAAATCACAGCACAGAGTTATGTTATAGTATATCAAATTAAGTTAGATTTTATGATAACTGCAAATGCCTCCATCAAACTAGATGTTTGATAATTCCTGTTGCCTCAAACAAATGTCATCAAATGCCTTGAATGTGGGGTGTATCATACTCTTTGTCAGGGACATATTTAGAACTGTTTGAATCTTTTATCACAGGAGCAGAGTGAATGGCTGTCAGTATTTGAAAAACAAGCCTCACAGTATCTATCATCATTATCTAGTGTAAGTATGAACAGTATCACCAGTATATATCATTATCTACTCTCAGTATCACCAGTATATATCATTATCTACTCTCAGTATCACCAGTATATACCATTATCTACTGTCAGTATCACCAGTATACACCATTCTCTACTGTCAGTATCACCAGTATACACCATTCTCTACTGTCAGTATCACCAGTATATATCATTATCTACTCTCAGTATCACCAGTATATATCATTATCTACTCTCAGTATCACCAGTATACACCATTCTCTACTGTCAGTATCACCAGTATACACCATTATCTACTGTCAGTATCACCAGTATACACCATTCTCTACTGTCAGTATCACCAGTATACACCATTATCTACTGTCAGTATCACCAGTATACACCATTCTCTACTGTCAGTATCACCAGTATACACCATTCTCTACTGTCAGTATCACCAGTATACACCATTCTCTACTGTCAGTATCACCAGTATACACCATTATCTACTGTCAGTATCACCAGTATACACCATTCTCTACTGTCAGTATCACCAGTATACACCATTCTCTACTGTCAGTATCACCAGTATACACCATTCTCTAGTGTTAGTATCACCAGTATATACCATTCTCTACTGTCAGTATCACCAGTATACACCATTCTCTAGTGTCAGTATCACCAGTATACACCATTCTCTAGTGTTAGTATCACCAGTATATACCATTATCTACTGTCAGTATCACCAGTATATACCATTCTCTACTGTCAGTATCACCAGTATACACCATTCTCTACTGTCAGTATCACCAGTATACACCATTCTCTACTGTCAGTATCACCAGTATACACCATTCTCTACTGTCAGTATCACCAGTATACACCATTATCTACTGTCAGTATCACCAGTATACACCATTCTCTACTGTCAGTATCACCAGTATACACCATTCTCTACTGTCAGTATCACCAGTATACACCATTCTCTAGTGTTAGTATCACCAGTATATACCATTCTCTACTGTCAGTATCACCAGTATACACCATTCTCTAGTGTCAGTATCACCAGTATACACCATTCTCTAGTGTTAGTATCACCAGTATATACCATTATCTACTGTCAGTATCACCAGTATATACCATTCTCTACTGTCAGTATCACCAGTATACACCATTCTCTACTGTCAGTATCACCAGTATACACCATTCTCTAGTGTCAGTATCACCAGTATACACCATTCTCTAGTGTTAGTATCACCAGTATATACCATTATCTACTGTCAGTATCACCAGTATATACCATTCTCTACTGTCAGTATCACCAGTATACACCATTCTCTACTGTCAGTATCACCAGTATACACCATTCTCTAGTGTCAGTATCACCAGTATACACCATTCTCTAG
This sequence comes from Amphiduros pacificus, assembly GCA_949316495.1. Taxonomy (NCBI): domain Eukaryota; kingdom Metazoa; phylum Annelida; class Polychaeta; order Phyllodocida; family Hesionidae; genus Amphiduros; species Amphiduros pacificus. The sequence goes on from OX439005.1 coordinate 53,422,662, forward strand.
TGTTAGTATCACCAGTATATACCATTATCTACTGTCAGTATCACCAGTATATACCATTCTCTACTGTCAGTATCACCAGTATACACCATTCTCTACTGTCAGTATCACCAGTATACACCATTCTCTAGTGTCAGTATCACCAGTATACACCATTCTCTAGTGTTAGTATCACCAGTATACACCATTCTCTACTGTCAGTATCACCAGTATACACCATTCTCTAGTGTCAGTATCACCAGTATACACCATTCTCTACTGTCAGTATCACCAGTATACACCATTCTCTAGTGTCAGTATCACCAGTATATATCATTATCTACTCTCAGTATCACCAGTATATATCATTTTCTACTGTCAGTATCACCAGTATATACCATTATCTACTGTCAGTATCACCAGTATACACCATTCTCTACTGTCAGTATCACCAGTATATACCATTCTCTACTGTCAGTATCACCAGTATACACCATTCTCTAGTGTCAGTATCACCAGTATACACCATTCTCTAGTGTTAGTATCACCAGTATATACCATTATCTACTGTCAGTATCACCAGTATATACCATTCTCTACTGTCAGTATCACCAGTATACACCATTCTCTAGTGTCAGTATCACCAGTATACACCATTCTCTACTGTCAGTATCACCAGTATACACCATTCTCTAGTGTCAGTATCACCAGTATACACCATTCTCTAGTGTCAGTATCACCAGTATATACCATTATCTACTGTCAGTATCACCAGTATAAACCATTCTCTAGTGTCAGTATCACCAGTATATACCATTATCTACTGTCAGTATCACCAGTATATACCATTCTCTACTGTCAGTATCACCAGTATATACCATTCTCTACTGTCAGTATCACCAGTATACACCATTCTCTAGTGTCAGTATCACCAGTATACACCATTCTCTACTGTCAGTATCACCAGTATACACCATTCTCTAGTGTCAGTATCACCAGTATACACCATTCTCTAGTGTCAGTATCACCAGTATACACCATTCTCTACTGTCAGTATCACCAGTATACACCATTCTCTAGTGTCAGTATCACCAGTATACACCATTCTCTACTGTCAGTATCACCAGTATATACCATTGTCCACTGTCAGTATCACCAGTATATACCATTCTCTACTGTCAGTATCACCAGTATATACCATTCTCTACTGTCAGTATCACCAGTATATATCATTCTCTACTGTCAGTATCACCAGTATACACCATTATCTACTCTCAGTATCACCAGTATATACCATTCTCTACTGTCAGTATCACCAGTTTATACCATTCTCTAGTGTCAGTATCACCAGTATATACCATTCTCTACTGTCAGTATCACCAGTATATACCATTCTCTACTGTCAGTATCACCAGTTTATACCATTCTCTAGTGTCAGTATCACCAGTATATACCATTATCTACTGTCAGTATCACCAGCATACACCATTCTCTAGTGTCAGTATCACCAGTATACACCATTCTCTACTGTCAGTATCACCAGTTTATACCATTCTCTAGTGTCAGTATCACCAGTATACACCATTCTCTGCTGTCAGTATCACCAGTATACACCATTCTCTACTGTCAGTATCACTGGTATATACCATTCTCTACTGTCAGTATCACCAGTTTATACCATTCTCTACTGTCAGTATCACCAGTATACACCATTCTCTACTGTCAGTATCACCAGTATATACCATTCTCTACTGTCAGTATCACCAGTATACACCATTCTCTACTGTCAGTATCACCAGTATACACCATTCTCTACTGTCAGTATCACTGGTATATACCATTATCTACTGTCAGTATCACCAGTATATATCATTATCTAGTGTCAGTATCACCAGTATATACCATTCTCTACTGTCAGTATCACCAGTATACACCATTCTCTACTGTCAGTATCACCAGTATATACCATTGTCCACTGTCAGTATCACCAGTATATACCATTGTCCACTGTCAGTATTACCAGTATATACCATTCTCTACTGTCAGTATCACCAGTATACACCATTCTCTACTGTCAGTATCACCAGTATACACCATTCTCTACTCTCAGTATCACCAGTATATACCATTATCTACTGTCAGTATCACCAGTATACACCATTATCTACTGTCAGTATCACCAGTATACACCATTCTATACTGTCAGTATCACCAGTATATACAATTATCTACTGTCAGTATCACCAGTATACACCATTCTCTACTGTCAGTATCACCAGTATACACCATTCTCTACTCTCAGTATCACCAGTATATACCATTATCTACTGTCAGTATCACCAGTATACACCATTATCTACTGTCAGTATCACCAGTATACACCATTCTCTACTGTCAGTATCACCAGTATACACCATTCACTAGTGTCAGTATCACCAGTATACACCATTCTCTACTGTCAGTATCACCAGTTTATACCATTCTCTACTGTCAGTATCACCAGTATATACCATTCTCTACTGTCAGTATCACCAGTATATACCATTCTCTGCTGTCAGTATCACCAGTATACACCATTCTCTACTGTCAGTATCACTGGTATATACCATTCTCTACTGTCAGTATCACCAGTTTATACCATTCTCTACTGTCAGTATCACCAGTATACACCATTCTCTACTGTCAGTATCACCAGTATATACCATTCTCTACTGTCAGTATCACCAGTATACACCATTCTCTACTGTCAGTATCACCAGTATACACCATTCTCTACTGTCAGTATCACTGGTATATACCATTCTCTACTGTCAGTATCACCAGTATATACCATTATCTACTGTCAGTATCACCAGTATATATCATTATCTAGTGTCAGTATCACCAGTATATACCATTCTCTACTGTCAGTATCACCAGTATACACCATTCTCTACTGTCAGTATCACCAGTATATACCATTGTCCACTGTCAGTATCACCAGTATATACCATTGTCCACTGTCAGTATCACCAGTATATACCATTGTCCACTGTCAGTATCACCAGTATATACCATTGTCCACTGTCAGTATCACCAGTATATACCATTGTCCACTGTCAGTATCACCAGTATATACCATTCTCTAGTGTTAGTATCACCAGTATATACCATTATCTACTGTCAGTATCACCAGTATATACCATTTTCCACTGTCAGTATCACCAGTATATACCATTGTCCACTGTCAGTATCACCAGTATATACCATTGTCCACTGTCAGTATCACGAGTATTTGGATGAGAGCTGATAATATGGTTTATATTTATGTTGCAGTCTTCAGATTTAGAGTCCCAGATAGAGGAGGCCAAGCAGAACCATAGTAAACTGCAGTCTCAAGTACAACATTACAAAGCTGTTTTAGCAGACACAGTAAGCCATTCTACTTCACAACTCTACATATATACTTAAACTGGCATTTAAAAACCAGGAGAAAAAACCTCATTGAGTGACATAAGTTTGCATATCATATACCTCAAGTGTTTTTGACATTTTCTCACTCAAATAAATCCCATAATTATATCTCTTAGAATGAAGCATATATGAAGCAGATATGCAGCAGATATGCTAGCCAATACAAAACTTGTATTTGTTGCATTATTTATTGGAGAGTATATGAAATGTAAGCATCGCATATATTGAGATAAGGATGAGCTGTTTGTGACTTTCCAGGAGGGGATATTGAACCAGCTGCAGAGCAGTGTGGAGTGTGAGGAGCATAAGTGGCAGCAGAGAGTGCACGCTCTGGAGGAGGAGTCCAACAAAACCAAAGAAGAACTCACACGCTTAAAAGAACAACAGTCTCAACAAGAAGACAATAGTAAACTTTCTGAGAAAATTAAGACATTAGAAGACCAGTTGTCTTCAACAGAAACAGAAAGAGAAAGCCTTAGATCTCAGCTTACTGAGGTATGTGATACAAGACGGTAGATTGGTAGATCAAAACTCACTCCGATTACTCGTGCCTGTATATTCACCCAAAACAAACCAGCATTTATTTAGTAGCTAGATTGTTCCTTGATCTATTTAGTGTTTTGGTGTGGGTATCACAACGCTTTTGTAAATATGGCATTTAGTTTTAACTACCATGCTTTTGCTCTGATTAAATGCATGCTTTTAATTTAGGTAATGATTTCATAACTTCAGTTTTTTTTTGCTAACTTTTGTTTGCACCACAAGACGATTCTAATCATTTAATGTCAGGAATATGAATGAAATTGAAAAATAGACATTGTGGATAAAGGTTATGATATTTTTTGTGGAGATGGTTCATCTTGTGGTGCCCTCTGGTGGCATTTTCTTTTGAGTTTGTGTTCAGTCCACTTTTCTCTTTAATTCCACCCACGGTGACCGTGATGACCTGAGAAGACAACTGCCTGAGCTTTATATTTCTATCTTATGTAACATGTCCCTGGGTGATGATCTTTGCCAACATATTGTGACATATTGTGTAAGTTTCCATTTCTTTGATGGCCCTTTTTTGTGCTCTTCCGAATTTTTTTTGGCTTCCGCATCCTGAGTGTTGTGGATGCTAAGGTATTGGGTTCCATCGGTGAGTGCATCAAAAACTCTGACATTTGGCTTTATCCTTTCAAGTATTAAGTTTCATGCACAAAATGTTAACCACACATACACCCCATAAACAAATAGGATGACGTCAAACATGGCCATGACCTATTTTTCAAGATCACAGGCATCAAAATGTTTCCAAAAACATTTTGCTAGTTACAGACTCAAGATTTCACAAAACTCACAAATGATATTCTTAAACACGACCTTAACCTATTTTGTCAAGGTCACATACTTCAAAAGATCACTGGGTCATCAAATAATTTTCATCTATTTAAAAACTTGTTTTTATACTTTAATCGGTTGAATGAATGACCAGTTTATTGGCTGAAAATAGCCATTGGCAAGGCAAGCTTGTGTGATCGACTGCTGCTGGTTAAAGGAGATATGGGCTGTGAACGTTTGAAAAGGCACTGGCCTACTGACCTACTTTTGAATCATGAGTACTTAAAATAGACACTGACTAAGCAAGATCACATGATAACTGCAGCTGTGTTCATTGTTCATATTTAAGCACACTAAAAAGAATAATCTTGTTTTAAAGGAAATCAAGATCCTAAGTAATATAATTCCCACAGCCAGAGGTGCATATAAAAGTTGCATTTGGGCTCTGTATGTGTGTGTGTGCGTGCATGTGTCTGTCAATAAAAAAAAACATTCTGTAACATGTTGTAAATGTATTTAAGTTACAAATTTGACATGTCCCAGTTGAAGGTGTACATTTCATGCTTTTAATAGAGATTTTAACATGTTCTTTCAAAATGTGGCCAAACACTTTGAGATTTCACTGCATCTCAATATAATCTTTTTGACAAGCGTCTGGAACCTGTCAGGTGATTGGAGCTATTTTTTTCTATCAATAAATCTGGATATCTTCCAAAGTGCAAAAATCAATTTGCATGCTTACAGAGTATTTTTTCCTCAAGAAATTAGAAAGTTAGAGTAACCTTTAAATTTGGGAAATTGTAAGACACATATTGAATAACTTTTTGAACTTTCATTTTGATTCTAATGCACATTTTAATTTGGGCCACAAAAGAATGGTTTGGGTTTAAAATACAAAACAGCACAAGATGAATACTGATGCTCCCCCGGCCCGGATATGCGGGACAACCTCTTTCAGAACCTTGAAGATGTCAAGAAAAAACTGGAAGAGGAACAACAAAGCAAAAAAGCATTGGCCTCTGCAAACGTCAAACTGAACGGGATGCTGCGTGTTGGGCAGGACGCCATCAAGGCCGAGCAGGACCTAGTCAAACAACTGCAGGACCAGTTGAGTGTGAAGAACAAGGTATAAATGCACCACCCAAGCTTATATCACATCTCCAGTAACGTCATCAACAGTCAAGGTCACAACAATCACAATATTTATATCACAAGGTCTTACCGTAACACGTCCTGCTCACTGATTTGACCTGATTTAATCCTTTATCCAAGGTCATAACCCTCCAATTGTTAAAATATTCTTTTGGTAATTTGACAGGTTGTTTTAATTTGGTGACAATTGACAATGGAATTTGGCCTTTTTAACAGTTTCCCAATCTTGTATATTCTCAGTAGCTGGTAGCTGAACAATTCAGCTGGTAAGACTTCATATCTTGGAATCTTCTTATTCTAAACTCTTTTCAATGACTTCTGTGAAAACAAATATATGGATGTTTTAAAAGAAACATAACTAAGCAATGCTGACATTAGATTGTATGTATGTTGTGAATGGTTTGATTGAGTGTGTGGATGTTCTAACTTGGACGCAATGGTTCGTGTCTACTTTGTAGGAGTTCTCTGACTTCGCTCAGCTCTGTCATCCTGACTGGGAGTTTGTTGATGTAGAACCCGAGGTATAGACCAGGAATGACCTTTATCTATTTTCTTATGTCTCTACCCACTCTGTGCAACCTTTACTTTATTCTACTAAAATATGCCAAGAAACATTGTGTACAAATGCGTCGTGTGTAAAAAAAAACTATAACACCATGTGAATTTAGAGACCCGTAAAACCTTTTTAAGCTATGAGATATTGTGTAAGGTAGCGGTAAGACTCATTCCCTCATACTACTAACTGACTGGGTTTGAATATGGAATTAAATGGCCCTTGAAATGCAGATTGCATGTTTTTCAAATGGCAGATATGAATATGCTAAAATATAATTTTGCTATAATGACTAACATTAGAGAAAAGGGACCTTGTTGCCGACTAATTATTACTCCGACAGTGGACTGGCACCTGCATGGTAGATTATATTAGCTTCAAACTATTTAGTTTCCATTAGACTTGTGATGCATGAAGCAAAACATCAAATGCCTTTAGTTTATCAATGAGAGATTTTATGAGGATTGCATGGACCTTTTTATTGTAAGCATTCAAGATTAAATTTTAATTTAACAAACTTAACATGTGAGATGCATATTTTGTGATGAGATGGAATTTTGCAGAATTTGGACAACTCATTCCAAAGATAATTTCTTTTCCATTCTTTGTTATATTTTGTTCATATGGTACATATTACACATTCTAGGCTCTTAAAAGTACATTTAAGTATGCAAGTTAATCCTGGAAGTGTGTTTTGTTATTGGTTTGAAAAAAAACTACAGTTTCTGCAAATTTCCATGATGTTTCAAAGTTTATAGACTTAACGTTTTCAGATACATATTGTCAAAATAAACACTGGTAAAATATATCTGTAACTATTAACTTATTAAATTGATCAACAAGCATATAGATAGATCAGATGTGGACTCCTCTTCCAGTCAACTCTTTATCTATGTGTAATGTTATCGACAATGATGATTGTAGGGCCTTGCAAATGGAACCAGTTCATCATCAGATGTCGTAGAGGTCAGTATTGCACAAGATATTTTTGAAGTCAAAATAATTTTCGATTGAATTGTTTTAGTTGTTTTGGAATAAAAGTTTTAAAAAAAAATACAGTTTGGCGCAAATTTTATGTTCCACAATTTTGAATAGATGTTCTAACTAGATATTAACTTTTTTTGGCAAACATTTCAGTTGAAAACTAAGCTTGCACAAACACAGAAACAGCTGGAAAGGGAACTGCATGCAAACAAGCAACTGACACAGAGATTGGTAAGTTGTATCTGGGTCTGCTCTACTTGATGCTCTGTCCTCTACCTCCACGTGTGTGTGACTACGTACTGAATGATGTGTATATATATATAGTGTATACCTCCTACATAACGCAAGATGCCAGCGTCCTCAGTCATTGCTGCTATCTGTGTGTGTGTGTGTGATGAGTATACATCATGCAAAACATACAACTGTATTATAAAAACAGACTTGAGACACCTTGACTGGTTGCCCTGGGAAAATAAACATGACAGCTAAATATGAAATTTAATTCAACAGTTTTCAACACATGAAACAACTCCCATTTGTTTATCTTTTAGTTCTGACATGATGAAAATATTGTTACTGCCATGAATGATATCACAGTTAACAACAAAATGGGTCCTCAAAGGTGTCACTATAATGGTCCTCAAAGGTGTCACTATAATGGTCCTCAAAGGTGTCACTATAATGGTCCTCAAGGATATGTCATTATAATGGTCCTCAAAGGTGTCACTATAATGGTCCTCAAAGGTGTCACTATAATGGTCCTCAAAGGTGTCACTATAATGGTCCTCAAGGATATGTCATTATAATGGTCCTCAAAGGTGTCACTATAATGGTCCTCAAAGGTGTCACTATAATGGTCCTCAAAGGTGTCACTATAATGGTCCTCAAGGATATGTCATTATAATGGTCCTCAAGGATATGTCATTATAATGGTCCTCAAAGGTGTCATTATAATGGTCCTCAAAGGTGTCACTATAATGGTCCTCAAAGGTGTCACTATAATGGTCCTCAAAGGTGTCATTATAATGGTCCTCAAAGGTGTCACTATAATGGTCCTCAAAGGTGTCACTATAATGGTCCTCAAAGGTGTCATTATAATGGTCCTCAAAGGTGTCACTATAATGGTCCTCAAGGATATGTCATTATAATGGTCCTCAAAGGTGTCATTATAATGGTCCTCAAAGGTGTCACTATAATGGTCCTCAAGGATATGTCATTATAATGGTCCTCAAAGGTGTCATTATAATGGTCCTCAAAGGTGTCACTATAATGGTCCTCAAAGGTGTCACTATAATGGTCCTCAAAGGTGTCATTATAATGGTCCTCAAAGGTGTCACTATAATGGTCCTCAAAGGTGTCACTATAATGGTCCTCAAAGGTGTCACTATAATGGTCCTCAAAGGTGTCACTATAATGGTCCTCAAAGGTGTCACTATAATGTTCCTCAAAGGTGTCACTATAATGGTCCTCAAAGGTGTCACTATAATGGTCCTCAAAGGTGTCACTATAATGTTCCTCAAAGGTGTCATTATAATGGTCCTCAAAGGTGTCACTATAATGGTCCTCAAAGGTGTCATTATAATGGTCCTCAAAGGTGTCATTATAATGTTCCTCAAAGGTGTCATTATAATGGTCCTCAAAGGTGTCATTATAATGGTCCTCAAAGGTGTCACTATAATGGTCCTCAAAGGTGTCACTATAATGGTCCTCAAAGGTGTCCCTATAATGGTCCTCAAAGGTGTCACTATAATGGTCCTCAAAGGTGTCACTATAATGGTCCTCAAAGGTGTCACTATAATGGTCCTCAAAGGTGTCATTATAATGGTCCTCAAAGGTGTCACTATAATGGTCCTCAAGGATATGTCATTATAATGGTCCTCAAAGGTGTCATTATAATGGTCCTCAAAGGTGTCACTATAATGGTCCTCAAGGATATGTCATTATAATGGTCCTCAAAGGTGTCATTATAATGGTCCTCAAAGGTGTCACTATAATGGTCCTCAAAGGTGTCATTATAATGGTCCTCAAAGGTGTCATTATAATGGTCCTCAAAGGTGTCATTATAATGGTCCTCAAAGGTGTCACTATAATGGTCCTCAAAGGTGTCACTATAATGGTCATCAAAGGTGTCACTATAATGGTCATCAAAGGTGTCACTATAATGGTCATCAAAAAGTCCATAAATGTTGTTGTGCCAGAAGTGGGAACTATGGTGATATACATGTAGACAGGTGGCAACAGAAATAAAATTTCATTCAGAATTGATTCGTTGAACATTCTAATTGGCTTGATTGCTCTTTGATTGTCTCCAAGCCAGCAGTTGTTGCACGCAGTTTTGTCTCTGTGTGTGCCTCAAGTCTGTTTTTGTGTACTGCAACCTGGTATTCCTCCCAATAATGCACAAGAACCTCTTCATAATAAATATCCCACACAGGTCACATGTACATAGGCAGGGTATAAGATTATTGCCAAATGGAGAAACAGTACACTTTGGGCTCTACTGACTGTACATTGTGCACATTATTTTACAGATATCTATTTGGGGGAGAGAGTAGGATACATGGACCATCTTAAGTCTCACACATCTTAGTAAATTATTAGAATATAACCCAAAAAACAGATACACCCATTGTTGGACATTCAGCAAATCAGAGGATAAGCTTTTATTCTTGTTTCTATTGTTAGATGACTTCAGCTTTGTTTCAGTAAAGAATCTAGCTTCATTTTGTGTTTTTTCCCATATGAAGCAGATTATCAATGAATTAATCCCACGGTCAAGAAGGCAAATTAATAGACTACAGGAATAATTAAAGTGATTTCAAAGACAGGAAAAAATTGCCTTCTGAAATTCAAAGTTCCTCAGCCCTTGGCCATGAAGGGGAAAAAGGATTTCAGGAGTGTGATATTAATGAATGCCCTGCATGTTATATGAAACCCTGCTCTAGTTTGGTAAACCTGCTTTTTCACTATGTAAGATTCCACCCTGCTCAAGTTTAATCAGTGCTAATTTATAAATTATATGATATTTCACGTTTTTCATTGGATTTTAAAACTGGATATTCCAAAGATACCTAGGCTGAACTCGTTAATAGCAAATCAAAGCATTAATAAACCCAAAGTTCTTTGAAATACGTAATTACTGAATTTGATTAATGTTTGAACAGGGAAAACATAAAAAATATTTGGTAATTATTTCAAAGAACTGACCGCTTAAAGGGGAAAAGAGAAATGTTCCTTCCAAGATTTCTCATTGTATAAACAGAAGAGCAAATCTAACCGTCTTTAACTCTAACCAGGGCTTTCGTTGTTTTTGTTTTCTAGCAACCTCGTAGGTCCCGGTTGCTTTTCACAGGTACATGATGTATTACTTGGTGGTTTGTGTATTGTGTGGAAGACAACTGGACTCTAAACTTCACCATAGCAACCTGTGTCTGGTTTCCATGACAACCTTGGTTGTCACCATGATATTTGTTATTTTCATTACTATGAGAGTCACTTTTGGTCACCTTGGCAACCTCACTGCTACCTCTCCCTGTGTATATCTTCCCCCATCTATATATATATATATATGCTAGTATTCCGTGTACCTCCTTCAGTTTATTGTGCCTGTCTTATTAACACCCGTATTATGATGTGAAACTTTGTTTTGTTGCTGAGTGGATGTGGAAGACTGACAATGTGATTAAATGTTAGCAATTACGACTTCAACTACAACCTCTACATCTTCAAATCAATCTTTTATCAAGTTAATTATTGTTGTGTCAATTATTGATTTAGGCTCCCGCCACCACGAAAGATGCCCAATGAGAAGAAATCAGCAATATTTTGCTCATTTCCACCAGTTTCAACCTCAAAACATCCGTATCATGAACACCATAATCTGGAAAACAAATTCAAATATGTTTGAGCTGTCATAACTTCATATTTAAACATTTCAAGAAGACTGATAATATGTTTAAAATGTCAGCCTCAGCCTCAGCCTACTTTTAGCTCTGCATAGCATAGCTTCTACAGTGATAGAGGGTGGGGTGATTTCTGTCAGTCTATCGGTCAGCTTGATCTTCTCTGAAACTACTGGTTGGAGTTCTTAGCTAATTATTCTATACAGATGTTTCAACCATTGATCAAATTTGAATACTTGTGGAATCTTTAATAGAATAGATTAACAGATCTCAAAAGTGAATGATAATTATGGTTAACTTATTGAAATAGTTGTCTCCCATCCATTATCACAATAACGTCGAGATGTTAAGTCACAAGTGGTGCTTACATTAAAGCTGTAGTGATTTACTATATGCTGCAAACCTTTCATTTGCCGTCATGATTTGCTTGCTTTGAATACCATTTGTTCTTGTTTTTTAAGGCAATAATGGTGAGTAAAGCAGACTAAATCATATTCATCTTTGGTGTATTAAAAAACCCTTCCTGGGCCTCATATAGTTATGTTGAGCTATGCATTGCACAGCTTTTGCACTGAGGAGGAGACATTTTCTGTCATTTGGTCTGTCCATCAACTTCAATCTTCTTGGACAAAACTACCATTTCAGAGTTTTTAGCTATTAGTGGGTAAGGTACATGTACTGTATAGTCATTGGACAAATCATATGTATTTTCCTTCAGGCTCAGAATTAAATTTTTTCATGATTTATCAAGGAGACTGCCAATTTGAATAACATGACAAATATTAGCCAGTGAGAGTTGAGATAACAAATTCAACATGTAACAGTCATTTTGATGGGCTGAAATTATCATCTGCTGATGTCTGTTCTGGGAGAAGATTTAAATGATCATTTATGAAGCAATTTGCAGGAATTTCCAGAATTCCAGAATAAGTGAACTCACTTATGGATTATTTTGTTACCTGAAAACATAAAACAAAATCCTCCAATGCCTTCCCCATAAACTTAATAACTTGAAGTGATGGTCTTCTTAAATGTAATGAAGTCATATTACTTTTTAATCCCTGAATATTTGACTTGTTTCCCTGTTTCATGTTCCTGGTAATATTAATCAAACAGTAGATATGACCTCTTCAGATCCTCTCCTGACCTGCTGCTGACCTTATCAGATCCCCTCCTCCTGACCTCTTCAGATCCCCTCCTGACCTGCTGCTGACCTTATCAGATCCCCTCCTCCTGACCTTATCAGATCCCCTCCTGACCTGCTGCTGACCTTATCAGATCCCCTCCTCCTGACCTCTTCAGATCCCCTCCTCCTGACCTTATCAGATCCCCTCCTGACCTGCTGCTGACCTTATCAGATCCCCTCCTGACCTGCTGCTGACCTTATCAGATCCCCCTCCTCCTGACCTCATCAGATCTCCTCCTCCTGACCTCATCAGATCCCCTCCTCCTGACCTCATCAGATCCTCTCCTCCTGACCTCTCCAGATCCCCTCCTCCTGACCTCTTCAGATCCTCTCCTCCTGACCTCGTCAGATCCCCTCCTCCTGACCTCTTCAGATCCCCTCCTGACCTGCTGCTGACCTTATCAGATCCCCTCCTGACCTGCTGCTGACCTTATCAGATCCCCTCCTCCTGACCTCTTCAGATCCCCTCCTCCTGACCTCTTCAGATCCCCTCCTCCTGACCTTATCAGATCCCCTCCTGACCTGCTGCTGACCTTATCAGATCCCCTCCTGACCTGCTGCTGACCTTATCAGATCCCCTCCTCCTGACCTCATCAGATCTCCTCCTCCTGACCTCATCAGATCCCCTCCTCCTGACCTCTCCAGATCCTCTCCTCCTGACCTCTCCAGATCCCCTCCTCCTGACCTCATCAGATCCCCTCCTCCTGACCTCTTCAGATCCTCTCCTCCTGACCTCTCCAGATCCCCTCCTCCTGACCTCTTCAGATCCTCTCCTCCTGACCTCTCCAGATCCTCTCCTCCTGACCTCTCCAGATCCCCTCCTCCTGACCTCTCCAGATCCCCTCCTCCTGACCTTATCAGATCCCCTCCTCCTGACCTTATCAGATCCCCTCCTCCTGACCTCTTCAGATCCCCTCCTCCTGACCTCTTCAGATCCCCTCCTCCTGACCTCTTCAGATCCCCTCCTCCTGACCTCTTCAGATCCCCTCCTCCTGACCTCTTCAGATCCCCTCCTCCTGACCTCTTCAGATCCCCTCCTCCTGACCTCTCCAGATCCCCTCCTCCTGACCTTATCAGATCCCCTCCTCCTGACCTCTCCAGATCCTCTCCTCCTGACCTCTCCAGATCCCCTCCTCCTGACCTCATCAGATCCCCTCCTCCTGACCTCTTCAGATCCCCTCCTCCTGACCTCTTCAGATCCCCTCCTCCTGACCTCTTCAGATCCTCTCCTCCTGACCTCTCCAGATCCCCTCCTCCTGACCTCTTCAGATCCTCTCCTCCTGACCTCTCCAGATCCTCTCCTCCTGACCTCTCCAGATCCCCTCCTCCTGACCTCTTCAGATCCCCTCCTCCTGACCTCATCAGATCCCCTCCTGACCTTATCAGATCCCCTCCTGACCTCTCCAGATCCCCTCCTCCTGACCTCTTCAGATCCCCTCCTCCTGACCTCATCAGATCCCCTCCTCCTGACCTCATCAGATCCCCTCCTGACCTCTCCAGATCCCCTCCTCCTGACCTCTTCAGATCCCCTCCTCCTGACCTTATCAGATCCCCTCCTCCTGACCTCTCCAGATCCCCTCCTCCTGACCTCTTCAGATCCCCTCCTCCTGACCTCACTGGAATTAACCCTCATGTTTTCACCTCCTGGAATTAACCCTCATGTTTTCACCTCCTGGAATTAACCCTCATGTTTTCACTTCTTGGAAAATCTTTGTAGAGATCTATCATAGCCATTATTATATGAATTTTCTAGTGGAAAAGCTAAGATTAGATTGTACAGTATCTTTGGATATTTGATAAAGATGAATGAATTTCTCTAATGGTGGTTTACGTTTAAGTGGCTAAAATTAGGTGGTTATGAAAGGAGTTGAATATGTTGCTTACACTTAATATGATATTAGAGTTTGTGGGTGACAAATGGAGATGGATGGTGTGTGATGGCCTAAAAGTGAAGTCTTAAGTCATATATACAGTCATTTACAGTTTCAAAGAAAGTCATATTTCAGTATCAAATAAATATCATGAAAATTCATGCTGTCAGAAGTTGTGAATGCCAGCCATGGGCTTGATCTTTGTGTTCTCATAACATTAAAGAAATGATTTAAATGTTGAATATGCTGAATTCAGGAGGGTTTTTTTTCCTTTTTTTATGCTTAGTAAAGCAGCTGATTGTATAAATCTTGATATCCTTATTGGACTGATAAGTGGAGAAAGTTTGAACCTGTGGTGTCCAGTCCCCAGTCCTAGTGCAAGAATAATTTTCCTTCTGGTTTTGCTATAATCAATACATGGAGAATGGTTTGATATGCAAGTGAGATGGTTTGATGTTTATCATTGAGATGATGATATCCAGAAATTTGTGGTCTCCTAGCTTTTGTTATCCACAAAGTGATATTGGAACCAGTTGGCTTGCTTCTCTGACGATTCTCATATATTAGAGATATACTTTATATACACATACATAAATTAATGTCAAAATAATATAGTTTAGACAGTTACACACAAATGAATTAAAGTTTGGAAGTTCTAAAATTCACTTTTATTGCACAACTACAAATATTAGTTCTACATCAATAACAGATATTTTAAAAATCAGTTGTGTCTCCAGTGTTTTATAGTTCATGCGGTTAGTACATACATTTTGTATGTATTGAAGTGAAGGATTTTACTTTTAACAGTAACACATGCTTTGTTTGTTCAAAAAAATTATCACATTTGTTCAAATCACTCAACTCACATATATTTTAACCTTAGTATTAGATTTTAACATGGAAAGACATAAGAAGTAAAGAGTGAGATTAATATTTAAGAATGGCCAGATGCTGATTTGGGTGAATTTATGAAATTTGTTAAAATATTTGTTGGATATATACTTGATAATATTTGATATAGTGGGGATGTTATTTTAATGTTTGCAGAATTACTAAGGTGATGAATTATGTTTTTTGCAGGCTGCCTCAGCGGCCAGTAGTGGTAAGGACGGCACCTCCGTATGATGGGCACCATCTCTCCCAAACACAACAGCAACATAATGTACAGATCCATTCACCGCCACAGCTCTGTCTTGGCATTTTGCAAAGGACCAGCACAGCTCTCTCAACTCTTTCACTGCATATTCACCAGGTGGCAGGTCTTACTGACTCAAACTAAATACTAGGTGGGGACACTGTCACATCAACAAATGGACTTGACCACTTGTACTGCAACTCATATATTTCATCCAGATATATTTAGAAAAGTAAGAAGGGGGTGGTTAGATATTTCTTAATAATCAATAACTAAAATAATTCTAGTACTAGGCTCTAACAGTCACTGGATGGCTGTGAGAGCATAGAATTCAATAAGCTGTGCCTGAATATTTATTGTGTGTACCATTGTGTAGACTAAAATCCTCCATTATTATTGATTTAACTGCTTGTAAATATCTAAGACAAGGAAGTATAACATGGTCGTATTAAAACTGCTATATTTTAGAAGTTGCCATGGTGAACAAAGTGCACAGTTGATGTATTTCATGATGGCTTCTCTCGCTTCCATACTGTGATGTAAGCAAACAACAAGTGTCCACTGATTGGTAGAATATTTGGATCATACAAGATTTATCAGTGGAGAATAAATCTGTTTTAAAAATAAAATGGAGGCCACAAACTTTGAAAACCAAAAAAAGTTACTTATTTAATTAATAATAGCTCGAGGTATTATTTTATCTTTCAAGGCACTTTTTATAACTTGTGCTAGAGGAATTAGATTTTTCAATATTAGTGAGTTCAAAGTGCTAGCTACCCTGCATTACATTGTTAGTATTGCCACCCCTACAATGTTCTCACCACCTCTGCTGCCATTGTCCTCCATTTAATATCCTTCAAAATTTGGGACAGATACGAGAGAGATGTCCTGCAATGATGGGCAAGTGTTAGCACATGAAATGTAATATTTGTGATCAAAACTTCTTGAATAAGTGACAGTGTGTGTCTCTGATGACAAGAGAATACATTGATATGCTATGGAAGCTTCACAAGTATGGAAGCTTCCCAAAGAAGCCACTCCTTCCCACAGCGAGCATGAGATTCTTAGATCTAATGGAAGCTTCCCAAAGAAGCCACTCCTTCCCACAGCAAGAATGAGATTCTTAGATCTAATGAAAGCTTCCCAAAGAAGCCACTCCTTCCCACAGAGAGTACGAGATTCTTAGATCTAATGAAAGCTTCACAAAGAAGCCACTCCTTCCCACAGAGAGTACGAGATTCTTAGATCTAATGAAAGCTTCACAAAGAAGCTACCACTTCCCACAGAGAGTATGAGATTCTTAGATCTAATGAAAGCTTCCCAAAGAAGCCACTCCTTCCCACAGAGAGTATGAGATTCTTAGATCTAATGAAAGCTTCCCAAAGAAGCCACTCCTTCCCACAGAGAGTATGAGATTCTTAGATCTAATGAAAGCTTCACAAAGAAGCTACCACTTCCCACAGAGAGTACGAGATTCTTAGATCGAATGAAAGCTTCACAGAGAATCCACTCCTTTCTGCAGAGAGTATGAGATTCTTAGATCTAATGAAAGCTTCACAAAGAAGCCACTCCTTCCCACAGCGAGTACGAGATTCTTAGATCTAATGAAAGCTTCACAAAGAAGCCATTTCATCTAGGTTAAGTTTGAGATGTTTCCAAATGAAAGCACTGCATTCTGAAGCTAGATAGCATCCCATAGAAACCACTCATTCAAACCAAAAGTAGGAAATCTACAGTTGATTTGTAAAAGCTTCGGGCTAGGAGGTCAAGGACACTCAAGGAGGTCAAGGACACTCCTAGCTGTATGGAAAACCTCAATGAAGGAGGTTAAACATTGTCCTCTGTCAGAAAATGTGTCTCAAAAAATCTTTTTGTAGTAATATGTAAATCATGTTTATAGAGTGTTACATAATACAAATTTAGAACCAATGCAAAAAGAGTCTGGCAGTCTGCTAATTCGGGAGGAAGCGGTGTTGGTTACATGAAGATTGTCCTTGATCAAGGTGACTGTGTTGGTGGGGGAGATCAGACACTCTCCAGCTTTCATCCTATTGTTAGCATTGACTTCACCATGGCAACCAGTACCATCCTTAGCAACTGGTAATCAACAGTCTTGTTTTAATGTCACATTGATCTTCCTTCTTAAACATATTTACAAAATTTGTATTTTAGAGTTTTAATATTTATTTGACCTGGATGACACAAGGATGTACTTGTAGCTAATATTATGGTCACATACATGATGGAACTGTAATGTGTCTGTACAATCAAAGTGCTATGTTCTTTTTGTTCAAATTTAATTGTTCAGTTGAAGAAGGTCTTTTATATTGAATATATATAAATGATATTGAATGAAAATTAGTATAATTCATTATTGTACAGTTATTGACATTTTTTTCTAATACAGCTCTTACAAGTAATTTTTTTCTGGTCACAAACTTTAAGGTTGTTATATAAGTAGGGCTCTGAGTATTGGCCAGCGTTGTATCTTACAAAGTGCTGTGAAAGGAGGGAGCATACAATAATCCAATGGAGATCTGTTCCCCTGGTACGGGCATCACAAGTCTATCAAATAAAAGGAAATAAAAAATGTATTTCTCTGCACTCTACCAAATATGTAAAAAAAAAAAAAAATAACAAATAGTTGCAGTTTTACATTTTAAAAAGTGTATAAATCACAATTGATGCTAAAGAAGAGAAAATGTACGTAATATGCTATACCTTGCTAATTTAGATAAATGAATGGTAGGATGAAAAATTGCATCTTTTTTTGTAACATACGAGATGAAAAAAAGAACTGGCAGGGCAAATATGAACTACCATAAATCCTGTTTAATATATATATATATATAGAGTATCCTACATACATAATGCATATTACCCTAGACTCCTAGATAAGATATGTTATATCGTTAGACAATGTGAATATTTGTATCTGTTACGAAAAATTCTTAAGCCACATAATTAGGTGCTAAACATGTTTGTTTAATTAATTCTTTGGAATTATTATGAAACAAAGCTCTTTATTTTAACACATCGCATTGATGTGGTCTTACTTTGAATTTTAGATTAATCTTTTAATCATATCTTATTTTTCTTGAAACATAAGGTAAAGCAGTGCTGCAAGTTTGCAAATTTACATGTTGAGTACGGCAGATGCTATAAATATGTTTGCCAAAAGTCCACTATTTTCTGTGTTGCTTTATGCATAGGTTATCTATCTTCAATCTACCTCTGCTTCCAACCCTCTAACTCTCCAAGCTCCTCGACTTCATGCATATTGCCACTACTAATATTGATTGAACTTATGCAATGCATCACGCATGAAAAGTTTCTATTGGAATTAGAAATCAAAATTGTTATCAAGGCTTCAGTAATAGTGTTGAAAGAAAATGAATGTGTCCATTTATGTCTCTGATTAATATGTGATGAATGTCATTGTTATTCATTTTGAAAGTTTTACACACAAATTATTTACAAATATATTTTGCACTACTGTAAATTTCTCTGGAGAAGCTGTAAGGTTGATGATTGAGAACTTTAAAAGGCAGGTAGGAGAATGAAAAACAATGTGCTTGGTTGTGATCCATTAAATTGTGGTTTGATAAACTTGGAGAAGGTCAGAATATAGAGAAAGTCAGAATATAGAGTAATGGAATGGACTCGGCTGCTGTGGTGTACACTGAAGGATTACATGAATATTCATGATCTGGGCAAATGATGGGAGTGGTGCAGTTAAAGTAAAGGCAACCATAAGCTCTCATTCACATGAGTCACATGACTGGTTGCATCCAAAAAGAGATTGTTCCTGTGAAGAACTACAAATTTAATTAGTTGGTGTTTCCTGTATAAAATGGGTAGAGTGTTGAGTGCTGGTGGGTAGATGGTATGTAGAGATGGGGGCAGAATCGGTGGGTACAAGGTGGTCAGCAGACATTTTATATCAGTTACTGAGGAATTTATTTATTGAGCTGTTTTGTCAATAATTAAGAATGTAATCCTTGTGATCCCAATACTTTGTGATGTATATATACCAGCCAAAGCAGAGAGGTGATTTATTGCATCAAAACGGCTGCCACGTTCTCACATTTCTGAGAAAAAATATAAAATAAAAACATAGATAATTCATGATATTTCAAATGCAAATTCTGGAAATCTAAAATACATGAACATATACAGTTTGATAATAAACTGATAAGTAGCAATTAAATTTACTTGACAGAAAATTTCTTATGATTAAATACTTATCTAACTCTGTGTAAAATCCTGGATTTGATTTGAAAGTTGGCCTGACAGTTATAAGTGTGATATTGCTGATAATCAGTATTGTAATGTCTCAAAGTAACAAAGCAGAAGCTCGAGCTGTTTTCAGATTTGTTACCAGGTTAAAGTGTTGGAATGATCTTTACCAATGACTGTATCCACAATTATTTTTGAATGCACAAAGTTGAGGGAGTTGACTGAAATGGCTGCAGAGATCAGTCTCACATGAACAATGTCTCTGACTTTAATATATGCGCATTATAAATACTAGTGTGTGATTGTAGACGGTGCCTATTGCGACGGCAGATGTAACGATGTAGAAGACGGGAGAGGAAGCTCCCCTCACAAAAAGAGGAATGATATCCTCACAAAAAGAGGAATGATGTCCTCACAAAAAGAGGAATGATGTCCTCACAAAAAGAGGAATGATGTCCTCACAAGAAGAGGAATGATGTCCTCACAAAAAGAGGAATGATATCCTCCTGTAGCGTGTCATGTCAATAAATAATACACACCTGCTGATATCAAAGTGCTCTCCGTTGTTTGTCTTTTTTACTTTATAGTGAATGACGGTTATTGATGTAATGGACATTCTTCAGTAGGACAACACATCCTACAGAGAATTTTTATTCTGATATTTTGTTTACAAAAAAATGCCTTCCATGAATATAATTGTTATGGAAGAAATTCAGCTCTTTCTCTCCTCCAAACCCAAATTTTGCAAACAATTTTTGAGCTTTTGTTAAGTTTCAAAACCAATTATTGCTGTGACATTATGGTTGCATAAAAAGTTCTAAATACCTTTTAAATGTGACAATTCGATGATGCATTGTTCAAATTGCCTTTGATAAGTCACCTGCCAAACTCTTAACACTGTTACTAAACCTTGAATAATTAAAATGAAAAAGTATTTGCATTCAAATCAATGGCCATACTTCCTGAAAGCAGTCCATGTAAAAATTTTAGATTCCGAAATTTAAAAGTAAAAATTAAGCCCTTTCAGTGTCAATCTATGACAAGAGAGAAAAGCACATCTTTTGAATCATCAGTGCTAAAAGTCAATCAGCTGCTGCTGGTTATGAAAGGTGTGTTGTGTACTGTATGAAGGCAGAATTTAAGCTGGTAGTAAATAGGCAACATATCTGACACAGCTGAGTCATGAACATTGTACATGTATTGTCCTTTCCACCCAGATTTGGCTGTTGTAGCATGTAAATGCTAGATTCAAATTGACCCATTTGTTCTATTGAAGAACGGGATTGAACAGAAGCCAGGTGACGATGGAATTGGTTGCCATAGGCGCCCTCTAGGATATCATTTAGTTGCTTGGCTCTGTTGACCGGTGTTGGATCTGCTTGGTGGTAGACCCTTCCCTGAGTCTACCTTTTTGGGATTGAGCTCAGGTAGTACTCATGTGTCAGGGTTTTAGGCAATAGACCAAGTGGGTATAAAATCATAGACGGGGGGGTCATTTCTAGCGGAGAGAGACCTGTATTAGTTCTTGCCCTAAGAGAAAGCCAGGCTGGTGGGGACCAAGATCATGAAATGAAAAAAAGTAAATGGATGGTTTGCAGAACTATATTCTGTCAGCATGGCACTTGTTGCCTATTACAATCTTGCAGTATCCAGGTCAGTTTGTAAGTGTCCGTTTGGGCTTAATAAATTGGTTACAGTAACCTAGTTAGATAAATTATCAGAAAAATGATAAACATATCCTAATGGATGGCAGATATAGATGCTATTAATATCAATATTCATGTTAATTATATCTCATCATATATGAATAAATTGTTTGGTCAGATATTGTCTTTTTGAGATGTTGAAAATCCGGTCCTGTGACCTTAAAAATAGCATTAATATTTTATCAATTTTAATTATTTTAGATACAAAGATAAATATGGAAAAAGATGTTTTTTATGTAACATTAAAAGAAGGGATTGAGTGAACTTGGACAACATTTTTGAGATTAACTGTATTACAAATCTGTATAACAATGGCATGTATCTTTACTGAAAATTATGTTTTTTTAATTTAAATAAAGGGAAATTTTAAAAAAGGGTCTTGGGTAAAGTGGTTTATGAATAGAATAATTCAAATGCCATTTGGTAATTTTTGAATTGATTATGAAGAAAGTTAAGTATTTAAAAATATAGGGCCAAAATATGACATTTTATTTACTTCTAAACTAATAAAGTTTGTATCACTGGGCAGATATTAGGTCTAATGCAGCAGCTACTGCTTAGTGGATTAGTCATAAAAGATCACTAAATAATGTTTACTGTTAATGGGAGCAATGACGTCATAATAGTGCTGTGGCCATACTTTTAGGTAGCTTAGCAATGGTTAACTATCTATATCCAGTCCATACCTAATCTGCCTGACCTTAAATTAAGAGTTATTCTATACTGGATATCATGTCATATAATGAAATATTTAGTCATGAAAATTAATTACCAAATCATTATTAATAACAGAGCAGGTTCTCCCTATTCTTGAACTTATCAAGTCCTGATAGCTTTCCAAGCCTTGGGTCTCCCGGCTGTTATACATTTTACTTCAATTAAATTGCCTTTCAAAAATATATATCCTTTAATTCAGGAATATTGGGCATGTAAGAGACTGGGTAAGAAAGTGTCCGGAGTGGTTCCGGATCCTCTGTTCATATAACAGTAGTGTCCACACTTGTGTCCAGGTGGCGATAATTCCCTCACTAAAGGATATTCTAACAAATCCGGGGTTTCAGTTTTACTGTTAAAAAGCATGTGAAGGGGGTTAACAAACATTATGTTCCTTATATAAATATGTTCCCAAAAGACACCAAAGATATATACATTGCCAATTAGTTAACTTTCTCCTCTAGTAAATCACAAAAGCCAAGAAAAATAAAAAATAAATTGATGAACAAAGAAAACATAAAAAAGAGATATTGATGGTTTTATTACAAATTTATTCTTGGAGTTACATATTTATTGTTCATGAGTCAATGGGAATAATTGTTTTTTTATAAATATGAATTTTAAAAAAATGAAAGAGTTTCTCTTGATAAAAGTAGATGAACCATGATTAATGCAGATGAAATTATGATGAATCCTGTGATTTCACTCCGTCCATCGATGAGAACAACTTTGTAATGTGCAGACATAGTACAGCCTCATTCCCTCCTGAAGAATACAATTGATTCAGTGACATTCTCAAATGTGTGATTTCAATATGACTTCAAAACAACCATTGAGGAAAATAGATTCCTTAAGAAATAAAATCCTTTGACATAGTTTGACATTAGTAATATGACTTTTACCTCAGCTCTTCTCGACTGAGCCTGGAAGAAGACCGCCTCCTTGTGGCCACACTTGGGGCACGGATGATCCTCCGTCCGCGGCAACGTGGGATCTGCTATCACATCCGCAATGATCTGCGTCAACTCACTCAAAGAAAAAATATACAACTACATTTTCAGTTTTCCTACATTTCCAGAAAATTAGTTGAAGGCCAAAATTAACATATTTTGGACAGTTCATAAGATCTGCAACTCTGATGTTTTGGAAGAGTTAAAATGTACTATGTATTTGCCTCACAAAATGTATTATTTTCTGTGTATTTAAGTTGTTAATAATCATATTTAAATGTCGTGAAATGTCTATTTCAGGAAACTAAAAAATTCTAAAAGATATCTAAAGAGACAAAACTCACTCGACTTCATGTTCTATCTTGTTGACATAAATACACGGGTTATCTGACTCCTGTTGGTAGTCACAATTACGACACTGAAATAAATACACGGGTTATCAGACTCATGTTGGTAGTCACAATTACGACACTGAAATAAATACACGGGTTATCTGACTCCTGTTGGTAGTCACAATTACGACACTGAAATAAATACACGGGTTATCAGACTCATGTTGGTAGTCACAATTACGACACTGAAATTGCCAAGAAATCTTAATTGGGATATTGACTCAAAATATAAATTATTACAAAAAAAATTTAACAGGAACATCAATTTTGGTGATTAAAACAAAATGCTAAAATTAAATAGGAAATAGGATCATTATCTGAACAACATTTGTGTCATTTATCAATTATATCTATGTACCAAAATTTATGATTTAATGGCTCATTATGTAGCATATCATATTATATAGATTGAACTTACTGCATAAAGGAGAACTCGGTTTTCTTTGTCTTCTTTTGGATACAACATATTGTTACTGAAAATATACAAAATACAAAATCAAACTTTAAACAAATTCAATATGGACGTGTATCTCTTCTACATGCACATCCACTATTATATGCATTTA
Organism: Amphiduros pacificus; assembly: GCA_949316495.1. Lineage (NCBI taxonomy): Eukaryota > Metazoa > Annelida > Polychaeta > Phyllodocida > Hesionidae > Amphiduros > Amphiduros pacificus. The sequence goes on from OX439005.1 coordinate 53,446,761, forward strand.
AAGACAGCACTTTGGTTTTGGTATTTATGAAGAATGTATACTCATAATGACTATGGCTGGATCAGCACTATACAAATATATTATTATGTCAGTTACAGTGTTAGATGTCAATTTAATTGCACTTTCTGTTATTACTTATATTAGCCATAATTCAGGAGACTCAATCTCTGTATCGTGGTACAGTATGTATGGCTGTCTATCTTTTGGGATAAATCTAAAATTTCTGACTATGGAAACAAGGGTTATGAGAGAAAAAATAAAAAAATTCCGGTGGTAACTGGTCCAGCATGCGTACTTAAAGGTAAAGCCAGGTTTTTATTTTTTTTACTGGCAAATTTCGATGAATTGAAGCACACACGTCAATTCTTACCATTCTTGGCAGAATCTAATGCCAACAAATCCTGGTCCTTCTGGATTTTGCTGCTCGTATATCTCATCAAAGTCCATAATTTCGTCTTTTTGTGCAGTAAAAATTCGAAAATGCCCAACTCCACGGCCGGATGTATTGTGATTGAAAATAGTGAAAGTTGAACCAGCACAAGGTATGCGTTTAAACAAAGTCTTAATCAGGGATCATTTGTTTTTCGTAAGTTAAAATATATATTTTGGATAAGTTTCAGATCTAAATCATACTCGATAAAAATAACTATAAAAGTACATATCACTGATTGGCTAATATTTTTATCTATTTTTTATCCTTTGTATGTATTTAATGCGCCTTTTGTTGGGCTCCCGAGATTTTCATGTAGCACTCCCTTGTGGAGTTTGACAGCTGTCATTTCAGTCTGGACCAGCGCAGAGGCAATATGGCAGAGGAAAGTTCCAAAACACCATCACCAAGTGAAGACAAGAAATATGACCTGGTCATATTTGGAGCTTCGGGTTTTACTGGACAATTTGTAGTGGAGGAGGTGGCGAGAACCATTGAGGAAGAAAAGAGTATAAAATGGGCCATTGCTGGCAGAAACATGCAGAAGTTACAGAAAGTGCTGGAAGTTGCTTCAAAAGAGACAGGTTGGTTTGCTCAATCATTCATGGCTGCCTAGTGAGGCAATCCAAAACTTGCTCTGCATAGATAGCGAGAACTGCACTCATATGCATCTTAACATATTTTGTATTATGATTTTACCAGACTCAACAGTATCATAAAAAAACTCATCCAGTAATGTGGCAGTATTGCATTCCTTATCAAACTACAACTGTGGAAATAAATAAGCCTGAAATATTACAAAATGTCAATTTTCATAGCTTTTGCATGAGAGAAAAAAGTACATATCTTGGTGTAGGAAGGCTGGTATGTTAAAGCAATGAGATGGTGAGGGTGGGTGTGTCGACTGATTCCAGTCTGAGTTGGCTGTCTGTGATTGGACTGCCTGTGACCTACCTGGATTCTTTCCTCCCAGCCTGGCCGGCCACAAGCCCAGCCAGAGGTGTGCTCAGCTCACCTGACAACCATACACTCACATATACACCACCAATGTCTCATTAAAGCTATAAAAACTTCAAGTCACAATTGTGAAAGACAATGCATCTCTTGGAACAAATTTAACATGGAAATAAAAATGATCTTCTTCTGTTTATAAATGTATGAATTTATGTTTATTTATGATTGATTAATGGAAAATGTTTATCAGACTTTTTATTTAACTTCTTAAAAAAACATTGTCAATAAAAATGAGAAAAAGGAATTCAAAATATACAAAAATGTAATAAGAAATGTGCGAAGATTAAAAAAAATTGCTGTATGAGGAATTGGCCACCCCAGAATCTGGCACTAAAAGAGTGTGTGCTCTCACTTTTGGTTCACCATGTTTTCATCAGGTGGAATTTGGTGATGCCCTACCAGTGTGCACTGCAAGGTATCATACAAGGGGGCCTACTTCCAAACAGGGTATCGTACAAGGGGCCTACTTCCAAACAGGGTATCATACAAGGGGGCCGACTTCAAAACAGGGGGCCTACTTCCAAACAGGGTATCATACAGGGGGCTGACTTCAAAACAGGGATTCAGGGTATTATATGAGTGAGAGTTTACAGAAGACAGCACAATGCAGATGCAGCTACAGAGACAGTGACATAAGAGAGAGACTGAAGAACTGATGAAAACTTTATCAGATACTCTCAACACTGAGATACAGCTACAAAAGTGTGTAAAAAAAAACGACCAAGCCCTACACAAAGAAGATGCAAGATAGAAATACAAATTAGAGGGAGTTCTACATGTGTGGCAGCCCTACAAGTGAGAGACAGTTGCATGAGTCAGACAAAAAGAACTTAGTAATGATAAATCTACACAGGTGAGAAGTAGATGACTGAGCAAGAGATAAACACACAAGTGAGAGACAGCCTCATGAGTGAGAGCCACCTGTACAAATGAGACAGACACACAAGTGAGAGACAGCCTCATGAGTGAGAGTCACCTGTACAAATGAGACAGACACACAAGTGAGAGACAGCCTCATGAGTGAGAGTCACCTGTACAAATGAGACAGACACACAAGTGAGAGACAGCCTTGTGAGTGAGAGCCACCTTTACAGATGAGACAGACGAACAAATGACATATAAAAATAGGTGACAAGTGGACAAGCAGTGTTGATATATGATATTGGTTTTTAGAAATAAATAAAGAAATTGAACAATTTAGCATTTAAATTTTTTTTAAATAGTTTAAAAAGAGGCTCTTGTGTTCAGTAAATGATCTGACATTAAGATGATGAATAAGTGATGAATCTCTCACTTTGAATATTAAAAATAGTGTTGATTTGATTTTGAAGATGATCATATGGAAATACGATAATCAGATATATCTATTAACAAACTCTCAAACATGTCGATTGAGGGGTGAGCTTCAAGGTTCAAAAGTTCATAACCCATGGATCCTGAGGTCTGCACATTGTGACAAGTTGAAGCACCAGAAAATGTCAAAAATTATGCCATAATAACCTTATATGTCAGAACAAAGGGCACATTTATGGCACATTTCCATCTGTTGCCAATGATGGACTTCTCACCCCATTCAATTGCTGTTGTATTGAGACCTACAACTTTAGGTTAAACTTCCAACTTGAAAAAGAGTGAATGCAAAATTATAATGAAGGACACCAAAGACATTTACAAATTAGTCATATGTGCATCTATTGCTGCTTATTTTTGGTAAAACAAACAGGGAAATATGAGAAAATACTAATGTGAAACATGTAAAAAGCACACAAAAAATGTGTATTATGGTGATAAATACTGCAACCAAATATTTGAAACAGAATTTTAAAAAACAATTCATGCGATTGCACATATGAAAAAGCCCAATTGTTTAAATTATTTCATTAGTGGAAATACATGAATGGATATATCTGAACAGATAATGACAAGCCGTGATTTGTTGACTCTGAGTGGACCACAGCCGGTCAAGGTTCCGGGGTCAAGGTTCACGTTTTTCAGTTGTAGGTGGACTAATGTATTTAGGCCGATAAGTGTGTGGATAAGACCACGAACTGTGTAGACAGCAGAAAAACATGTCTCAATTTGTTGATCTTTGATCCTGTTTTGTACGTTGATTTGATTCATAAGTACATGCTGAATAGATCATTTTATTTGCATATTAATCCCGGATTATGGTCTAAAACACATTGTGTCATTCAGAATGCAGTGATTGTGTATGATATAATCATGTTGTAAAGATGTCTCAATATTAGAATCTTGTTTTTACCTCTGGTGACTTCTCAAAGTCGCAGAGCTTTAGGAGTGGGGAAAATGTCTGTCCGTCTGTCTGTCCATCCGTCTGTCAATATTTCTTTTAAAAATCTTCTCCTCCACAACTATCAGTCATACATGTTTCATATTTTATACAGAGATTGATAGAGAAGTGAAAATTCAGATTCCTTCAAATCTTAGTGATGTCACCATTGACCTTAGTGCAATAAACTTGAGGTCACAAATTTTGTACTGAGCATATCTCAGCAACCACATATAAGAGGAAATTAAAATTTGGTATACAGAAATGTCTTATGTCTCATGTGACCTTTGACCTTTGAATTGTATTTTAACTCAACGAAAGTCCAAAACATCTTGACCTTGAATTCAAAATGCACATGCCATTAAAAGTGAATAAATCAACCATTAACAGTGAATAAAAAGTAGTTCATATCTGTAAAATATCAGCCATTAAAAGTGAATAAAAAGTAGTTCATATCTGTTATATATCAGCCGTTAAAAGTGAATAAAAAGTAGTTCATATCTGTTATATATCAGCCATTAAAAGTGAATAAAAAGTAGTTCATATCTGTTATATATCAGCCATTAAAAGTGAATAAAAAGTAGTTCATATCTGTTATATATCAGCCGTTAAAAGTGAATAAAAAGTAGTTCATATCTGTTATATATCAGCCATTAAAAGTGAATAAAAAGTAGTTCATATCTGTTATATATCAGCCATTAAAAGTGAATAAAAAGTAGTTCATATCTGTTATATATCAGCCATTAAAAGTGAATAAAAAGTAGTTCATATCTGTTAACCATCAACACCATGTCAAACCATTTTTTTACAGATTTGACCTTTGACTTTGATACTGTAACCTTGACTGTTGTATTATTGTGCAGCCATATCTCATGAATGATGAACTGGAGATACTAGATATCGGGCATGCATGGCAACCACAAAGTTTGTCAGTGTTCGCCCAAAGATTTTGACCCACATAAGACAATATGTCATCCAGCCAACGTCAGAAATTTATCTTCAACATCAGACGTTTCATTGCCTTTGAATCAATTGTCACAAGCTACGGTTGGACTGGAACCCTATCGTAGTTGTGATTTTGTAATCTCCACAAAATTAATGCCTTGAATAGGATTAATTTTGAATTTCTTTGTATTTTTTGCAACTTCCAGAATTAAATATTAATTTAGGCTTGTTATCACTTTGTGGCACCTATGTCTCATTGCATTACTTCTAAAATCAGTAGCTTCTTTTTCAACAACTATAAATAATATACTTCGAAAAGTTTGATTCTGACATTTTTATATAATTGTAACGCCAAGAATGTTTTATTCAAAAACTTGGTAATTAAAGTTGGGGAGATGGACATTTGGACACATGACTCATCCCTCACTATGTATTCAAAATGACTAGACTGGCTCCAGGATGGAATAGGTCAGGGTCAGAAGTGACCGTGAGGAATAAATGCTGGAAAAAATAGTTACAGTTAGGAACAGATACATGATGAAATAATGGTGAAGAACTAATGGTTGACGGACAGAGGGAGGACTAGACAATGAGGAATAGATCAAGAAGGAATAGCTACAGGAAAGACTTGGGAAAAGGGAAAAGTAAGTAAAGGAAAGAATAGATACAGGAAAGTAAGTAGGTGCAGGAAGGAGCAGGTACAGGAAGGAGTAGATACAGGAAGGAGTAGATACAGGAAGGAGTAGGTGCAGGAAGGACTAGGTGCAGGAAGGAGTAGGTGCAGGAAGAAATAGATACAGGAAGGAGTAGGTACAGGAAGGAGTAGATACAGGAAGGAGTAGGTGCAGGAAGGAGTAGGTACAGGAAGTAGTAGATACAGAAAGGAGTAGATACAGGAAGGAGTAGATACAGGAAGGAGTAGATACAGGAAGGAGTAGGGACAGGAAAGAGTAGGTGCAGGAAGGAGTAGGTACAGGAAGGAGTAGGTGCAGGAAGGAGTAGATACAAGGAAGGAGTAGGGACAGGAAGGAGTAGGTACAGGAAGTAGTAGATACAGAAAGGAGTAGATACAGGAAGGAGTAGATACAGGAAGGAGTAGATACAGGAAGGAGTAGGGACAGGAAAGAGTAGGTGCAGGAAGGAGTAGGTACAGGAAGGAGTAGGTGCAGGAAGGAGTAGATACAAGGAAGGAGTAGGGACAGGAAGGAGTAGATACAGGAAGGAGTAGATACAGGAAGGAGTAGGTGCAGGAAGGAGCAGGTACAGGAAGTAGTAGATACAGGAAGGAGTAGATACAGGAAGGAGTAGGGACAGGAAGGAGTAGGTACAGGAAGTAGTAGATACAGAAAGGAGTAGGTACAGGAAGGAGTAGATACAGGAAGGAGTAGATACAGGAAGGAGTAGGGACAGGAAAGAGTAGGTGCAGGAAGGAGTAGGTACAGGAAGGAGTAGGTGCAGGAAGGAGTAGATACAAGGAAGGAGTAGGGACAGGAAGGAGTAGATACAGGAAGGAGTAGATACAGGAAGGAGTAGGTGCAGGAAGGAGCAGGTACAGGAAGTAGTAGATACAGGAAGGAGTAGATACAGGAAGGAGTAGGTGCAGGAAGGAGTAGGTGCAGGAAGGAACAGATACAGGAAGTAGTAGATACAGGAAGGAGTAGATACAGGAAGGAGTAGATACAGGAAGTAGTAGATACAGAAAGGAGTAGATACAGGAAGGAGTAGATACAGGAAGGAGTAGATACAGGAAGGAGTAGGGACAGGAAAGAGTAGGTACAGGAAGGAGTAGGGACAGGAAGGAGTAGATACAGGAAGGAGTAGATACGGGAAGGAGTAGGGACAGGAAAGAGTAGGTACAGGAAGGAGTAGGGACAGGAAGGAGTAGATACAGGAAGGAGTAGGGACAGGAAGGAGTAGGTGCAGGAAGGAGCAGGTACAGGAAGGAGTAGGCACATGAAAGATTGGGTTCAGAATGGAATAGTTCCTGGAAGGAGTAGGTACAGGAAGGAGATGACACAGAATAGATGTAGTAAAGAATAGTTAAAGGAAGAAATGAATTGATTATTATGTATACCTGGTGGAAATGGTAAAGAAAAAATATAAAACCTTGTGACCCATTAAACATATGTAATTTTCATTGATACAAATTTCATGTAAATTAAACTCACATTCAAATATATTGGACTTACATGTCGATGTTAAGATGATATAACATTGTAGAATTGTCGCCATTTTTATGTCCACAAATAATGACATGGAACATTCCAAATAAATGTCATAATGTCGGTCAATTTTACAACATTACAATCCTACATGTATATGTACATGTATATATATATATATATACATATATATATATCAGCTTTGGTTATGTGTTATTAGGCAACAAAATGAAATATTTATATTATTTTTTTTAGTCCAGGTGTATTCATGGCATTTGATTGGAGGTTCCCTTTTCAGACCTTGACATAAAGAGAAAAATGAGAATGAGAAGTTTTTAAGGATAATAGGATAAGGCTGTAAAGTGACCATTGGTTGTGATGTGAAACAAATATTTATCAAGGATTAAAAAGGCAAAAAATATGGTTGCCCAACTGGGCCACTACAAATGAGCATTTACTGGCCCAAACATAGAATCTGGTGGTCCAGGGCCACCGGGCCAGTGCGTATGTCAAGGCCTGCTTTTGTTATTTTATATGCAGAGACTTTGCACCATGAATGGTGTGACAATGACCCGCATTGTCTCTGGTTTCCTCGGGCTGGTTTCATGGTGCAATTTGCCTTTTTTCACTCAGTGTGTGAGAAACAAACAGAAAACACTGCCATGAAATAATGAGTGGCATATTTGCCCATAGTCAGGTCAGGATGGTAAGCCTGGGAGCAATGCTGGAAAAGCTCCAAACCAGGTCATTTGGCAGTGGGCAGACGAGTTGTGAGATGGAAGAGTAACTAGCTGTCCTCATTGTCTAACATTGATTGATCACCGTATCATATGCAGCACCTGTGTATTGTCTGACATTGATTGATCATCATATGCAGCACCTGTGTATTGTCTAACATTGATTGATCACCATATCATAGGCAGCACCTGTGCATTGTCTAACATTGATTGATCACCATATCATAGGCAGCACCTGTGTATTGTCTAACATTGATTGATCACCATATCATAGGCAGCACCTGTGCATTGTCTAACATTGATTGATCACCATATCATAGGCAGCACCTGTGCATTGTCTAACATTGATTGATCACTATATCATATGCAGCACCGGTGTATTGTCTAACATACCATATCATATGCAGCACCGGTGTATTGTCTAACATTGATTGATCACCATATCATAGGCAGCACCTGTGCATTGTCTAACATTGATTGATCACCATATCAATCACCATATCATATCAGCACCTGTGTATTGTCATCATGTCATAAATTGATATCATGCAAAAGCCTATTATACAAATTGTTTTATTTTTTTGTTTTTGTTTTCATTTTAATCAGCTGTTCATTCACAGGAGTTATTTTTGGAGGATTTTCCTGTGAAGCTAGAATGTATGTTTTGTGGGAGATGATAGTATTTTCAAGGGACACGAGAAAATCATTTGAAACTTTAGACTTTCCATACCTTTGGAAATTGGTAAAACATATGAATGGCCAAGATTGATGTGTTAATATCATAAGTGCATACATAATAGATGAGTACATGTAAGCTATAATATATACCGGTACTGGAAGCAGTATGAGTGTCTGGCAAAAAAAACATCATCAGATACCAGACCTGATTAACATCATGTGTATGGGGAGAATGTAAACCTCAAAATGACCAAAATAGAAGCAGCATTAACAACATGTATTGGTGAATGGCTGGTTCCAGCGGATAGTGTAACTGGCATTAAAAAAGTCATTCTATTTATAGGTTACACCTGTAGCTATATTGAAAGTATAATGTTATGATCACTGCTATGGAAAGCTTTAAATGATCACACCAATATGATTTTAGTAAATTTTAAATGAACGCAATGAGTTCATGATTCAATATTTTGGTCTCAGAGTGAGGGACCTTAAGATGATCTGATTTTGCAGTGAAGAAAAACAAGTTCTGTGATAACGTAGTGAGATGTAAACGCGTCAGATGTGTGGCATAAGGCATAGGATTTAATCATTTGGTTGATTGATCCAGGTTGTACAGCTGGTGACTGGTATCCCAGATCTACCGTAACTCCTGCATGAGGGGCTGCAAAGGTCCCCTCCCACCTTTATATAACACATTCAAATCCACGGTATTCATCATGTCAGGGAATGACTGACAGTATAATTAGACCTTTCCAATCTGTGTTAGGACTATATCATGTCTGAGTGGTGAATCACTTTTTATGTTTTATGCATTTCCTTAGTTTCAAACCCTGTCTGGCTGTGTGGAGTGTTGTACACCGAGGCATTCAGGGGATGGAGCCTTTCATTAGTTTTATTAATTGATATCTCTGGGTTTTATATATTTCATTGAAATGAAAAAAGAATTTTCTAAGGTCAAAATTTTCCTTTCTGTCCCTCATATATCTAGCTTGACTGAGTTGCAGCCCCCTCTCCCCTCAAGAAAGGAACCTCACAGCACAGACAAGGTTCATAAGGGAGGGTACCAGTCAAATATCTAGCCCTTAATCCTGCTTATGCACACAGAAATTATTTCAAACTACAACTTAGAATAGTTAATTTCAGATTTCAGTCTTTTGTTGACCCCTTTGCGGCCCCTCCAGGACTAAGCCCACGGCCCTCCAGACTTGTTGTGTTGTATATATGGCCAGCGAGGCAGTGTTCAGATACTGCAGTCATGACTCATAGTTATACCAGCTCCTATTTTCCTCCAGTATTTCCGCCTCCACATAAACTTCCATATTCTTATTGACCCAGATTTTAATATAAAATATATAATCAAATGCTATAAATAACCAAAATCATTGAAGAGTGGCCATTAATGAACCAATGCAATCGTTTTTTATTGCATATTTTGGATTTGTGTGGAACAAAACAAGATAATAGGATAAAAAAATGAATATGATCAAACTTTTAAAAATTGCACCACGGTTATTATCATACAAGGAAACCTAATTGTACTTGAGCTAGCAAATTATGTCATAATGTTTCATTGTTTATTGTATCAGTTCACATTAGATTACAAACTCAGTGTGATTAGATAAAAAAGAGAGACATCTGGTGGATTTGACTGTCTGCTAAAAAGAAGTAGTGCCATCTGGTGTCAAAAAAGTGACAGATTTGATGTATCAGAGATTAGAAACATAAAAACATGTTCTTATTCATGTTCTGAAAAGATATTTTGTATTTGGTACAAGAAAGCATTCCATATTTTGATAAGATAAAAAACACATTGATTTCTGAAGAAAAGGCTAAATCACAGACATTTTATTTCCAGGAAAGGAGCTTGAAGAAACTCCAATTGTCATAGCGGACCTGAAGGCGGAACAGTCCCTCAATGATATGGCCAAAGATGCCAAAATCGTCATCAACTGCGTTGGACCTGTAAGTTCTAGGACCATCACCATGCATATGTTTTTTTACCTATTGATTTTTTTTTTCGATTCAATTTTACATGAACAAATAGCTGAATATGCATTTTTTTCAATTAAATTTGAAATTTTGCAATTTGTAAAATTGTCTCTCAAAAATTAGTCTTTGACTTTCATTGTGGTTTGGTGTTTTTCAGTATCGGTTCTTTGGCAGTCAGGTGGTGCGAGCGTGCATTGAGAACGGTGCACACCACGTCGATATCAGTGGAGAACCACAGGTGAGAGCACAACTCACTCACATCACTGACAAACTCATGCTAGAAAGAACTGCTTCATTTGTATATGGTACACAATATTAATATTACATTGATGTGGCAATGTCACAATAAGAGATAAAATAATGGAAAATAATATTACTTGGTATCATGAAGAACACAGTTCAATTTAGAAAACTGTGTAAGATTTTCGTCCCTTAAATTACGGACATGTTTGTAGTTTCTGGAAGGTATGCAGTTGTTGTACCACACGATAGCCCAGGAGAAGGGCGTGTACGTGGTGGGGTCATGTGGCTTTGACAGCATCCCAGCTGACATGGGCGTCCTCTACACCAAACAACAGTTTGAAGGTATACTGCACATTTTATTTACACATGTGACTTTGGTTTTCACCCCTCAGCAAATTTCATCCAAAGCGGGTATTGCTCTACAGTCCAGGCCTCTAGGTTTTTGTCCATTTTTGTGAATGTAATAACCTGAGAATAAATAGCACCTCCACTCGAGAGCTCATAGAAACCAGAACACCTCCAGACTGGAGGTGCTACAAGTGAAGGCACAGCACCTCCAGAGGTGCTGTCACCTCCACTAGATCCAATATTAACAAGAATTAGGATAACGCAGTCAGTCCCTATCCAACTGAAGAGATCGAACCAGATCGAAACCGTTGTTGGTCTTGGTCGGGACTGTGATCGTCGTCAAGCTCTTTTCTTGTGATCCTCGCCTTTTCTACTGAGAATAAATAATATTTGAATCATGAAACTTAAGCTTTGGACACATCATTTAAAGATCTTGAAATGTTTGATTAGTTAATGACCTTGACCTTGATTTCCAGGTCATGCGACCCTATCTCTGAATACAGATACCATTACTAAACTAGAAACAAATCAAACTTAATCCATAGAAGCATGCTATCAGTGTCCCAATGTGATGCATTTGTCAGTGACCTTGACCTTTTCTATAAGCGTGGAATAGCTGTAGGAGTGATGTAGAATCAAGGCTTGAGTTATAGAGTTATAATGCCTTCACACTTTATGATGAATCCTCGTTGATTGTGTGCTTTATGTAGCTCCTTGTATACTCCTTGTGTATGTGATGAAGCATTGTTCTACTTTCAGGTGATCTCAATCATGTAGAAGGATATGTGGGATTCAAGGCAGGACCAGATGTGAGTGGAATATCATTAGATCATTAGAATATACAACTATACAATTATACAATTATACAATTATACAAATATACAAATATACAATTATACAATTATACAAATATACAATTATTTATTATTTATTATTTATTATTTATTATTTATTATTTATAATTTATTATTTATTATTTATTATTTTATATACATGTCATAAATCAAAGATGTATTTGCAGCCATAAAACACAATATTTTCACAGAGGAAAAAATTGCAAAATGTGCTTTTAATGTACTGGATGGACTCTTCTGTTTAAGGTGTAAAGGGATTACGTCCAGTCCTATTGTTTATTATTGGAAAATCAAAAGATTTTCAAAATACAGATGAATATTATTAATATAATTTGATGCTATATTTGTTGATGTTAGGGTGGGCATGGGCATTATGCCACGTGGCAGTCAGCCATTCACGGATTTGCTTGCGTGAAGGAAACCATTGCACAGAGGAAGAAGCTCTACTCCACACCTCTGCCTAAACCCAAACACAAGATGCCCAGAAGGTAGGTGTCCATCTCAGCATATAGCAAACAAGTGTTGATTTTAAAAAATCAAGCTCGCGCAAGTTTGCAAAATCCCAATGCAAAATCCCAAGGCAAAATCCAACGAAAATCTTCTTACTCTACCATGCACTCACAAATCAGTTCTCAAACAAAAGCGACATCTGACGGTGTAAGCAGAATTATTGAGCCAAAACATGGCCGCCATGGACCGATAATCGGGGTATGCTCCATAGACTTACAGCTTAATCAGTCAAAACCTCGAACATCTAGCCCTAAAGGCAAAACAAACGCGAGCGAATACCATCTGACTACAGAGCCAGAAGAGTGGCTACTAGAGAGACCCAGGGAAACATCCACTTAATTGAACATTTCCGAACATTTCGTACATATCTCTCCAGATAATGCAGTGCCATATGTTAATTATCTTAATTGTCTTTCCATACAAATCTGGAGCTATGTATTACTCAACTCTAACTCTAGTACTCTAAATATTCACACAACAAATCCTTGCATGATTTTAAGGGACATTTGTGTTAGTGAAGGAATAAGAGTTGTTAAATTTGTTTTTGTTTAGGGGTAATTTCTTCTTTGCGCAAGATGTGAACAGTTACTGTCTTCCGTTCCCTGGAAGCGACCGGTCAGTGGTGAATCGCACACAAAGGTTCATCTTTGATCAGGAGAAGAAAAGGCCAGTGAGTATCCATTGTGATATGTATTACACTGATTGATTTCATTTAAGAGGGTGTTGAAATATGACACTAAAATCCAACCAATAATACACGCCTGTAGTGTATATCAGTTGAACTTGTAGATTGCAAAAAGTATTTATATTTATATTGGCTCTTGATTTATTGACATCAATTTTATTATTAAAAAAATAGATATACAGATAATTTTCTTGTATTCTTTTAGGTTCAGTTCAATGCATACATACGATTTCCATCTTTATTGACTGCCATGATGACAACGTTTGTTGGCGTGGTATTTGGACTGATGGCTAGCTTTGGAATTGGGCGCACCTTGCTGGAGAAGGTTGGTACTGATACTGTCAGTCAGCACACAGCCATGTAACACTTGGAGCCAAGCTTATTGACCTCTATACCATAAAGATGGACTACAGAGTGGGTCCTATCCACACATCCCTTTGTCAACACATCTGTGTGTCCCTTTGTCAACACATCAGTGTGTCCCTCTGTCAACACATCAGTGTGTCCCTCTGTCAACACATCAGTGTGTCCCTCTGTCACCACATCAGTGTGTCCCTTTGTCACCACATCAGTGTGTCCCTCTGTCAACACATCAGTGTGTCTCTGTGTCAACACATCAGTGTGTCCCTCTGTCAACACATCCGTGTGTCCCTCTGTCAACACATCAGTGTGTCCCTCTGTCAACACATCAGTGTGTCCCTCTGTCAACACATCAGTGGTGTCCCTTTGTCACCACATCAGTGTGTCCCTCTGTCAACACATCCGTGTGTCCCTTTGTCACCACATCAGTGTGTCCCTCTGTCAACACATCCGTGTGTCCCTCTGTCAACACATCAGTGTGTCCCTCTGTCAATACATCCATGTGTCCCTCTGTCAACACATCCATGTGTCCCTCTGTCAACACATCTGTGTGTCCCTTTGTCAACACATCAGTGTGTCCCTCTGTCAACACATCTGTGTGTCCCTTTGTCAACACATCAGTGTGTCCTTCTGTCAACACATCAGTGTGTCCCTCTGTCAACACATCAGTGTGTCCCTTTGTCAACACATCAGTGTGTCCCTTTGTCAACACATCCGTGTGTCCTTTTTCAAGTGTCCCTTTGTCAAGTCTCTCTTTGTCAACAGCTCCCTGGGTCCCTTTATCAATTGTCCCTTTTCGACCCATCCCTGTTTCCCTTTTCGACGCATCCCTGTTTCCCTTTGTCAACATGTCCATGTCTGAAATAATTGAAGGAATTTTCATGACAAGTTGACCTTTCTTTGATCTTTTTGGCCTCTGAATAATGTCAAGATAAAATTGGCTGAGATTTCAACATAAATGTGCCAATTAGTACATGAGGTAATGCATTATATCGTAAATTCAACAAAAATATTCATGACATACATGTATTTGTGTGCTAATCTTGTTGAGTTGATATAATAGTATAATAATTAAAAATATATATATCATAGAATTTTATCTAAAATTTGCTTCATTTCAGTTCCCTAAGCTCTTCTCTCTCGGGCTTTTCACACATGAAGGACCAACCAGGAAACAGGTGACCGGCCATTTCATACTTAATTATCAGATCTTTGAATTACTGCATTATCAACATTTGTAAATTGAGCATTTAAATATTTGATATTACCTCTTTTTTACAAAGATATTTGGCACATTTATAGATTGGTGGTAGTTCATTCAACTACACATTTGTGGGTAAAGGCTACCCTACCAACGTGGAAAACATTGAGGAAGAACACGCTGATGAACCAGATAAGAAGATTGTAACCAGAGTGGTTGGACCAGGTTAGTATGATTTAGCACCAGGTTAGTATGATTTAGCACCAGGTTAGTATGATTTAGCACCAGGTTAGTATGATTTAGCACCAGGTTAGTATGATTTAGCACCAGGTTAGTATGATTTAGCACCAGGTTAGTATGATTTAGCACCAGGTTAGTATGATTTAGCACCAGCTAGGTTAGTATGATTTAGCACCAGGTTAGTATGATTTAGCATAAGGCAATCCACAGGTGCTATAACAATGAAGGTGTGGTCTTTTTATTCTATGATCATGCAATGTTAATTGTCATGGCAATCAGCTGATCGTCAATTCAAAACAAATTTTACAATCTTAAGCATTGACTTTAAAATAAATAAAAATTTGGCCTCGTTATCTAGTATTAGGGAAAAATGTTAAGAGAACAACTCATGAAAATAACAAAAAATGAGAGGAAGGTTAAAAATTAACCAGAATAAATGTCAAAACATATATATATATAAAAATATATCTACTAAGGGGAACACAATGCTAAGTGAACACACCACTTAAAGGAGTGATATCTAATTTGGAAGTCTGATTTAGTAGTTTGTAAGCTTCTTTTCACGTATGATTTGTATTTGTATGATTAGAACCAGGCTACGTGGCGACTCCGATATGTGTGGTGCAGACTGCCTATGTGATGCTTGCTGAGAAGGATAAACTGCCACAAGGGTACGTCTCCAAATCTCTGTCTCAATATTAAAGTCCCTTCAAACTTTATTTGAACTCTGGTTTGCTAATTTTCTGTTAATTTCATATTTATATCGGGAGACAAATATGTTTATATTAAATATATTTGTTGAAAGCATATTTTCAGTTATGCTGGATATTTATTGATGTATTTTAACAAATAAACTATTGTCCTTTCTGAATGTTTTATAGGGGTGGAGTGTTTACACCAGGGGGAGCCCTTGAAAAGACGACCATCATCGACCGTCTGGATAAACACAACGTAAAGTTCATCACCCTGGAGAAGTGAAGAGACAAACACACAGATTTCTACCTACCAACATTTAAATTTGTCACAGAGATATTAAAAGATCTTACTGAATTGTGTGTTAAAAGCATTTATTGTGTCTTGGAAATCCTTGAGAGACACTAGTTATATTCAAGGTTAAAGATTCAAAGATATTAAACATGCATAAAAAAGTTGAAGCATTACAGGTTTACGTGACAAAAAATGTTATACTTGTTCATTTGTATTCACTGTGTTTCAACAGACATTCACAATTTGACAGCAGTTCATGCAATATTTATAATAAGCTGATTTACAGTAAAGGAGAACCCTGAATGACTTTATTAGAATGCAACAAATAATGGAATCTATTTATTGCAATCATTGTTATTTTCTAATACAGTAATAGAATATTACATTTTAAAGTTATATTACATAAATTTGTGATAAATATATATTTGTGAGCTAATGTGGAAATTTCTTAATATTCCTCTGGTGCACATTTTCTTTATTTATTCTGCAGTGCTTAAAGTAGAGTAACTTTGTCTTTTCATAAAAAAAACTGATTATCAAAGTATGAACTTGCATTGCTGAATGTAAATGTTTAGAAAGCACCATTTTCTAAATACGCCAAAAAGGTTGGAAAACATTCCTGTCATATTTGGTATGAAATTTCATTCAACAGAAAAAATACAATAAAATTTGGGAACCGTATTGTTAATTAGTAATGCCGTATTGCTAATTAGTCATGCCATATAATGCTAATTAGTCATGCCGTATTGCTAATTAGTCAGGCTTGGACCAAGTACTTTTTCATTCTTTAGAACATTTATATTTTTCAAAATGATACATTGTCGGTGCTTCATGCTTATAACAGCTATTTTTCTATTTATTTTTTCATGTACCTTCATTCCTAGTTGCAGACTTTTGAATACCAGAAAACATGATGGCCATAAATGTAACTTAAACTTGAAACCATTTAAAGTAAAATATATTTCCAATATACTGAAAACATTGACTGTTTGTCTTATTATTTCAAATATCACAATAATTGTGACGGGCTTGCAATAACATTCCTGAGGAGTCATGAGACTTTTCATCACAATTTTTTCTTGCATACAGAATATCACATTAATAAGTTTGAAATCCTCAGGTATTTTCGAGGTTCTCACTCTTGTAATATTTTTTATTATTTTGCTTTTCGGATTCTCACACTGATGGCCCTATAAGAAGTAGATACCTGTGACAATGTGAAGTGCAAAGTATCTCCCCCCCCCCCCCCCCCCCCCCCCCCCCATGTCCGTGTTAGAGAAATGGGTGAATGGAATTACACCTCTCACATGTCCTGAGCCTGGGGTCCTGAGGTGGGAGTGCATTACTGTACCACCTCTCACATGTCCTGAGCCTGGGGTCCTGAGGTGGGAGTGCATTGCTGTACCACCTCTCACGTGTCCTGAGCCTGGGGTCCTGAGGTGGGAGTGCATTACTGTACCACCTCTCACGTGTCCTGAGCCTGGGGTCCTGAGGTGGGAGTGCATTGCTGTACCACCTCTCATGTGTCCTGAGCCTGGGGTCCTGAGCCTGGGGTCCTGAGGTGGGAGTGCATTACTGTACCACCTCTCACGTGTCCTGAGCCTGGGGTCCTGAGGTGGGAGTGCATTACTGTACCACCTCTCACGTGTCCTGAGCCTGGGGTCCTGAGGTGGGAGTGCATTGCTGTACCACCTCTCATGTGTCCTGAGCCTGGGGTCCTGAGCCTGGGGTCCTGAGGTGGGAGTGCATTGCTGTACCACCTCTCATGTGTCCTGAGCCTGGGGTCCTGAGGTGGGAGTGCATTGCTGTACCACCTCTCATGTGTCCTGAGCCTGGGGTCCTGAGGTGGGAGTGCATTGCTGTACCACCTCTCATGTGTCCTGAGCCTGGGGTCCTGAGCCTGGGGTCCTGAGGTGGGAGTGCATTGCTATACCACCTCTCACGTGTCCTGAGCCTGGGGTCCTGAGGTGGGAGTGCATTGCTGTACCACCTCTCATGTGTCCTGAGCCTGGGGTCCTGAGCCTGGGGTCCTGAGGTGGGAGTGCATTGCTATACCACCTCTCACGTGTCCTGAGCCTGGGGTCCTGAGGTGGGAGTGCATTGCTGTACCACCTCTCACGTGTCCTGAGCCTGGGGTCCTGAGGTGGGAGTGCATTGCTGTACCACCTCTCACGTGTCCTGAGCCTGGGGTCCTGAGGTGGGAGTGCATTGCTGTACCACCTCTCACGTGTCCTGAGCCTGGGGTCCTGAGCCTGGGGTCCTGAGGTGGGAGTGCATTGCTGTACCACCTCTCACGTGTCCTGAGCCTGGGGTCCTGAGGTGGGAGTGCATTGCTGTACCACCTCTCACGTGTCCTGAGCCTGGGGTCCTGAGGTGGGAGTGCATTGCTGTACCACCTCTCACGTGTCCTGAGCCTGGGGTCCTGAGGTGGGAGTGCATTGCTGTACCACCTCTCATGTGTCCTGAGCCTGGGGTCCTGAGGTGGGAGTGCATTGCTGTACCACCTCTCACGTGTCCTGAGCCTGGGGTCCTGAGGTGGGAGTGCATTGCTGTACCACCTCTCACGTGTCCTGAGCCTGGGGTCCTGAGGTGGGAGTGCATTGCTGTACCACCTCTCACGTGTCCTGAGCCTGGGGTCCTGAGCCTGGGGTCCTGAGGTGGGAGTGCATTGCTGTACCACCTCTCACGTGTCCTGAGCCTGGGGTCCTGAGGTGGGAGTGCATTGCTGTACCACCTCTCACGTGTCCTGAGCCTGGGGTCCTGAGGTGGGAGTGCATTACTGTACCACCTCTCACGTGTCCTGAGCCTGGGGTCCTGAGGTGGAAGTGCATTGCTGTACCACCTCTCACGTGTCCTGAGCCTGGGGTCCTGAGCCCGGGGTCCTGAGGTGGGAGTGCATTACTGTACCACCTCTCACGTGTCCTGAGCCTGGGGTCCTGAGGTGGGAGTGCATTGCTGTACCACCTCTCACGTGTCCTGAGCCCGGGGTCCTGAGGTGGGAGTGCATTGCTGTACCACCTATCACGTGTCCTGAGCCTGGGGTCCTGAGGTGGGAGTGCATTGCTGTACCACCTCTCACGTGTCCTGAGCCTGGGGTCCTGAGGTGGGAGTGCATTGCTGTACCACCTCTCACGTGTCCTGAGCCTGGGGTCCTGAGGTGGGAGTGCATTGCTGTACCACCTCTCACGTGTCCTGAGCCTGGGGTCCTGAGGTGGGAGTGCATTGCTGTACCACCTCTCACGTGTCCTGAGCCTGGGGTCCTGAGGTGGGAGTGCATTGCTGTACCACCTCTCACGTGTCCTGAGCCGGGGGTCCTGAGGTGGGAGTGCATTGCTGTACCACCTCTCACGTGTCCTGAGCCTGGGGTCCTGAGGTGGGAGTGCATTGCTGTACCACCTCTCACGTGTCCTGAGCCTGGGGTCCTGAGGTGGGAGTGCATTGCTGTACCACCTCTCACGTGTCCTGAGCCTGGGGTCCTGAGGTGGGAGTGCATTGCTGTACCACCTATCACGTGTCCTGAGCCTGGGGTCCTGAGGTGGGAGTGCATTGCTGTACCACCTCTCACGTGTCCTGAGCCTGGGGTCGTGAGGTGGGAGTGCATTGCTGTACCACCTCTCACGTGTCCTGAGCCTGGGGTCCTGAGGTGGGAGTGCATTGCTGTACCACCTCTCACGTGTCCTGAGCCTGGGGTCCTGAGGTGGGAGTGCATTGCTGTACCACCTCTCACGTGTCCTGAGCCTGGGGTCCTGAGCCTGGGGTCCTGAGGTGGGAGTGCATTGCTGTACCACCTCTCACGTGTCCTGAGCCTGGGGTCCTGAGGTGGGAGTGCATTGCTGTACCACCTCTCACGTGTCCTGAGCCTGGGGTCCTGAGGTGGGAGTGCATTGCTGTACCACCTCTCACGTGTCCTGAGCCTGGGGTCCTGAGGTGGGAGTGCATTACTGTACCACCTCTCACGTGTCCTGAGCCTGGGGTCCTGAGGTGGGAGTGCATTACTGTACCACCTCTCACGTGTCCTGAGCCTGGGGTCCTGAGGTGGGAGTGCATTGCTGTACCACCTATCACGTGTCCTGAGCCTGGGGTCCTGAGGTGGGAGTGCATTGCTGTACCACCTCTCACATGTCCTGAGCCTGGGGTCCTGAGGTGGGAGTGCATTGCTGTACCACCTCTCACGTGTCCTGAGCCTGGGGTCCTGAGGTGGGAGTGCATTACTGTACCACCTCTCACGTGTCCTGAGCCTGGGGTCCTGAGGTGGGAGTGCATTGCTGTACCACCTCTCACGTGTCCTGAGCCTGGGGTCCTGAGGTGGGAGTGCATTGCTGTACCACCTCTCACGTGTCCTGAGCCTGGGGTCCTGAGGTGGGAGTGCATTACTGTACCACCTCTCACGTGTCCTGAGCCTGGGGTCCTGAGGTGGGAGTGCATTGCTGTACCACCTCTCACGTGTCCTGAGCCCGGGGTCCTGAGGTGGGAGTGCATTGCTATACCACCTCTCACGTGTCCTGAGCCTGGGGTCCTGAGGTGGGAGTGCATTGCTGTACCACCTCTCACGTGTCCTGAGCCTGGGGTCCTGAGCCTGGGGTCCTGAGGTGGGAGTGCATTGCTGTACCACCTCTCACGTGTCCTGAGCCTGGGGTCCTGAGGTGGGAGTGCATTGCTGTACCACCTATCACGTGTCCTGAGCCCGGGGTCCTGAGGTTGGAGTGCATTGCTGTACCACCTCTCACGTGTCCTGAGCCTGGGGTCCTGAGCCTGGGGTCCTGAGGTGGGAGTGCATTGCTGTACCACCTCTCACGTGTCCTGAGCCTGGAGTCCTGAGGTGGGAGTGCATTACTGTACCACCTCTCACGTGTCCTGAGCCTGGGGTCCTGAGGTGGGAGTGCATTGCTGTACCACCTCTCACGTGTCCTGAGCCTGGGGTCCTGAGGTGGGAGTGCATTGCTGTACCACCTCTCACGTGTCCTGAGCCTGGGGTCCTGAGGTGGGAGTGCATTGCTGTACCACCTCTCACGTGTCCTGAGCCTGGAGTCCTGAGGTGGGAGTGCATTGCTGTACCACCTCTCACGTGTCCTGAGCCTGGGGTCCTGAGGTGGGAGTGCATTGCTGTACCACCTCTCACGTGTCCTGAGCCTGGGGTCCTGAGCCTGGGGTCCTGAGGTGAGAGTGCATTGCTTTGCTGTTTAATCACAGTTGGTGAGCCAAAAAAAGATCAAGGCCCATCATCCCAACTTTCCCTGATATCGCATAACCGGTTGTAACTGGTCCTGCCCTTAGAATGTCTAACATCACAGAAACTGATAGATGTGTTCATAAAGTGACACCCAGTGGCCAACACGAAATGAACTGTGTGTATGATGCTGCCCCAAGTGAGCCAATGAGAATGACAATAAACACCTGTATATTAGAAAGCAATATATAATCTGATGATGGGTGGACCAGGTGATTACTGAGGGGCACAGAAGTCAACCTACAGGATGATGGGTGGACCAGGTGATTACTGGGGGGGCACAGAAGTCAACTTACAGGATGATGGGTGGACCAGGTGATTACTGCGGGGCACAGAAGTCACCTTACAGGATGATGGATGGACCAGGTGATTACTGGGGGGGCACAGAAGTCAACTTACAGGATGATGGATGGACCAGGTGATTACTGGGGGCACAGAAGTCAACTTACAGGATGATGGGTGGACCAGGTGATTACTGAGGGGCACAGAAGTCAACTTACAGGATGATGGATGGACCAGGTGATTACTGAGGGGCACAGAAGTCAACTTACAGGATGATGGGTGGACCAGGTGATTACTGAGGGGCACAGAAGTCACCTTACAGGATGATGGATGGACCAGGTGATTACTGGGGGGGGGGCACAGAAGTCAACTTACAGGATGATGGATGGACCAGGTGATTACTGAGGGGCACAGAAGTCAACTTACAGGATGGTGGGTGGACCAGGTGATTACTGGGGGGCACAGAAGTCAACTTACAGGATGATGGATGGACCAGGTGATTACTGGGGGGCACAGAAGTCAACTTACGGGATGATGGGTGGACCAGGTGATTACTGGGGGGCACAGAAGTCAACTTACAGGATGATGGATGGACCAGGTGATTACTGGGGGGCACAGAAGTCAACTTACAGGATGGTGGGTGGACCAGGTCATTACTGGGGGGCACAGAAGTCAACTTACAGGATGATGGATGGACCAGGTGATTACTGGGGGGCACAGAAGTCAACTTACGGGATGATGGATGGACCAGGTGATTACTGGGGGGCACAGAAGTCAACTTACGGGATGATGGGTGGACCAGGTGATTACTGGGGGGCACAGAAGTCAACTTACAGGATGGTGGGTGGACCAGGTGATTACTGGGGGGCACAGAAGTCAACTTACAGGATGATGGATGGACCAGGTGATTACTGGGGGGCACAGAAGTCAACTTACGGGATGATGGATGGACCAGGTGATCGGGATGATGGATGGACCAGGCACAGAAGTCAACTTACAGTGCTTCAACAACCACTGCAAAGTTAAATACTGCTTTGGAATACTGACAGTGCAAGATATAAAATCGTCCAACTAAACTTGATTTTGTTGTGGAAATTCCTTCATAGGTATTAGGGGGTTTACATGATAACTGCGGTTTGTGTATCAACATTTTATGGTCATTTTTTACTCTCCACTGAATTTTAATTATTTTGTGAAATTTTATGTTATTTACATTCAATATTGATCTTGGGTCTTTTTCACCCAGTGTTGGACATAAACCCAAGACCCACAGATATCTTCGGGAGTGGACCATTTAAAAGTCTGATGCTCTCACAGCTGAGAAAACTGGGCTTACTAATTAACCACAAAAATCTATGAACAATTTGATTGAATTTCAATTCATATGTCACGAACTTTGTCTTACGAAAGGTTTTTTTTTTTTTTTTCCGTGATGGGCCAGATTCCATTTTCCTCTAAACACTGCATTGCAATTGTCTGAATGCTGGAATCTGAATGCTGGTATCTGAATGCTGGAATCTGAATGCTGGAATCTGAATGCTGGGATCTGAATGGTGGAATCTGAATGCTGGAATCTGAATGCTGGAATCTGAATGTTGGTATCTGAATGTTGGTATCTGAATGCTGGTATCTGAATGCTGGAATCTGGATGCTGGAATCTGAATGCTGGAATCTGAATGCTGGAATCTGAATGCTGGAATCTGAATGCTGGAATCTGAATGCTGGTATCTGAATGCTGGTATCTGAATGCTGGTATCTGAATGCTGGAATCTGAATGCTGGAATCTGAATGGTGGAATCTGAATGGTGGAATCTGAATGCTGGTATCTGAATGCTGGAATCTGAATGCTGGAATCTGAATGCTGGTATCTGAATGTTGGAATCTGAATGCTGGAATCTGAATGGTGGAATCTGAATGGTGGAATCTGAATGCTGGTATCTGAATGCTGGAATCTGAATGCTGGTATCTGAATGCTGGAATCTGAATGCTGGAATCTGAATGGTGGAATCTGAATGCTGGAATCTGAATGCTGGTATCTGAATGCTGGAATCTGAATGCTGGAATCTGAATGGTGGAATCTGAATGGTGGAATCTGAATGCTGGTATCTGAATGCTGGTATCTGAATGCTGGAATCTGAATGGTGGAATCTGAATGCTGGAATCTGAATGCTGGTATCTGAATGCTGGAATCTGAATGCTGGAATCTGAATGGTGGAATCTGAATGGTGGAATCTGAATGCTGGTATCTGAATGCTGGAATCTGAATGCTGGAATCTGAATGGTGGAATCTGAATGCTGGAATCTGAATGGTGGAATCTGAATGCTGGAATCTGAATGCTGGTATCTGAATGGTGGAATCTGAATGCTGGAATCTGAATGCTGGAATCTGAATGCTGGAATCTGAATGCTGGTATCTGAATGCTGGAATCTGAATGCTGGTATCTGAATGCTGGAATCTGAATGGTGGAATCTGAATGCTGGTATCTGAATGCTGGAATCTGAATGGTGGAATCTGAATGCTGGTATCTGAATGCTGGAATCTGAATGCTGGAATCTGAATGCTGGTATCTGAATGCTGGAATCTGAATGCTGGAATCTGAATGCTGGAATCTGAATGGTGGAATCTGAATGGTGGAATCTGAATGGTGGAATCTGAATGGTGGAATCTGAATGGTGGAATCTGAATGCTGGTATCTGAATGCTGGAATCTGAATGCTGGAATCTGAATGGTGGAATCTGAATGCTGGTATCTGAATGCTGGAATCTGAATGCTGGTATCTGAATGCTGGAATCTGAATGGTGGAATCTGAATGCTGGGATCTGAATGCTGGTATCTGAATGCTGGAATCTGAATGCTGGTATCTGAATGCTGGAATCTGAATGGTGGAATCTGAATGCTGGAATCTGAATGGTGGAATCTGAATGGTGGAATCTGAATGGTGGAATCTGAATGCTGGAATCTGAATGCTGGAATCTGAATGCTGGAATCTGAATGCTGGTATCTGAATGCTGGAATCTGAATGCTGGTATCTGAATGCTGGAATCTGAATGGTGGAATCTGAATGCTGGTATCTGAATGCTGGAATCTGAATGCTGGAATCTGAATGCTGGTATCTGAATGCTGGAATCTGAATGGTGGAATCTGAATGCTGGTATCTGAATGCTGGAATCTGAATGGTGGAATCTGAATGCTGGAATCTGAATGCTGGTATCTGAATGCTGGAATCTGAATGGTGGAATCTGAATGCTGGAATCTGAATGGTGGAATCTGAATGCTGGTATCTGAATGCTGGAATCTGAATGGTGGAATCTGAATGCTGGGATCTGAATGCTGGTATCTGAATGCTGGAATCTGAATGGTGGAATCTGAATGCTGGGATCTGAATGCTGGTATCTGAATGTTGGTATCTGAATGCTGGTATCTGAATGCTGGAATCTGAATGCTGGAATCTGAATGCTGGTATCTGAATGCTGGAATCTGAATGCTGGAATCTGAATGCTGGAATCTGAATGCTGGAATCTGAATGCTGGAATCTGAATGCTGGTATCTGAATGCTGGAATCTGAATGCTGGTATCTGAATGGTGGAATCTGAATGGTGGAATCTGAATGGTGGAATCTGAATGCTGGAATCTGAATGCTGGAATCTGAATGCTGGTATCTGAATGCTGGAATCTGAATGCTGGAATCTGAATGCTGGAATCTGAATGCTGGAATCTGAATGCTGGTAACTGAATGCTGGAATCTGAATGCTGGAATCTGAATGCTGGAATCTGAATGCTGGAATCTGAATGCTGGAATCTGAATGCTGGAATCTGAATGCTGGAATCTGAATGCTGGAATCTGGCCTGGTGAAACTGCACGGCTCGTGTTTAGTTAATAACTCACTGTCAGATGATTATTCATGGTTTTAAACACAAGAATACTAATTTAATCTTTAATGTTTTTAACATGAAAATACTTTTTTAAAGAAGTTAATTTGAGGGGAGTACAAAGAAATGTTGTAATGTAGGAAAGCTGACCTTGTGTCTCACTCAACCAGAACAGGTCAATGATATACGGTATATAAGAAATAGTTTACTTTTTATTTATAATAATTAGAAGGTGATCAAGAGAAAGGATTTGGAAGTTAAACTTCATATTAGATATTTCATGCAGATTTATTTTTATCACTACTGTTTTTCAGTGTCATCTAAATATTTGTTCACATATTTTTATCCAATAATAAAATATCAGTTCATACACATCAAACTGTCATCATATTAATAAAACTAAGATTTGCTCTTTTGGTAATGCAAGTGTCTCTTGTGTGGCAGTCACTTCTATTTTTCACGTTTATTATAAAACTGATGAAAAACTGTACTATTTCAACAGTCTGAGGTGTGGCAAGACTCACTAGAGTGTGATCATTACTCAGAAGGTCAAGTTCAGGAATCAGTGCTGCCACCTTCTGGTCCAACTATATAACATTGTCCTGGACAAGGTGTTAATCTTTGGGCTTCTGTATAATATGTATATAATATGCAGGTGATTTGATTTCTCCAACTGGTTTGAAATCTCCATAAATGGTTTGTTTGGCATCCTTTCCGAATACTTCCCGAAGAAGTTCAGAGAATTCTTCCAGCCGATGTGGGTAGTAAGAAAGCCGGAAATTATGCGTGCTGCAAACAACAATTATCATTACTGAAAGTAACTGGTGAAATATCATTTTATATTTTTAGGATAAAAACAATTTCTTTTCATATAACTGTTAGCTTATTTTCTTTTATCTTGATGATCAAAATGATTTTTTACAGTATTCTGGTGTAATCAGGGCAACAAAAGGCTTGTTAATTTTCAAATCTTGAATCAATATATATAAACATAAAGCAATAGTCATATGTAATTATATAATCTTGTATCCAGAAACATGATTCTTTTTGTTAAAATTACTTCTTCACAGAAATAAAGCATTCACTTGCACAAAATACATGAATAAAAACCGTTTGATTTGTATTTGAAATATTGTGGATAAAAGCTTGTTTTTAATGCTTTAATTATATGTCAATGTTGGTACCTTGTGGATGTCTTTGCTATTTTCTTGGACTGGTCCTCATCCTGGCTCTTGGCCAGCACGCTCATGTCCATTGTGTAGTCCAGCGTGACCATCGTGGGATGACCATTCACATACAGGTTAGAACACTTCATGTCCACAATATAATCACTCTACAAATACATAGTAAAATGCATCATATTTTTCTTTTCTGTAAAGCTAACAAAAATCATAAAAAATATGGACAGAAAATTTACAATTTTGATGGTTGTTTAAAAAGCCAAATGTATATTTGCATAATGTTTTATGATTGAACTCTATGGATCTCGAATTTCTACGAAATGACTGTGGTTAAGAACGGAATCATTTATTTTAGTGTTCAATTTGTTTTAAAAATTCTTAAATTGTTAGAAATGAAATAACTTTACACTCAACTTACATTATAATAAACATTTTTAGCTGGGACTTGACCACTTCTAAGGATTTCATCATAATTTCTGTGGTCTATCAAAAGAACTCCTCCTGGTTTCACCATGGCTTTAAAATTTGAAAGTGCCACTTTCTGATTTGTGAGTTTCCCCCCAAAATCTGGCAGATGGGCAAAGCTGTTGCCGAGGCAGATAACTGCATCAAAGCCTCCTTCCGGTACCTGTGGATCATCCTCCAAGTCCTCCTCCAGTGTCAGCCAGTTTGCTTCATCAATCACTAGAAAAACATGTGGGGAAATAAATAAGACACACATTCAGAGATTTGCTGTGGTCACTCTATCAATAATATCAGAAGCAATGGTTCAAAATAAATAATATCAAAATAATAATGGTTCAAAATAAATAATATCAAAATAATATTGGTTCAAAATAAATAATATCAAAATAATATTGGTTCAAAATAAATAATATCAAAATAATAATGGTTCAAAATAAATAATATCAAAATAATAATGGTTCAAAATAAATAATATCAAAATAATATTGGTTCAAAATAAATAATATCAAAATAATATTGGTTCAAAATAAATAATATCAAAATAATATTGGTTCAAAATAAATAATATCAAAATAATATTGGTTCAAAATAAATAATATCAAAATAATATTGGTTCAAAATAAATAATATCAAAATAATAATGGTTCAAAATAAATAATATCAAAATAATAATGGTTCAAAATAAATAATATCAAAATAATATTGGTTCAAAATAAATAATATCAAAATAATATTGGTTCAAAATAAATAATATCAAAATAATATTGGTTCAAAATAAATAATATCAAAATAAATGATATCAAAATCTTAACATTGCAATACAAGTGTCGGGGTGGAGAAGCATTTTGATGGATAAAGAATTAACTTTTTATGCTTTTTTAGGAAGAGGAAATTATATTTATAGTGAGTGTCAAACACACCCTCACTTTTCTTTTTCTGTAAGCTTGAAGTTTGTTGTCAAACTTGAGATTTAGCTTGATATTTTCTTAAAAGATGCATTTGATAAAACTAACTTTGGCTTGTCTTTTTTCTCTATCACTATTGATGATTGGTCAAGTGTAAATATATTCATTATTTTTCAGATCTCATTACTTTCTAGATCAACTGATCTACTGATGATTAAAATCCTAACATAATTGAGTGATATATAAAACCTCAAAGGAACTTATCCGGACTTATGAATGGACATTATATCATATTATGCAACATTATTAAGTTACATAATCAGCCTATCTATTTAAACTTGAAATGACCAAGTTCTCAACTATTTCAGCATCATTATCAGTAAGGTACTGATAACTATCTGATGTGGAATTCTGTAGTATCAGATTGTACTTTGTCAACACAATTGTTTATAGAGGTCATTTGTTGACAAATACGCACTGCTAATCTTGTACCCAATAGGTCTCCAGATTCCATGTAGGGATATTCTGGTGATAAGAGTTTGCTTGGATCTCTCATTTGATATCCTATCATCAATGATAAATAATTTATATCCCAGTCCTGTCATGTTACTGTGAAGACTGAAGACACTTTCACCTCAGTCAGTCATTGTCTAAATCTCTGGATTTGTATTTTTTATTTTTTACCAAGATACTAATTTCGTTCTTTGGATGGTTGCTATGTTTCTTTGTATTTTAACAAATGGGAGGGTGAGCAAAACATCAAATTTTTTTTCCTGGCCTATATTTAACTATGGAAGGGCTATATTTTGATTGTATTTTAACCCCTCCCTTTATGGGCCCTCACAGCAAAAAAGATCATAAGGGATGGTAACAGTGAAGGCTATATTATGAATTAGTCTTATTTTATTATTAGACAGATATGTACAATCATACCCCATTTATCAAACTGAGATTCTTTGCGTCTGTTCCACCTCTCCTTCAAGGCATATTTCAGCATTTTGTCACTAGCATCGGTGCTGAAGACATCAAAGCCACTCTCCAGCATCATGATAGAGTCAACACTGAAACGAACAACACTCACATTTCAAGAATTATAGAATCTTATGCAAAGAATCATACGTGGTAACCACTCAGCAAATTACAACAATCCCTGTATTCATTTTGAGAAGTTTCGCTTTTTTCTTTTCGGTTTGGCATCCAGACATTGATGACCATGTAGTATATTTCTATCTAATATTGTTATTCTTTCATTATCAAACTCTATAAGACTGTCATATTAATGACCTGAGTATTGAAGTGAGGTTTGATCACACCGATTTTAGCTGGTTACCCATTGGATTGTTATTGGGTTGTATTGATGATGTCAGATTCTTATCTGAAATGTGATCACTTTTGTAGGAATTGCATAAATTTGTATTACATACATTTTAAGGCTTACAAGACCATTTCATATACAAATATTATTATTAGTTTATTTGATCTCAAATTTGTTCTTGATTTAATTCATGTACCAAATTATGTATATTTGAGGATATATATTTGTGTGTTTTGTTACCCTTTTAATTAAATTCACTTTAAATTCTGAAAAATTCATCTTTAACCATCGTTGAACCTATATTGGCCCCATTTCTAATAAGACATTGAGAGGTGTCGACAACTAACTGATAAAGCACAAATTTCTGGATCAGAACTGTAAATTCTGGTTTATTCCAGATTTAGAAACTCAAACACACACACACACTGTACCAAATATGGTTATAACTGATAATGTTCACAAATTGACCTAAAAACAACTTATTATGTTAACTGCAAATTTATATGAAAAATATAACCAATTTGTTTGTATTTTGTAAATTCTCTCCAAATATTTCAGAATATCTTTGTCAATTTATATCAGTTTTGCCTATAAATGGTTCTTAGAAAACCATTTCCAAATATTCCAAAATATCTTTTTTACTTGTCAATTTATATCAGTTTATAACGTTTATTGGATGATGATTTTAAAATAGGAGACAGAATCTGATTTTAAACCAATATTCTCGAATTTTGATATTTGTCAAACTTTGCCAATTTTATAATGATACTAACAATATACTTTTTTTTATTAATCTTTGGTCTACAGTGCAGTTTTTGGATTCGTGAAACACACATCAAGGTCTTTTTTAGTGTTTCAGTAATGTATTAGACCATAATATTTAATTAAGTATAATTAGCCTTTTGTATATTTTCATCAATAACAAACAAACAACAGTAATCAAATTTACATATTTTCAAATGGAAAAAAAAAAAAAAAATGTCTGGATGCCAATATGTCTGGATGCCAATAACTGAAAGAGTGTTTCACATAAACCAGATAATTGCAAGGTCCCTAAGTTCAAAATGTCTAGAAACGTCAATAATACAATCTGCGAGAGATACAGACAAAATGTTATGATGCAATGTCATCATTGTCAAGACAAATACATATTTATAAATACAGAATCTGATCACACCATTCATCTTTTTATATTATTTGAAATGATTTTGTGAAGTGAGAATGATGTTTTATTCTTTTTTCATGAAAATGTGTTTTTGTTATTTACATTTAGCAAACACTACTGAAGTGGTCTGTGGTACACGTTTTGACACCCCCGGTTGACACTCACCCTGTTCCGCATGCCACATCGAGAATGTGCTGTACACCGTTATCTTTAAGAATATCAGAAAACCATTTTTTATACTGGGATGTTCTGGTCTGCTTGCATCCTATGTAGATTTCCCACACTTTAGCGGCTTTTCCGTCAGCATACTGATCAGGCAAACCCTCCGCAGCAACACCCAATGATCTTGTTCTGTAAACACTGTCCACCATTGTTTTAGAAAAATAAAATAACTTAGAAAATAACTGTTTCTATCCTCGTCAATTCAATCCTCTCTGAACCTAAATCTCCGCAGTCAATGCCCTTATATACCCAAATAAGGGACTAAACTTGTCAATTCCAGTTTAAAATCAGATTGGGTTTGTGTGTATTTATACTGAGCCACGTGGGTAATGTTTGCACATTCCTTGTATGGCCAATTCCATTATTCTAATACGCAGATATAAGAATGCTGGATGGAGTGTGCACGGGGGTGTGTCAACAAACAAACGCACACACACACTCTCACCTTGGCTGTCAAGGACGTTCTGTTCTGACCTCTGACCTACAATTTCAAGTTGTGGTGTAAGATTGACAAGTTATCCATTATCGCGCGACACAAACAAATCAAACATTCTGGATGTTAAATTGTTTGACCGTGTTGCCCACTATTTGCAGTGTAGTTGGAGTAAGTACATGAAGTTCATAATATTCTTGAGTTTCAGTAGAGAAGGTAACTTGTGTAACTTGTAAGGTAACCCAAGCCAAGGCAGATCTGTGACTCTGTCATTTGTCATGCACAAAATAGGAGTAGGGGAAGTCGTGAATTTTTCAAATTAACTGAAATATTGATTTTAATAGCCTATGTTATGCAGCTTAACAAGACGATTGAAACAAGGTCTCATTTACCAAAATCGGAGTAACGGTTGTCAAGTTATGACCATTTTTCACCCCTAAAAAGGGGCTTTTTTGGGGACGCCGGCTTATACAGGGGGTAAAAACAACAAAATGGCCAAGTTTACAGGGGTGTAATATTCAGAATTCTTATGTTAAAAGGCTTCTATTTCATTTATTTAAAGCTTTTGGTATAGATAAAGATATTTCATTAAAATTAGTAGAGTCCTGAATCAATTTTCCAGTTAAAATTGAACCTCAAACTTCAGAAAAAAAGTGTTTGGACTTAGTTTTTTTACAAAACGGTACCAGAAATCGAAAAAAATAGCCTAATATTTAACAAAAAGTGACATAACTTTATAACTAATAATGATAATTACATAAACATTTTTTTATAAGAATCACATTGCAAAGGCCCACATCAATATGAAAGAATAGAAGAGCTTTACTATTTGAATAATTTCTGATACAGTAAATTTTAAATCAAGGGTATGGTAAAAATCTACACACTTTTCAACAAATCACATTTTTTCCCGCAAAAAAATTGACTATATGTCAAATAATTGTATCCAAAGTTATATTGCCTTAATTTTATGTCTTATTTTAAATGTAATAAATTTTCTCATATAATCATTAATAGGCATGTCATATAATAGCTATTTCAAGTCACAGATCAATATGCATGATCATTTCTCAATCCATATAATTAATACATTCCTGGAAAAAAATATTAAAATTTTACCTCCAGTTGATATAACATGTTTTGATTTTCACAATTAACAGATCTTTTTTCATCTACAAGTTTAAATGTTTTTATTGGGATTAAAGGACAACTAAAACATCTTTGTAAATTCATTTGGGTTTCACCCATTAAAAAAACAGAAAATATTTATCAAAGATCAAAACTTTGACACAAATGAATTTTACATTTCTGATTTCATATATGGCTTGTCGCATACTATTCATTTAAAGATAAAGATAAAGATAATTTTATTTTCCAGCAATCATTTGAACAAGAAACATTAGCTTACAGCTAATTATTGATGACTACATAAGAGAAATATTTACAAAATTTACAACATACTGTGCTTTTTGACACAGTGAACAAGATTTATAGACATACGAAAAGGTTAATCTTAGTAGTTTCTATGTGAGTTAGCTTTGGCATCTTTAAACAACATATATTACACAATAACACATTACTTTAAAAAAATATAATAAATATTTTTATAATATCATTCACGATCCTAAATTGAAAGCACATGACTGGAGAATTTCATGACTGAAATTTAAATTGTCACATTATTTGCCAATAAATGGATGTTAAAGCTTGTTAAATCAGACTGCCAACTTGTCGGTGGATCAAACAGGTAATACTGTACTGTCAGTATCCCACACAGCCTCGTTGAGTACCTGTTACTGGACTGTTAACCTGTCATTGAACTGTTGGCATCTGCAAAATAAAAATCAAAATCAAATACAATTAAAATAAATGGCTTTGAAAAATTTATATAAATAATGCAAGTCTAATGTTCAATATACTAATTTATCAAAACAAGCTTAAAGAGGCAGCAACACAACTGTGGGACTAAATCTTAACCCCTAAAGGATCAGATTTAAATTTTGTTATTTTGTCGGACACACCATTTTTTTCTGGACAGAAATTAACACAATTTATAACCATGGTTATTCAATGAGATCATGAAGTACTTGGGTCACTCCTTTGAACATACTAAATGGTTATAAATGATGGGTTTTTGCAAGAAATGTGATTTTCCAATCCATGTGAGAATCATGCTCAAATTATTCACAGTGCAAAAATGCAAACATTACTTAGACAGCTACATGAGTGTGTGACAACTGCATAAGTGAAAGATAGTTACAGCAGTGATATAGCTGCACAAGGGAGAGATGGATACAACAGTGAGAGACAGCTGCATAAGTGAAAGATAGCCGCAGAAGGGAGAGACAGCTACATAAGTGAGAGATAGTTACAACAGTGAGACAGTTACAACAGAGAGATAGCTGCATCTGTGAGAATATCTGTACAAGTGAGAAATAGCTGTACAAGTGAGAGAGCTTCATAAGTGAGATAGTTACAACAGTGAGACAGTTACAAGAGAAACAGCTGTACATGTGAGACAGCTGCATCAGTGAGAAATAGCTGTACAAAGAAGAGACAGCTGCATACGAGAGATAGCTACAACAGTGAGATAGTTATAGCAGTGAGAGATAGCTGTACAAGTGAGAAACAGCTGCATCAGTAAGAGATAGCTGTACAAGTGAGAAACAGCTGCAACAGTGAGAGATAGCTTTACAAGGGAGAAACAGCTGCATCAGTGAGAGATAGCTGTACAAGGGAGATACAGCTGCATCAGTGAGAGATAGACACAACAGTTAGAAATAGCATCCTTTCACAGCTGAAGCCAATGAAGGCACTTGTGACAATTGATAAAATGTTACACTTACCTCACTCTGTCAGTCTCTGGTCCTCTCTATGAACGTCCATTTCATCTTTGCACTGATAATTTCCCTCTTCAGTCAATGCTTATCATGTTCAAATTGCTTTAGCAATGAATATTTATCTCATATTGAGGTAAATATTGTTGTAATATCTTCAAAGAATATGCAAACTTTGACAGATAACCACATGTGGTGTTGTTTTGTTTCTTCGTGTCTGGACCATTGAGACTCTCCTCATTCAGTAATTAGGTCAGCACTTTACCTCGACATATTTTTACAAGGGGCTGGTGTTGAGTCAACACCCAAATATGGAGATGGTCCTCAAGCAACAGATGGCAGCATGCAGTTTTCAAATCAAAATCGCCAACAGGGGTGTGCATACATTTTATAAAATAAATTTAAATCCAGTTAACAAGAAAAAATGCTTTTAAATGGTAGGTTGTTGCAAGAAATGTGATTTTCCAATCCATGGTTGAATCAGACTCAAACTATTCATAGCAAAATTATACATGGAAATAATTAAAATAAATCTTGCAACAACCCACCCCTGTAATGGCAGAAGACTGTACTTTTCACTGCACTTGGAATGAGGTCGATCAGTACAATAGGATTTTGGCGATTTAGAAAAGAAGACAGCAGGGTTGAAACCTTCCTTGCTACCACGGGCAGCAAGATGGAGGCATAAATGGATGAATTTGTCAAACTTTAATCCCAGATATCTTTGTAAAAAAATAAGTAAGCATTATATTTTCTTTACAAACATATCAAAGCACTTCTTGTTATCAATATGTGCAAATCTGAAATTATTTGAACAAGTTTTGAATCCCCTATACAAGATTATAGACAACTAAATTTTCACTAAATTTAAGCTGGGAAAGCAGTGTCCCGCGAGCGAACAGCAGCCTGTGGGCCCTCCTAATAGGAGCCTGGCACAATGTTGGAATTTCGCAGGACAAAGTAGGAATTCCGACATTGTGCAAATAAGTAGGAATATTAATGTCATGAATCCAAATGTCAGAATGCAGAGATTTTGACTTTCAGAGCATCGGACTAAATGGGTGTAGGACTATATGAGGATGCATTGATGTTATCTGTGTGCCTATAGATAATATTTAGATAAAAGATAAAAGTTTTCATGATTATATATGTGCATATGCATATACAGTGACCGGCAACTGTCTGAAACCGGCAGATGAAACTCAGACATTTTTAGCACTGTCAAACATCTAGCATACCTTGCTGTCCTGATTGCAATTGAGCTGAATGTTGTCTCTCATATGTTATCTTGTATTCCCACTTACTTTCAAAATGTTAAAAGTGTTTATTTGTTTTCACGGCACGAGTGATGTTGTCACTGTCAAATGACGTCAGAAGTGCTGACGTAACCAACATTATCGTATAACTCAATGTGAACTCGGACAATCTGCAGGTTTACTGAGTGCTTGAATTTCCCGCTAGTTCTGTAAATATTGAAAGGATATAATTTTTACTTCACAGGCCTTTAAAGTAGACGGTCTTCTATCGATGTGAACAGTTTTTACAAAGTTTTGAAAGGTTTTGTGAAAATCGGGAGTGAAAAACATGAAAATGTCCGGATTTGGTTGCCGGTCTCTGTATATATATATGAATGGCAGTGAGGTAGATAAATGGATATACCTCTGGAAGTGACTTGAACGATACAATGTACATGACAACAAACAAACATTCCAATAGTCAAAGCTTGTACAATTTCTATTTTCAAAGATGTCATATTTCCACTTGTAGAAAGTGCATGTCAGTAGTCAATCATAATTTTTGTAACATGGATGGAACTATCTGTGTTATTCTGTGATCGGTACGCTCATGGGAAATGGGTAGTCGTTTCCTGTGGGTTTTTTCTGTGGTCATAATTGTTAAAACAACTGATGCCACTGTGGAGTGTTCGTCATGTGCATGCGAAAGATTCCAATTTACGCATGCGTCCCGGCAAATGAATACATATCTAAAAAAAGTGAACAAAAGAAAAGAAGTGCATCATGTAAACAAAGCAGAACGTTCAAAACGATGTCATCGTGTTCGCCCATCATTGCATAAAATTATCTCTTTAAAATGCTTCCCAATCGATAGAACAAGGAATTTTCAAAGTTTAGTCCGAATTTGGTGTACAGTGACAGGCAACTGTCCGAAACCGGTAGATAAAACTCTGACATTTTTAACTCGGTCAAACATCTACAATGACCGGCAGCCAAATCCCGACACTTTCATGTTTTTCACTCCTGATCACTGATGTCCAATATCATTTCTTGAAATACAAAATATAAAATTAATAAGCATTTTAATTATATTGGTCACCTCAAGGTATGATCAATGCAGCTTAAAATCTATGAAAAGGCAATTCTTCCTTTTTTTGTGCAAAGTAGGAATTTCCAGTTCAGGCAGTTGCACAAAGTAGGAATTCCTGTAGGGCCATGAATGCCCATGATTCCTACCGAGCGCAAGACACCAACACTCTTACCAGACATTGCTATCTGCATAAACTAAAAGTACAAGCCAAATTCTCACAGCTCGGGTGGGCAGTGCTGCTCCCTGGTGTGCAGTGGTTAAAATCTTTCACACATGGTGGGACTTTGTAGACATGCAAGCTTGGCTCATAGTAGTGAAAAATGTTGATTAACATGACATTTAATTTCAGTCAGTTTATTACACCTATAATGTTCAGTATTTCCATTCTTTTTCAAAATCCCCAAACAGTTCAAATTGATTTTTTTGCCATTGATTGCTGATGTTAATGGAATCATTTGATTTGGCACATTATGCAGCACGTGTCAAACAATAAACAAGTGAGAATATTTCTGAAAGTGCGGATGCACCTAAAATTCTTTGAAAATGGAACTACATCTCTCGTTGTCCTCAGCCCTGCTATCATCAGCATCAGCCAATGAAGTGTTTCTGAAACAATTTGAAAGGGCTTATAATAAGGACCCGAAGCAATATGATCAGGGTCTTATCAGAGTTTTTTAAAGTTTATGTTTGAAAACAGAACCAATTGACTTCGTTCTACATTGAATTTAAAGTCAAATAATGCCAGAGAACAGAATAAATTATGTAAATCCCACAGACAAATTAATCGTCATCTTAATAATGATGCTATGACTGCAGCTAGACGAATCACAGCAGTTGAGATGGTGGGTGACAATGGAGATTATATCGACCAATCAGAGAGCAGCTAACAAACAATTAAGTGAAGTGTGCAAAGTAGCAATGGCAGGAGCAAACTCCACTAGAGGGCGACATGGTGAACCTATCACCTCTGTACAAGGTGCCTTTTGGTGCTGGCTCACCACATCCACCAATTTTCATGTAACTGTCCGTCTTACTTATTTTTTTTCTTGAATTGTACTCAGATTGGTATATTATTATATATTTCACCCTTATTACAAAATTTTGTGCATATAGAAACAACTATTAAGAGAAATAAAACTTGGAACTACTTTCTCAACCGGAGGAGCCATTTCCTGGGGTAGTGACAAGGTGGAACCACAACAAAGATGGCCGCTTTGTTTACAATTTGAATTCTTTTAACCTTCAATACTTTTGGTTAATCTAACCAACAAAAAGATTTCAAATATGAACAAATGAATTTTAATACATCTCAAGGCAACTTCATATTTGATATTAAGAGATGTTAACATGTCAATCACATTTACAACACACTGACAGTTCTTGAGCACATGGCCAGTAAAAGTAGGACCGGATGAATACTAATCTGGGTTGGCCAGAGGTAATAGTTTGCGTGTGCCTCTGGTGGACAGTGTGTGGCAGGAGGTGGGAAGCAACGACCACCACAGCAATGACCACCACAGCAACGACCACCACAGCAACGACCACCACAGCAACGACCACCACATGTCTACATTTCAATGTTGCATAGAAAACTTACAAAATGGGGCTCAAAATTTCAACAAAAACAAGTGCTGATATAAAAAAAAATCAATCTTGAGTAAGTTCGCAAAATCTGAGCAGGAAATCTTTGTACTCTACCACACACACACAAATCATTCCAATAGCTACTTCTACTATTTATAGTATTTAAATGTAGAGGTGACCAGTTCTCAGCCTTTCTGGTAACCGCCTTTATTTCATAATAGTCCGATTGCAGGTTTCCATCTTGTTTTTTTTTAAGGATTAGATTTTAGAGAGTATTTTGTGCACTTTCAATTTTAATTGTGCAGTTCCGTTGTGTAGTTTTCAATGGGGCAGTATGGCGACCCGCAATCGGACTATTGTACTTTTCTATTTGCTGCTGTTATTGCATTTATTGTAATTATGAAATATTGGAAATAAGCCTCATATCATATTATATATTTCCCATACAAAAGCACAATCTGCTGGTGTAGCAGAGATTGGTGACGTCAGAACATGGCTGACATGGAGGGGTAATACATGCATGCTCCATAGATTTACACCTTGATCATGTTGAAACTTCCAACATCCATCCCTGAAGTCAAAACAAACTCGGGCAAAACAGCTCCCAGAGAATAAGGAAGCACAACCTCAGGAATAGTTGCTGAAGAGTATTGAGACAAATATTCATAGGAAACATTGTTTATAACGCAAAGATAAACAAAGTCTGTGAATTAAGCAAATAGATAATGATTGCGGTGTCCCCCAATGTTTATCCTGGGATATCTTGTTCATGTTTACCCTTGCATTCATGTTTACATTCATGTTTACCCTTGGATTCATGTTTACATTCATGTTTACCCTTGCATTCATGTTTACATTCATGTTTACCCTTGCATTCATGTTTACATTCATGTTTACCCTTGCATTCATGTTTACATTCATGTTTGCCCTTGCATTCAAGTAGACTGCATGGATAAGTCATCAATATTGTGAAAAGATCACAATGTGCAGAGATGATTCTGTTTATATTTTCACACCAGACTGACGCACCTTCAAGTAATCATGGCATATGTTAATAAGAGTGCCACAGGTTTATTAAAAATTCAAAATCTTTAGTTGAACATATAAAATGCTGTCATGATCTCATCATTCATATTATTATGAGAAATCCATTATTTTATTCTGATAACCAAGTTTTTACACACACAAAATGGATATTTGCACATTTGTACATCATCATGATTATAGAAAGAAGTATAATACATTCCCGGAAAACATTGCATCATTTGAATCAATATACATGTTCAGTTATTGGCCAGAAACAAGTGCAGCATATCATCCCATCAATAACACCTGAAAGCAGTCGACGACCAAATATGACCCACTCTCAGATACATGGATATTGGATATTGGATTGTGTGTGCTGATAACAGAAGGATTCCAGAGGGAACACAGAGACCCTTTCACAGACAACCCCCCCCCCCCCAGCAATGACATAAAGGAGACTATGTTTGGTCTTCCTGCACATATTAATTTCAATAAATATTAGGGTGAAATGTTGATTGCATTGGATAAAGAACACACATATTTTACTGCCAACGTCCCAGTCGAAGTAAATCATTTACTTTCCTTAATAGAATTATGTTTGTTTTAAAATCAAATCCAAATTGACCTCTCTACCAGATTTTGAAAAGAAAAGGTAAAATTATCCAATAATGTTTCTTTGAGATTTATGTCAGTTGGCCTGGTCAGTATTTTTTTTTTTTGGGGGGGGGATATGATTATTTTTCCTGAGATATTTTTGGCGTGTGAATAGTGTTAATTATGATTATGTTTCAAAGATCTTAAGAGCACCTCCATCTGTCTATGACCCTCGGGAGAATAATTCCTCCTCTAAATCAAAAGCTAAAAAAATCTCTATGATAAAACCACTGCTATAGGAATGTAAAGTGTCCAGGAAGGTCAGCAATGCTTAAATATTTTTTTGCAGTAATGTTTTCTTAGTACACATCCTGCTATACTATATTATACCCTCCTGTATAGCGCAGTTTTCTTAGTACAGATCCTGCTATACTATATTATACCCTCCTGTATAACGCAGTTTTCTTAGTACAGATCCTGCTATACTATATTATACCCTCCTGTATAACGCAGTTTTCTTAGTACACATCCTGCCATACTATATTATACCCTCCTGTATAATGCAGTTTTCTTAGTACAGATCCTGCTATACTATTTCATACCCTCCTGTATAATGCAGTATCATGATGATCAAGCAATCACTGATGCATGAAAAAATAATCTTAATACGTTTATGACAAATGCTTGTTGTGTTTTTGGGTGCTGGCAGTATCAGTGTATGATGGGAAAAGCATCTCCTGATTCTGCCAAGTGTCAAGTTGTCTGGTGATAAGAAAGTTTTTGCACAAGCAGACTTTGAAGGAAAGGAGGAAGAATGAAATAAGGATAATGTTTTATATTCTATCATATGGTTTTGGTTAATCTTGATGAAGGTGCTTTGTATAGTGATGTCTAATCACATATCTTGGTGACCTCTGTATTTTCTTGCCTCTGTCTTTTCTTGCCTCTTTTGACTTAATTAATTGGTATAATATTCAATATTCTCCACAAGTTTTGCCACAAGGCCAGATCTTGCTCAGAATGAACTTCACCATTAACAACACAATCCTTGTTTCTATTTTTTTTGATTGAGTTACATCCTTTCAAAATCACTTATTTCATGAAGAGGTCATTTCAATAAAAGTTTAACAAAGGTGATATTTGTGAAATATAGTTGCTGCATGTCTCTGGTTAGGCAAAATATAATAAAAAAATTGATAATATTGTGATTCTAGAATCATTTACATTGCTTAATGGAGAAAACTGTGATGGTATCTTTGGAAGTATTTGTGTTATGATATAATTGAGTGATCCCTCACATATTAGTGGGATTTATAATGTACCAACAAACCTTCACCTGCCTACAAAAGTTTATGTGGTTTAATAAACAGCTTGCAAAAGCTGATACTTTTATGTATGATATCATAATGTACCGGTAAGTAACTAAGATAAGAGGCACATAAAGAAATGATAAAATACTAAAGCTAAAAAGATGAAGAAAAAAATCTGAACCCAAACTAGTTTGTCTCATGTACCCAGTATCTCATGGTTCTGTAAGTGTTGACGGATCGCCGTGTTTCTGGATTTGACTGGTTCTGACTGGAATATATAACAATTCACAAGTTAATATAGTGATAAAAGATCCAAACTTTTTATACTTGTTATCAGTTGGAGCAAGACTTCTTTTTGGTCATGCAAAAGAGTGATTAAATAAGGTCATGCATGTTTATTGCCTGATTTCATCAGGTCACGCAATGATGTTTAATGGGGTTATTTGTCAAGCTTGTGCATGACTCTATGCGGTCCCATAATAGTCCTGGATATCCTCGGTAATCATGTATCCGCGTGACCATATAGATGCTTGCCAGCAACTGATAAAAGATTTATGAATATCAAATAAAAACAAAAGAATTAGTATTGCGCAAAATTAAGATTCAATATTGTAGTGGAAAGGTTGGAAAATTGGAATTCTGGTTTGATCTATTAAATGAGAAAATTGAAATTGTTACCTTAAGTATGTTTAACTTCTTAAACTAGTTTTTGTTTCATGCAATAAATAAGTAATTGAGAATTTCCTGATTCCTGTTACACAGAAGGGCGATTTTACATTTCATACTCTGCTGTATAATATTCATAATAAGTTACTTTTGATTGTCAATCTGATCTTGATAAGCAATAATAATGTCTTTGATAAAAAGATAAATAATGATCTTTTACGGCCAATTTCCCCATTGTATTTGCAGATTTGACCCCCTGACAGTAAGGTCATTGTGAGAATGGCAGAAGCTGATCTCAACATCGGTAAAAAGGAGAAAAAAAAGAAAAAGAAGGTATTTTATTGTTACACAGTTTGTCAATGAGTGTTGAAATATGATTAAACCTGTTTTACAACTTTTGTTCTCGCACTATCATGATAATGGGGATTTCATATTTTACATAACTGTCCCTGTGACCTTGAAAAGAAGGTGAAGGTCATGGCCCATCAGACCAATCTGAGGTCTTCACCAAATGTTAATATGTGTCAAGTGTCGTGAAGCTACCATCATTTGTTCATGACTAATTGCGATGATGGGGATTTTACATAATTGTCCCTGTGACCTTGAAAAGTTGAAGGTCATGGTCCATTAAATCATCAGATGCTTATGTATGTCAATTCTCTCATGAAGTTGCCGTCATTTGTTCTTTTATTATTGCAATGGAGGGGATTTGACATAATTGCCCCTGTGACCTTAACAGGTAGGTGAAGGTCATTGTCCATCAAAGCAGTCTGAGGTCTTCACCAGATGCGTATGTGTGTCAAGTCTCATGAATCTGCCCTCATTTGTTCTTGAGTTATCACAATGAGAATGATTTTAGCACTAAACACAAAACACTCAAGCACACACACACAAACACACACACACACACACCAGGAGTGCTGCAGTAACCTCAGCCTGATTATATCAGGACTGAGGGTAAAAACACAAACAAAATATAGGTTTTAGTTTGCAGCATAATGTTATTGATATCAATATTATTTTGAAATTTTGATCTGCATCTCATTGGATCGGTATATTATTTGTTTTTATCAAATAATATTTATCAGTCATTGTGCCACATAGTAACAAAATAATATACAGCAAAAACTACTTCAGTCACTACTGTTGATTAGATGTTATTTGTATGGATTTTTGTTATTACAGGATGACTTCCTGCAAAAGATACCAAAGATATTTTATTATTTGTTCCACAAAGATGGGATCAATGAAAAATGTCTGAATAGGCAAGCAGGTAAATTAAGCTTTTGTATGCAAAATATAATAATCATTGATTTGCCATTTTTTTGCTCAAAATAATTTGAATTTTATTGTTCAGATTCAAAGTTCAAAGATAAAGTTATTTCTGAAAAAGTCAAAGTCCCTTTTACCTCTGCAGTTATGCTTAGGCTTAAAAGTAATAAACCTGCCTCTGAAAAAATAAGAAACTTGCTTCCAAAAAGTAAGAAACTTACTTCTGAAAAAGAATATACATGCCCTGAAAAAATAGGATGGGGGTAGATTTTTTTTGTTTTGATAATGTGATAAAATATATCAAAATTGGGATGAAGGCATATTGTTTTTTCACCCCGAAAATTAAAATGTTATGGTGGCTGGATAGGTCAGGTGATCAGAAACAAGTTTTTATTTGGTTAGAACTGTTGATGGCTGGGAGTGTTAAAATTTAATTATAATTCAAAATGTCAGATATCTTTGCCAAATGACAAATTTGTATATCAAGATGCTATAGAAGATGGTGATGTAATCAGTTGATATTTTGCCCATC
Organism: Amphiduros pacificus; assembly: GCA_949316495.1. NCBI lineage: Eukaryota > Metazoa > Annelida > Polychaeta > Phyllodocida > Hesionidae > Amphiduros > Amphiduros pacificus. The sequence goes on from OX439005.1 coordinate 53,489,646, forward strand.
AGATGGCAGCATAGTTGTTGATGATGTCTTGGATCTGGATCAGTACTCACACTATACAGGAGATGAGGTGCACACAGCATTGGTAGCCATGGATACGTACGACCTTCATCTATCTCCCTCAAATCAACTTTGTGTCAAGCCAAAGGTGCTGCCTTTCAATCTTTTGACTGTAGTCATTAAATGTCTTTTATGAAAAAACAGTAAAATCTTCGTCCACATTACTGGGTATAGATTACTAATCCTATATATTGGTGCGTCCTGAACCCATTTCAGGAAGGATTACCAGTAAAGCCATCAGAGGAGCAAAGCTTCTCTGAGACCCCAGGTGTAGCATCGCAGGTTGTCCCACATAAACATACGTCCCGGAAGAAAAGGAAACAAAAACAAAATGAGGTATATGTCTTAAAATATTTGGAATACTGGGATGTTTTTTATTTTATTTTCTGCCATTCTGTCCATTAACTTTGAACTTTTCCTCTGAAACTACTGGTTGGAGTTCTCAGCTCTAACCAGGGAAGATTTTATATTTTCAGGGGACCAATTCTATGTGTTTTCAATTGAGATCAGAATCATTTCCATTTTGTTATGATTTTTTTCAAAAATCTATTAACTATCACTGACTTGTCAGGGAGGCTGCTATTTTGAATAACATTTATTAGCCAATGTATTTAAAAAAATAAATTGTTTAAGGGGCTATCCAAATAATTGTGAGTACTTCCCATTAATTTTTGCCATTCCAATTGCAAAAGTTGAAATATTTGACTCTACCCAACAATACCAATAAATTTAAACTTGAAAGGCAACTGAAAAAAATGTGTTACAGGGAGAAACCATCTCAGAGGAATCACAAGTGTTATTTTCTCCAGAAGGAGCTATTGCCTCTGTGACAGTGCCAGACAACTCTGCCAAGACCTGTCAGCCATCTGTGAAAGAGGTAAGATAGAAACGTGCACCATATAAATCATTATTAACAATTAGTGCTGCTTCACTCATTTCATTAACCAGTGTGAAAGTGCACTTCCGGCTGTGGGAGTCGAACCCACCACCTCCTGTCCTCCACTTATATAACCAGTGTGAGAGTAACAGTGTGAGAGTAACACTTCCGGCAGTGGGAGTCGAACCCACCACCTTCAAACAAAGAATGGTGCTTTGCTCTACCAACTCTGCTCGTGTGGCCGGTCTGTAATTTGGTCAGAGAAAAGAGCATACTACATGTAGACTATTATGTACAAAATGAAGACTATTATGTACAACTAGACTATTATGTACAACTAAACTATTATGTACAACTAGACTATTGTGTACAACTAGACTATTATGTACAAAATGAAGAATTGCCATGACATATCATATACAGATACGACTTCCGAGATGACATCTAAACTATTTATATATTATTTGAAAATATATGGTATATACAACAGAGGCCCTTGAAGGGTGATAGTGGCAATGACTGAGGCCCTTGATGGGTGATGGTTACAATGACTGAGGCCCTTGATGGGTGATAGTGGCAATGACTGAGGCCCTTGATGGGTGATAGTGGCAATGACTGAGGCCCTTGATGGGTGATGGTGGCAATGACTGAGGCCCTTGATGGGTGATGGTGGCAATGACTGAGGCCCTTGATGGGTGATGGTGGCAATGACTGAGGCCCTTGATGGGTGATGGTGGCAATGACTGAGGCCCTTGATGGGTGATGGTGGCAATGACTGAGGCCCTTGATGGGTCATGGTGGCAATGACTGTGGCCCTTGATGGGTGATGGTGGCAATGACTGAGGCCCTTGATGGGTCATGGTGGCAATGACTGTGGCCCTTGATGGGTGATGGTGGCAATGACTGAGGCCCTTGATGGGTGATGGTGGCAATGACTGAGGCCCTTGATGGATGGTAGTGGCAATGACTGAGGCCCTTGATGGGTGATGGTGGCAATGACTGAGGCCCTTGATGGATGGCAGTGGCAATGACTGAGGCCCTTGATGGGCTTCTTGTTCCCAACATGTTTTGACAGAATATATTCCTAGGAATGTATGGTTTAAGTGCTAGCAGTTGTGCCTGATGTTGCAGAGTGGATCAGATGTTAAGCTGTCTAAGACTATGTCCTGGCTGCTGAGGCATGGAGCATCTCAAAGTGGCTTCACTCTGCAGGATGGTAAGCATTCATTCTGACAACAATAACTATATTATGTATACAATTCTATTGCTCTTTTAATCAAATAAAACTTAACTGAGTGGATGGCTCATCAGTTGATCTCAGATAATAGCACATCTAATCCCTGTATTGCTGGCTTCAGTGTGACTGGGTATGAAGCCTAAATTATTGCTGAAAAGATCAATAAAGCAAAATAGATTGATAGACAGTAAATTGATTAATTACCAGTATGTAAATTGAATTAAACAACACATTTGGTCTTTGTAGAATAAAGCCGTGAATCCTTGTTATTGTCTGATATTTTTATAAAATACTGTATCACACAGGCATTCTCCTATACCCCTCTAGGGGCTCTGTTGAGAATAGAATACACTGTCATTGTCATTGTAATTGTCACTGTCATTGTCATTGCAGGAGGGTATCTGTACGTGAGTGAGGTATTATCTCTGCCCCAGATAAGGAGATTCACGGAGGAGGATGTCGAGAGGGTCGTGGCCAACAATGCCAAGAAGAGGTTCTATATGGAACAGCATCCAGAGAATGGCAGACTCCGGATTAGGGCCAACCAGGGACACTCCATCCAGGTACTGAATCCATCCACTCACTTATTAGGGCCAACCAGGGACACTCTATCCAGGTACTGAATCCATCCACTCACTTATTAGAGCCAACCAGGGACACTCCATCCAGGTACTGAATCCATCAGCTCACTTATTAGGGCCAACCAGGGACACTCCATCCAGGTTCTGAATCCATCAACTCACTTATTAGGGCCAACCAGGGAAACTCCATCCAGGTACTGAATCCATCAACTCACTTATTAGGGCCAACCAGGGACACTCCATCCAGGTACTGAATCCATCAACTCACTTATTAGGGGGACACTCCATCCAGGTACTGAATCCATCAGCTCACTTATTAGGGCCAACCAGGGACACTCCATCCAGGTACTGAATCCATCCACTCACTTATTAGGGCCAACCAGGGACACTCCATCCAGGTACTGAATCCATCCACTCACTTATTAGGGCCAACCAGGGACACTCCATCCAGGTACTGAATCCATCCACTCACTTATTAGGGCCAACCAGGGACACTCCATCCAGGTACTGAATCCATCAGCTCACTTATTAGGGCCAACCAGGGACACTCCATCCAGGTACTCAATCCATCAACTCCCTTATTAGGGGGACACTCCATCCAGGTACTGAATCCATCAACTCACTTATTAGGGCCAACCAGGGAAACTCCATCCAGGTACTGAATCCATCAGCTCACTTATTAGGGCCAACCAGGGACACTCCATCCAGGTACTGAATCCATCAGCTCACTTATTAGGGCCAACCAGGGACACTCCATCCAGGTACTGAATCCATCAACTCACTTATTAGGGCCAAGCAGGGACACTCCATCCAGGTACTGAATCCATCCACTCACTTATTAGGGCCAACCAGGGACACTCCATCCAGTTACTGAATCCATCAGCTCACTTATTAGGGCCAACCAGGGACACTCCATCCAGGTACTCAATCCATCAACTCACTTATTAGGGCCAACCAGGGACACTCCATCCAGGTACTGAATCCATCAGCTCACTTATTAGGGCCAACCAGGGACACTCCATCCAGGTACTGAATCCATCAGCTCACTTATTAGGGCCAACCAGGGACACTCCATCCAGGTACTGAATCCATCAACTCACTTATTAGGGCCAACCAGGGACACTCCATCCAGGTACTGAATCCATCCACTCACTTATTAGGGCCAACCAGGGACACTCCATCCAGTTACTGAATCCATCAGCTCACTTATTAGGGCCAACCAGGGACACTCCATCCAGGTACTGAATCCATCCACTCACTTATTAGGGCCAACCAGGGACACTCCATCCAGGTACTCAATCCATCAACTCACTTATTAGGGCCAACCAGGGACACTCCATCCAGGTACTCAATCCATCCACTCACTTATTAGGGCCAACCAGGGACACTCCATCCAGGTACTCAATCCATCAGCTCACTTATTAGGGCCAACAGGGACACTCCATCCAGGTACTGAATCCATCCACTCACTTATTAGGGCCAACCAGGGACACTCCATCCAGGTACTCAATCCATCAACTCACTTATTAGGGCCAACCAGGGACACTCCATCCAGGTACTCAATCCATCCACTCACTTATTAGGGCCAACCAGGGACACTCCATCCAGGTACTCAATCCATCAACTCACTTATTAGGGCCAACCAGGGACACTCCATCCAGGTACTCAATCCATCCACTCACTTATTAGGGCCAACCAGGGACACTCCATTCAGGTACTCAATCCATCAGCTCACTTATTAGGGCCAACCAGGGACACTCCATCCAGGTACTGAATCCATCAACTCACTTATTAGGGGGACACTCCATCCAGGTACTGAATCCATCAGCCCACTTATCACATGCCGCTGCCATATAAACTCCTCCAATGCTGTCCACCCAGTATATCTCTTGAGTGTACTGTCTAAATAGAGCAACACATTTCAAACCAAATATTTGTCTCTTCTGAAGGATTATATTTAAATAACCTTTACAAATAGATTTACACTATTTACAATCAGAATAGGGCTTTCATTTACAGATGACCAGTTACACAATATCTTGGTCAAAATGACAATATCTCCTGACCATTTCCCCTGACCATTCCCCCTGACCATTCCCCCTGACCATTTCCCCTGACCATTTCCCCTGACCATTCCCCCTGACCATTCCCCCTGACCATTTCTCCCCCTGACCATTTCTCCCCCTGACCATTCCCCCTGACCATTCCTCCTGACCATTCCCGCTGACCATTCCCCCTGACCATTTTCCCTGACCATTTCCCTGACCATTCCCCCTGACCATTCCCCCTGACCATTCCCCCTGACCATTCCCCCTGACCATTCCCCTGACCATTCCCCCTGACCATTCCCCCTGACCATTCCCCCTGACCATTTCTCCCCCTGACCATTTCCCCTGACCATTCCTCCTGACCATTCCTCCTGACCATTTCCCTGACTATTTCCCCTGACCATTTCCCCATACCATTCCTCCTGACCATTTCCCCTGACCATTCCCCCTGACCATTTCCCCTGACCATTCCCCCTGACCATTTCCCCTGACCATTCCCCCTGACCATTCCCCCTGACCATTTCCTCTGACCATTCCCCCTGACCATTTCCCCTGACCATTTCCCCTGACCATTTTCCCCTGACTATTTTCCCTGACCATTTTCCCTGACCATTTTCCCTGACCATTCCCCTGACCATTCTCCTGACCTTTCTTCCTGACCATTTCCCCTGACCATTCTCCTGACCTTTCTTCCTGACCATTCCCCCTGACCATTCCTCGTGACCATTCCCCCTGACCATTTCCCCTGATCATTTCCCCTGACCATTTTCCCTGACCATTCCCCTGACCATTCTCCCTGACCATTTCCCCTGACCATTTTCCCTGACCATTCCCCCTGACCATTCTCCCTGACCATTCCCCCTGACCATTTCCCCAGACCATTTCCCCTGACCATTCCCCCTGACCATTTTCCCTGACCATTCCCCCTGACCATTCCCCTTGACCATTCCCCCTGACCATTCCCCCTGACCATTCCCCCTGACCATTCCCCCTGACCATTCCCCTGACCTCTCCCCTGACTATTTCCCCTGACCATTTCCCCTGACCATTCCCCCTGACCATTCCCCCTGACCATTCCCCCTGACCATTCCCCCTGACCATTCCCCCTGACCATTTTCCTTGACCATTTTCCCTGACCATTTCCCCTGACCATTCCCCCTGACCATTCCCCCTGACCATTTCCCCTGACCATTCCCCCTGACCATTCCCCCTGACCATTCCCCTGACCTCTCCCCTGACTATTTCCCCTGACCATTTCCCCTGACCATTCCCCCTGACCATTTCTCCTGACCATTCTCCCTGACCATTCCCCCTGACCATTTCCCCAGACCATTTCTCCTGACCATTCTCCCTGACCATTCCCCCTGACCATTCCCCCTGACCATTCCCCTGACCTCTCCCCTGACTATTTCCCCTGACCATTTCCCCTGACCATTCCCCCTGACCATTCCCCCTGACCATTTCTCCTGACCATTCTCCCTGACCATTCCCCCTGACCATTTCCCCAGACCATTTCCCCTGACCATTTCCCCTGACCATTCCCCCTGACCATTCCCCCTGACCATTTCTCCTGACCATTCTCCCTGACCATTTCCCCTGACCATTCCCCTGACCATTCCCCATGATTCTGGTTTTCCCTTGATGCACCATTTGCAAAATAAGGAAATCCGAAATCTTCATGCATAGTATAAATTATCAAATAAAAACACATGCTCAAATCTTGAAGTAAACGACTTAGATGAGACTGCATATATAAAAATCCCATTTTCCTTTTACCAGTTCTATATCCTCCTTGTTCTATATCCTCCTTGATGTGGTGAATGTTGAAGGTTTCAGGATTAGACTTGGAAGAGATCTCATCAGCCGAGGAGTATCCGGTGGTGGTGCATGGGACGTACTTCAAGGCATGGAACTCCATTCAAACCCAGGTCAGCAAGGTGCATGCGAATTGCATAAAATAAAAGAAAAGAAAATAAAAGAAATATAAATATATATTATGTATGATCATGACTATATCTTATTCACAAATGTTCTTCTTGATAACTTGTGGAGACAGAAGAAAATAATTTCATTCACTCCTCTTGCAACACACACCACCACCCAAAAACTAAAAAATTAATAAAATGTAATGAATAAAATAGAATAAAATAAATAAAATAAATAAAATAATAAAATAGAATAAAATAAAATTAAATTAAATTAAAATAAAATAAACAAAATAAAATGAAATAAAATAGGATAAAATAAAAAAATAAAATAATAAAACAAAATAAAATAAAATAATAAAATAATAAAATAAAAATAAAATAATAATAAAATAGATAAAATAAAATAAATAGATAAAATAAATTATAAAATAAAATTTTATTTTATTATATTTTATTATTTTTTAATTTTCTAATTTTTTTTATTATTTATTCATGAATAATATATATTTATATTTCCTGTTTATTTGGGAATATCTCTTGAGATGAGTTCTGATATTCCTATCATTATTACAGGGCCTGAGTCGGATGAACAGAAATCACATTCACTTTGCAGCAGGGATGCCTGGCAGCAGTGGCGTCATCAGTGGTGAGACCTGGAACTAAGTCATTATTATCATAATCTATGGAAAGCTGCAAGCTTCTCGCTTAAATGAAAGGTCATTTTGATATTTTCAAGTGAAAACATCTATGAGATAATTTTCCACATAAAACTCTCAGTTTCAGTGTTGTTTCTTCTGTTTGTGGTTTTTTTTTTTCAGTTCAGCAATATTTTTTCACCACAACAACGGCCAATCAACAAAGTGTGGAAGTCCTGTATATTTGTACTTTTTTCACACCATATTCCCACAAAATTAAGCATCTTTCACAAATTCCTTGTGTTCCCTGCCGTCCTCAGATGGTTTTAGGATTAATTTCAGTAATGTACTTTATTAAATAACAAAGATATTCCAACCCCAAAAAAATGTTTTCTTGAACATAATGATAATTTTGTTTTTGAAAATTGAGGACCATGTCTTTGCACTTGGAAGTTGTATACAGAATTAGACATCTTGCATTCTCTCATTGCTGTTTAATTCTAATTGTGTTTTTTAAAATATAATTCTAATACTGAGTATTTATTTGTAGGCATGAGGAAGAGTTGTGAGGTGTTGGTCTTCATTAATATGAAATTAGCAATGCAAGGTAATCATTTTCTGCTTTTGTTTTTGTTTTTCTAAAGGGCAGGGTGCAGAGGTATTGTGGGGGTATTGCAACTTTTAAATTGATTTAAATTTCAAATAGGGTACATAAGTCATGTAATGGTACCTAACAACCTCATCATTGTCTACGTAATTGTCATTGTTTATTTTGTAGATAAGGGAAGATGTTTAAATATTGGCAATTCTTTTTTGGAGAGAACATTTGTATAGATATATAATTTCTTTAAACAAAATAGGTATTATTGTCAGTGTGAAATATTTAAATAAAAAGTTTGTTTAATTTATAAATTTTAGAGATATAGTATCAATGTCAAAAAACCGGTTTGGTATGGTCAGCAAATGGGGTTGTGAAAATAATTTTTTAAATCAGATACATTTCATTGTTTGTTGTCATTTTAATTCCTCTCATTGTGGGGGAATTCTGCTCATGTCCTGCTACTGGTACCATGTATTTAAAGATATTTTAAGAGTATTTCCCATTTATTTGTAGATGGCATCCAATTTTATACATCAGCAAACAATGTGATCTTATCCCCAGGGAATGCCGAGGGATTTCTACCTACCAAATACTTTCATGAAGTGTTACAAAGATCTCCAAGTAAATATCCTAATAATAAAGATTCTAATAATATAAATGTGAAATTATACAAAAGGGTATATATATATATATCTGCTACAAGTAGGTCTCGTCACGAAATGACTGAAATAATGTTGAAAGTGATGTAAAACCCCAAACAAACAAACAAAGAAATATATATATATATATATATATATATAGAATATATATATATATATATATATATATATATATATATATATATATATAAAGATCTGTATATATATATATATATATATATATATACCGGTATATATATATACCGGTATATATATATATATATATATATATATATATCCTTTTGTATAATTTTGTTAGTTGTTTTAATGATTCATCTGTTATTTTTTCTGAGAAAGCCATCTTTTGCAATGCTTAAATGTAGACACGCACGTGGTGATCGCCGCTTGCCACCATTGTTACTATGGACACTTCTGTTAATCGTTTGTTAGCTGCTCTCTCATTGGTCTAAATAATTGCCATTGTCTCCCACCATTGTCTCGACTGCCTTGATTGGTCAGCGAACCGGATGTGCATGCAGACATCATAAGATTATTATAAAGATATTTTCAGTATTTTTTTATTAAGTACATTATAAATAAAACTGTTACCTATCAAAGTAAGGCCTTCTCAAATGATGTGATTTATCTAATTTATGTGTTTTACTTGTTTCAGGAAAACAGCTGTCCTTCACACCATCATCATAGCAAACCTCTACAATGTGAACTATTGGTTCTGTGATTCCTATTGCCCCTATCAGAGATATTCCTATTGCCCCTATCAGAGATATTCCTATTGCCCCTATCAGAGATATTCCTATTGCCCCTATCAGAGATATTCCTATTGCCCCTATCAGTGATATTCCTATTGCCCCTATCAGTGATATTCCTATTGACTCTATTAGAGATATTCCTATTGCCCCTATCAGAGATATTCCTATTGCCCCTATCAGAGATATTCCTTTTGACCCAATTAGAGATATTCCTATTGCCCCCATCAGAGATATTCCTTTTGACCCTATCAGAGATATTCCTTTTTACCCTATCAGAGATATTCCTTTTGACCCAATTAGAGATATTCCTATTGACCCAATTAGATATTTCTATTGACCCTATTAGAGATATTCCTATTGCCCCTGTTAGAGATATTCCTATTGCCCCTATCAGTGATATTCCTATTGACTCTATTAGAGATATTCCTATTGCCCCTATCAGAGATATTCCTATTGCCCCTATCAGATATTCCTATTGCCCCTATTAGAGATATTCCTATTGCCCCTATCAGAGATATTCCTATTGACCCAATTAGAGATATTCCTATTGCCCCAATTAGAGATATTCCTATTGACCCAATCAGAGATATTCCTTTTGACCCAATTAGAGATATTCCTTTTGACCCAATTAGAGATATTCCTATTGCCCCAATTAGAGATATTCCTATTGACCCTATCAGAGATATTCCTTTTGACCCAATCAGAGATATTCCTTTTGACCCAATCAGAGATATTCCTTTTGACCCTATCAGAGATATTCCTATTGTCCCAATTAGAGATATTCCTATTGACCCAATTAGAGATATTCCTATTGACCCAATTAGATATATTTATATTGCCCCTATCAGAGATATTCCTATTGACCCAATTAGAGATATTCCTATTGCCCCAATTAGAGATATTCCTATTGACCCTATCAGAGATATTCCTTTTGACCCAATCAGAGATATTCCTTTTGACCCAATCAGATATTCCTTTTGACCCTATCAGAGATATTCCTATTGTCCCAATTAGAGATATTCCTATTGACCCAATTAGAGATATTCCTATTGACCCAATTAGATATATTTATATTGCCCCTATCAGAGATATTCCTATCAGAGATATTCCAATTGCCCCTATCAGAGATATTCCTATTGCCCCTATCAGAGATATTCCTATTGACCCAATTAGAGATATGCCTATTGACCCAATTAGATATTCCTATTGACCCTATTAAAGATATTCCTATTGACCCAATTAGAGATATTCCTATTGACCCAATTAGAGATATGCGTTCTCATCGTGTGGTTCATTATAAATGAATCTCCATCTTTAAAATGCATTTATTTATTCCATGCATACAAGGATTTTTGTATATAACTCAAATACTTTGACACGAGGAGAAAGTCATTGATTTTCTCATTGATTTTTTCTATTTAAATGCTAGATTGATTTCAATTTGCATTGTGTTATTATTGTTTTTCACATTTAAGAGTGTTTTTGTTCTGTATCTTAAGGTGGTTGACCATATATTCTGATACATTTACTCTTTGTCACTATTTGTTGTGACATCATGATGTCTTTTCTCTGAGTAATGTCAAGCTTGTGTTAAAACATAACATGACCAGATACATGACTTGGGGTAGGCAAAAACATTTGCCTCTGGATTCAAGTTACAAAAGACTTTGTAAATATATTTAAATGAAAGGGCAAATAAAATGCCTGCAGAGCAATGTTTGGGTTTTTATTCCCTGATAATAAGTTAGAATTGATAACAACGCCAATGCAATTGTTAGAGGAATTGTTCTGATACATAAACAGTCGAAATGTTTAAGGAAGGACCATCAAAAGTACATTTAAACCCCTGTACATTGAAAATGACTTTGTAGAAGATAAATGATTGTATAACTCTTATTACATAACCCATTTGAATGGAAAATATGTCAAATTATGCATGAGATATTATTTTTATAAATAATTTATATTTAACTTTTAAAGAAATTATGTACATGTATTGATTTTGAAAAACACAAATAAAAATCATAAATTAATGAAAAGGGTGTTTGCTTTTCATGTCTATTTACTGTTCAGGTTGATGCACTCAAGTGTGCAAAACCTATTTTAACTCATTAAAGCCCGCTGTTCCTGTCGGATGCAATAATTGGCGGACACAGACCTCTGGATAGTACAACTTCTGAGTCTTATAGCCATTTCTTCTAATGCCCTATGATAAGATTAAATATGTCATGATGTTCATATTTATGTTAACTTATAACATTAAAATTATAGGATTGATGCTTAATTAAGTCCGCACAATCTGACTTTATGAACTAAATGCTATAGCATGATAATATGTAGGCCTGGGAATATTTGATATTGGGTGACCTGGAGGTATTTTCAAAGTCACAAAAGCCAATTTTCAAAATCAGCTATTTGCAATATTTTGCAAAACACTGCAAATAACATTTATTTCCACTAGATTTATCTTGCACAATATATTTGTTCATGGGTCACATTGATCAATGTAAAGGCCGTATAGATCACAACTCCCGTAATATTAACAATATGATCCTTTACAAATCAGAGGTGAGATCTTGATTAAATATCCAAGGGTAATTTATTCAAATGCATTTTTTGTGACCTTGAGTCAAGGTCAAGGTCATGACTAGCACAAGAGCAACTTCGCTTGTGAATGCAAGACCAGCAATATTTTTATTTTACTGAATATACTGTCTTGATTAAAAGAATTTAGCATTATTGATGTAACTTGGCATATATGATTGAACTATGGTTGGCTCAGAGGGGTCATCAATGTAACAAGGTCCCAGTGACCTATTTAAAGGCTAAATAGGATTTTGACATTTGATGTTTTTTTACATCACACCAAATATCACTTACTGTGACTACAAATAGCCTATACACCATGTTCATAATTTGGAGAATAATTTATGTAACTAGATTACTTTGACCTTATAGCACAAAAGAGATTGACATTTGTGAGTTGGAGAGTGCATGATCTTGTATCCATTAAATACTGTGCTGTCTTCAATTTTGTGCCACTCACAAACAATCTAGTTCGTTTAACAAATTCAACCTAGATTAAAAATTTCAGATTGCAGAAAATGACGGGTTTGATAACAATTAAAGACTAATTGGCATAACATTTCTGGTACAAACTATGCTTTATTCATGTATCTTTAGGAAAAAATCATTCTTTATTTAGTTAAATTAAACAGAATTTTTTTAAACATCTTGCAACTAAAGTTATATTTTTGTAAATAAAACACTTTAAATGTTTCAACAATTTTGCTGTCATAGGATACATTTTGACCTGATTGTAAAAAAGTGTAATGCTTTGAAATCTGTACCATTTATCATAATTCTCTCCATTTTTATGAGTTGAATTTGTAATCATCAAGGGTTGCCAGCTTAGTTGTATTCATGTTTTATGGATTAGATAAATAAATTATCATAACATATTTATAATTTTTGTACATAAACATAGCTATTGCAGTGAATGGGGAGGGGGGATTTTCTGTCATTCTGTCCATTTACTTCTCTGATCTTCTCTGAAACTACTTGTTGGAGTACAATTAGTAGGAAAAATGTTTTTAAGGCGGAACAATTCTATCTATTTTTCATTCGGCTAAGATTTCTTTCCATTTTGTTGTGCTTTCAAGAATCTATAAGCTATTATTAAGGGCCTCCTTGACTCCTTGTATTTTATATGTCAAAGGTATATTTTAATTTACAAATTGATTTTAATTTGAGTCTAAATAAAATTTCTTATACTCATATACTATCACTGAATTGAACAGAATTTTGTCATTTTGAATAGTCTAATGGAAATTGAGATAACAAGTTATGGTCAAATACAATATTATGTAACATGCATTTTGATTGGTCAAATCATCATTTGCTGAAGTCTGCTCTTGGAAAGGATTTAAAATGATCATTTATGAAGCAATTCACAGAAAATATTCACAAACATTACCAAAAAAGCAATGATCAGCATAGCTCTAAGGCCATTGGCCCATGTTTTTACAATAAACAAGAAGGTGTTTTTTTCCGTTTATTATAATAGAAGAAAATAAAAAAATATATATATATTTGCTAAAAATTTTTCAAAAGGGCTATTTATTTGTGTCAATTATAGCTGCAGTGTGGTAATATGTGGCACTGACATTTGTAGCTCGTCCAATCTTTTCCAGACTTTCAATGACTCTTGGAATGTCAGATCGGAAAAGATATCTGTGTCCTTTAGCCTCTGGATGTCCAAGCCTTCCATCGCTACCACAACCCCATGTAAAGATCCGGCCCTCCTTGCTCACGGCTGAACTGTGAATGCCCCCTGATGATATGTGAAGAATGGTGTCCCCTTGGAAGTTTTCTTTAGGGATTTGTGTTGGGCTGAATCTGGAATCTTGGTCTCCAAGGCCTAGTTTTCCCTTGTAGCCATCACCCCAGGCAAATGCCTCGCCCTGGGGAGTGACAGCAAGGGTATGTCCGTGATGTTCCCCCTTACTGCAGCTCAGCTCCGAGAAGGTCACATCCTCTGGCATCTCTAAAGATGTTGGAATGGTCAAATCATTCAATTTAGACCGGCCAAGACCTAAAGCTCCGCATTTACCCTGACCAAACATAAACAGCAGTCCACTATTTGTAACAGCCCCACAGTGAGCAAATCCAGCATCCATGAGTGCCACCTGGTGGTCATTTAGTGCTGCCACCTGGGTTGGTGTGATTCTGTCTTTTTGATCACCTTGCCCAAGCACACCATGCTGTCCAAAACCCCAGGAGAAGGCTTTACCATCCTCTGACCAAGCAAGAGTGAAGTTGTTACCACAGGTCACCCCAGTAAATTTTATAGAGAGAAGTGCACTGATCTGGATGGGGGCCGAGAAGGCAGAGACCGTTTCCTCTCCCAATACTCCATGTGACTTATTGTATCCCCAGGTATGCACTCTTCCATCATAATCCACGGCACAGCCATGCCAAAATCCAAGCGACACCTGTAAAAATCAATACAATGGACCGAATTCATTTCTACCTTGTCATTCCAAACTCATACAGGATAAAACCATTTCATGGCCATTGCTTGTATACAAAAAAATAAAACAAAATGAAATAAAATAAAATAAAATGAAGTAAAAAAGGGGGGATTTTCAAATATGAATGTGATTTCTGTGCTGACTGTATTGATCTTATTATAACAAGTCAGCTTATTTTAATTATGAGCATGACTCATTCCCTTAAATACAAATATTATGTTGGTCAATGTTTATGGTGAACTCTATCATATTTGAAATATCGACTGAGCTTTTAGATATGATTATGAAGTTACCTGTTTGATTGAGACATGTGATAATGCCCTGATCTGGGCAGGTCTATCACAGTCATCTTGGAGGCCAGTTCCCAGTCTCCCATACTTCCCACATCCAAAAGTGAACACCTTCCCATCATCATCAACTACTGATGTGCAAAGTCCGCCCGTGGCAAGGGAAACACACTTTGACTTTGATAAAATGATTTCTTGAGGGTTTTCGCACGTTTCTTTCCTTCCATTTCCTAGTTGTCCTGATTTCCCCAGACCCCATGTAAACAGTTTCACTGACATCCCAAATCTTCAACAGGTGCACCTAGGTGTGCTTGATTTGCTTTTGACAGCTGTCAATCCAGGGACCACCCATTATCTAACTTGTTTGCACATAGACATACATAATTTCTGCTGAGAACAACATAATTAAGATTTCGGCGAAGAAAATGCGATTTTAAAGATGATTGTTTAACCCAAAATAGAATATGAGGTTGGAGAAATTTCATGTGGATTTCCCTTTGATGAGCAGCGTTGATGATCCCAAACGATGATGATCCCTATCCGGAAGTTTGGGAAGCCATCAACTTCCTGTTTGTAGAACACGATTGGTTGGCGTTTGTTGTGTTTTGCTCCAAATCATTGCAAAATTAAATCCAAATCATATTTATATCGGCAGTTAAACATTGGTAAGTGGTTAACCATCATGGAAAGATCGTTTTTATGCTACATTTGAAACTATTTCTGTCGCCAGCTGTGCAATGTCAGTTGTGCACGAATTAAGTCGTAGACGTAGTGTACGCTTTCCAGACACTCCGCACCCTTCACACAACCGCACCTGAGTCAAACCGCACCCAAGACAATCCGCACCCAACACTGACCGTACCCTGATTGACCTGCAATTATCATTATATATCATCCGCCGCCATATATTAACATTTAATGATGCTAAAACATTGTTAAATCGTCTTTTATTTACAAGTAACCAAAACTTAAGTCGCCATTTCTTGCTTTCTGAAATCTGGTGAGCTGGAACGTTATCTTCAAGATGGCGGGAAGTAATGCTGAGCGGGATCCATTCATGGCACAAATAAACAAGATGAAAAGTTTTGTTTGATATTTCATACACTTTTAGTAAGTTTTCTCAAGGTTTTGCCTTCTTGGCAATGATTATAGTTCACATTTGCTTCACCTTTCTTATGTTATTTCCTCCTGCGACTTTTAAAATGGCGGAGCAACATACGTACATGTGATGGTCCCTGCAAAATCTCGCCAAATATTACGTTTCCAAAATGAATTGAAACAATTTTTGCACAAGGAAGAGAAATAGCTATATTTTATTAAGATTTGGCTTGATTATATTGAGTAAATTTAGCGGGGTCGGCCTGTCTCGGGTGCGTTGTAGTTTTGGGTGCGGAATGACAGGTGCGGTCTGTCAGGGTGCGGAGTGTCCTGATACCTAGTGTACGACCCAGGCAATGCAGGTGTGGAGCTTGACTGAACACGTACACAGCCCCGGGTACACAGCCAACTTGTGTACAGTTATCGGGGTAGTTTCAATTTTTTAAATGTCACATTTTTGTGAAATATTGAGAAAAAATGATTCCATTTCTCTCTAAGTTCACACAAAGGTGGGGCCCCCATAGGGGGGGTATGAAAAACCCAATAATCCCCCTTTTTTTACCTAAAAATCCAAAAATCCTTATCTTTTGTAGCCAAAAATCCTTAAATATTTTTCCCCTCAAATCTAAAAATCTAAAAGTATAAAACAAAAAATCCTAAAATATGTTTACATTTAGTACAAATTTATTTAGCAATGAATTCCATAACATCCTAAACACTTTCCTCAAAATCCAAAAATCCCAGATATTTCACCCCCAAAATCCAATAATCCCTCTTTTTTAGGCCAAAAATCCAATAATCCTAAAACCCTATGGGGGCCCCAAAGGTACTCTTCTCTGCACCAGGCTCACATTGAGTCCCGGGAACACCTGATATGATCACCTTGGCTTGATTGTATCAAATATACCACGTCTCCTGATGAGACAGCGCCTGGATTTTAGCCATGAAGCCAGAGATATTTGAATTCATTGACACTTGTTCATTTAGGCCGATGCAAGCATGTCAATGGCATTTGACATGATCTCATCTGGCTGTGGGGCTTACATGCACAGAGAGACCGATAGCCAATTGTCCATGTGACGAATCAGCGCATCCTGCAGCTGAGTGACGTGGATCAACTCCTACATTGTTCATGAAGTGCAATATTCCTACTTTGCTCATAGTGGAATACATTGCAAAACTGCATTAATATACCCTTTCAAGAATTGAGTAGAGAGATGGTAACTCATGAATGTCACAATGGGTACTGTAATAATCTGTGGTGTCAACAATAATACCATCCAGTACCATAATAAATAATTATCCATTACTTTAAACATTTCCATGATTGTGATCAAATAGCTTACAAACATAAAAGCAATATCGTACAATTGCCTGCCTCACAGTGTTTTCATTTGAGTATAAAGCTTCTTATCCTCAGCCTCCCCAGGCTGGGAATATTGAGTATTGGTTAGTTAGACCTTCTAGTACCCATTTTGATGATGACAGATAGATCCAGAAGTGTCGGGGTCTTTACAAAAAATGTTACATTATGAAATTGTTTTTAAAAAGATTAAAAATAAATCCCAGTGCATGTTTTTTTATATGTTATAGAATTTTTGTGAATGACATAAGGGCTCAGCCAAGGGGAAGTGAACATTAACATGAAAAAGTGAAACTCAAAATATGTGCTTCTTTTAAATTGTACCTTATAAACTAAAAACTGTAGTTTCTGAAACTGTTTTATTTTTTTCTCTACCCTTATTGGTTGCGAAATAATCACAATTTGTTTAAGACCCTATTTTGTTCCTTCATTTTTCTGTCTGTCGTCGTTTTTCTATCAATTTAGAAAATATGGTGTATTTTATTAGAAATCACATGCAAAGTAGTGGAAATGGGACTTTAATAAAGTTGAGATGCTATGTTATCATTATTTAAAGTCAAATTCTTGGCACACAAGTCTAAAGATGTTTTGGGGGAAAAACTTTAAAATATGAATTTGTCCCTCCGTTACATGTCCCTCCGTTACAAAAAATATTGAAATTTTTACTTCATGCTATAATGCATATCACAAGGAATGTGAAACTTTCTAGAAGTAAGGTGCTTATAGTGAAGTATCAAAACCTTCTGTATGCTTTATGAAACTCATTTAATTTTTGGTTGATTTTAAATGAAGAAAACCTGTCCCTCCGTTACTAGTAACGGAGGGACAAATGTTCAGGTTCATGCAAGTTGTTATTATTTCAGTTATTTGCCAGAAATTTTTATTTCTTAAAGTGGTTTATGTCAAGTGGAAATGGACAAAAACAATTTATTTGGTTAAACATGTATTGGTTGGCTAATATGTGGTCTGTCACCTGAGAGACAATAGACACTTCATGTTTATACTCATGTATCAATCAACATGGTCATTGATACATAATTCTATTTCCCTGTCTACATACTCATGTATTATAAACACTGGTTTTCAATACTGTCTGAGTTTATGGCAAAAAATCATATTTGTTTGCATTGGTACTTTAGTCAGAGGAAGAAAGCCACCAGCTGACCTGCACTGGGTACACAAGCTGTCCCATCAGAGACAACACAATTGCTGTTTGATAGGTGTGATTCCTTGTGACACTATGTAACCGTTTGATCTTGTCAAAGTGTCTAATTTACCTGACAAATCCATTCTTAGGGAAAATGCAGTGTTCCTGGCTTACAGTTAGGATAACACAAGGCTAAGAACATGATGATGCAATGGAATGAGTTGTGTGTGTCATCCTTATGATGACCAAAATTACCATGGTCAAAATTATCATGATACAAAGTGGACCGCTGGACCAAGTGCATGTGCATTTCATTTAATAGCTATATATTCCCTCCTCTTATCTAAAACCTGAACATAGCTGCCAATCTTAATCTTATTCAGCTACTTTCTGCCGTCATTATACCTCATGTCCGTCATATCTTTCTGTTAATATTTTCACTTTTCACTCAGGCCTGGACATTAGCATAACCTTTAAAGCTTGGCGTCCATTTTAAGTCTTAGTCTTCAAAAACATAAAAAGTATGCATTTCTAAGCATTGTTAAACTCATATTTTCTCCAACTTGTAGATAATTTACACTTGTGGATAATTTAGATTTAAATGTCAAAATTCTGTCTAATGTGGCAGTTCAGTACCACGGTCACCTTTGTCACATGGTTATTTTGACCATAATCCATCCTTAGTACCCAGTTGTCATTTGTGGTGTGTATTTGGTCTTTGTTACTTATGTTATTTCATTCAATTTATTCTGTAAATTTATTCTGTCAAGTTCATAAAGATTTAGCACCTAAATAGTACATGTACAGTTTGCTACAGAAGTTACTTGTTGACAAAATTACAGCTGAACATTTGTGTCCCTCCGTTACTATTTTCTGTTGTCCCTCCGTTACGACAATATTTCTTTAATAAATAAAACAGTGTTAAGGTTATAAACTTGATATTTTGGTATTTACTACTTAGGTATGTGTAGATGATATATGATATAGTGATTTTTAAGAATATTCATAAGAACTTTATGTTAAGCCCATTTTGCTACATGACTCCAAAGCTGCTGTTCAAAAGTGTCCCTCCGTTACAGAAAACATATATTGATACCATACATAAACTGTTACAGTATGATCCTCAATACTTTGGCATATTGTTATGTTCAGTGGGCTTTGTCAAAAACAATAATTAAGTATTTCTAATAATTTTGTATTTCTGGAATAAATGCATTTATGTTATGCTGTTCAGTGATGCTGTCCCTCCGTTATCGCTTGGCCGAGCCCATAAATAATTTTTTATCTTTTTTCAGCTGCCAGGAAGATGCCTCCAAAGAAGATTATGAAGATAGGCAACATGTCTATAGATCCAAATAATCCTCGCGTGATTCTTCATCCATTGAAAGCTGGACAGTCTGCACATAACCGCTACCGGTACAGCTCTGCACCACCAACAGCCTCGCTCTTCAAAAAGCCAGAACTAAGTGACATCAAACTCAAAGTTGGGGATCAGAGTTATTATGCTCACAAGTTGATTCTGTGCGCTGGGAGTGAGGTGTTTGCACGCATGCTAGGGCCCAGCTGGACAGATAGCAAGTCTACTGAACTTGAACTTCATGAAGAGGATGAATGTATCAAAGTGTTTGAGAGATTCCTTTACTATTTCTACACCGGATCCATTGTGATCAGTGAAAGTTATGTGATTCCTCTGTATATGCTTGCAGACAAGTATAATGTGAAGGCCGTGTATGACGAGTGTGTCAAGCACATAGAAACTGGACTGAAAGTCTTTGTGGTGACCAAGAACACCATACAGAAGGCATCTTCTCACAAGGAGGCGGCCTCATCGTATAATGATGTCGCCTCTGTGGCACTGCCCAGCAGCTCAAGTTGTAGTGAATCAAGTGATTCTGACTCCAGTGAAACCGGCTCGTCCATGCCACATTTGGTGCCAGCCAATACACAGCATCCCTCCACCAGTAAAGTGCCATCAACCCACCTGGTGGCAAGTGAATCATTCCCACTCAACCTTGTCATGAAAATGCTCGTCTACTGCCAGAATGAACGCATCACCAGTGCCGCCCTCTATAACCTAGAGGCCAGACTAACAAAGCATATTATACACGACAACTATGCACTTTGGGATGACCTAGATAGAGATCTTATAGTGCAGATGTTGTCAGACAATAATTTCTATTGCAATGAGCACATATTATTTAAAGCAGCGAAGTCATGGCTGCTGTACCAAGATGATCGACAAGTAGAGACAATTTTATCTGAAATTCTGTGTTGTATCAGGTACCCTCTCCTTGAGCCCAGTGCCCTCTATGAAGTGGAGAAGGATGATTTAGTGAAGGGGAGTAGTGAGGCAACTCAGCTGGTCCATGAAGCCATCAGATATAAGTTGTTCAGGAACTGCAGCCAAGCAGCGCAGGAGGAGGAGTGGACTGGCGACCAGTTCCGACCCAGACAGGTCAAAGAATTCTGATCTCTAAGCCAACTAATGTGATCTCAACTTGAGGATATTATCCAGTATTGTATTCAGTTATACTTTATGTTTATAGCACAGATCTCTCGATGGACTGGGTTGTGGTATAAAACTGACTGTAAGTGATTCTTTACGGACAGTTTACCTCATATCTCGTGCAAATGGTCATAAAGCTGTCATAAGTGCCATTCTTGTCACAGTGCATAAATATCATAGCAAAGATCAGCACTTTTAATTAAAGCACTCCAGGTCATGCAAAGTGTTATCTTCTGCAAGAGCTTCACCAGATATTTGTCCGTTTTACTTATCTTTGTTGAATTTAACACATTTTTGTCATAACAATTTTATTATGCAAATATAATTAAAAAATGACTCTAAATTTGTTGGTTGTTGCTTGGAACTGGTTGCTTGTTTCACAAGTCTTTGAATGCTCCCCCCAAGAATAGATTTTTGCTATAATCTTGTAATATCTTGAGAAAACAGTCATATTGACATATGGCAATAAGAACAAAGAAAATTGTGTTTTAATGAAATGATGTGAAGATATGTTTTGGAGATTGATCGCCAACCTGTTAATTTTTCATCACATTTCTCTCAGTTCCTGTATTTGACACTTAAATTTGATTGAAGGACAGTCTTAGTGACCGAATTAAAATCTATATTTAACTTTGCAAAATATTTGGAATAAAATGAGGTCACTATCTTAGATTTTTCAGTTTTTGACATTTCTCTATGAATGATTTTGTATAACTACCGTGTTTATAAAGTTTGAGCATTTTTCTTATAAATGACCATCTTTCTGCCATTCCATGATTTCATAGATAAGTATATAAATTAAAATATAACTGCAGAAATTAGACCTTTATTTCTCTGCAGATATGATTGTTTAAAGAGGTAGGTGTAAGGTAGTTGAGTTATTTATTTTAAAAGGGATTGAAAAAAAACTTTTGATTCAGTCCCATAAAACAAACAGCAAATGTGATATATACATATATAAATTATGGCCTCATTTGTACATAAAGGATATTTTTGTACAATCTGAACTTGAACAAAGTTGGCCTACATGTAGGGATTGGACTATGGATGAGATAATAAGATGGGCAGCCTGGTCAGATGGGATTAAGAGAGATAAACCTCTCCCACCAACCACGGCCTCCACCTCTGTAAAGGTCATGACCTGTGCTTTTATGTATATAGAACAGTGATGAAAGACAGCATTCAGGATAAAACCTGAAACCCTTAAAAATTAACCTGAAGATACACCTACCCCCTCTCGGAAATGTCATTTTTGGATGTTTCAGACTGAGTTCAGACCATTTTGAATTTCACATTTGAAGAAAAAAAACCTGAATTCAGGTTATTTCCTGAAGACTTTCATCACTGATAGAATTAGTTATATAAGGATCCAAAGCACTTATTTCAAAATGAACCACTTTATTGTTTAAAGGTACATTATAGAATTGTAGGATTTTGAGGTTGGCAATATATCCTGTATTTCTATGTAACTGGTTTCTTTCTGCTATCTGATTGGTCAATGCTCCATCAATACTATTACAATGTTAGACATACTGTTGACCCAAATTATTTTACAATTTTGGTCATCAAAACATAGAATAAAACAATCAGAGACTGGTGTCAATGAGGCTCAAGATTATT
Source organism: Amphiduros pacificus (assembly GCA_949316495.1). Lineage (NCBI taxonomy): Eukaryota > Metazoa > Annelida > Polychaeta > Phyllodocida > Hesionidae > Amphiduros > Amphiduros pacificus. Next base: position 53,512,072 of record OX439005.1, read on the forward strand.
ACATGTTTGATATTGGATATGAGATAATTGTTTATTCCTTTGCCGAGGATAAGTCTTAATTACCTCTTTTCAAACTATTATCTTCCAAATATGGGTCACTTCTTGTATGGATTGTATTGGGAATCAAAATATGGCCAGGAATTGAAACAGGCCATGCTCTTTAAATTATAAGATGATTTTACTTATATTATTCAAAAAAAAAATTGTTCAAGTGATTTTTAAAATCACGAAAATCTGATACAATAGAATTGAAATATTAAAAAAGCAAATTGATTTTTTTCACTTTTCCCTTCACACACAAAATTAGTGGGTTATTTTAGATAGCAGACTGCTAAACCTAAATGCATGTCGGGTCATTAAATGTACAGCAGGCCCTCCCAGCACCTGGGCTATGTACCTGCATTTATTTAGGGTGTTCGAACAAATGAAATCTCAAAATCATTTCAGTTCTTATGTTTGGGAATGTACCATATTTCAGTTTGTGTCAACCATAGAATATCAACAGTTTTCTTATGATTTATTTGTAAACTATATTAAAATGTAATGATCATTATTTATCTATTATAAACTCTTTCTTTAGTATTGCATGTTGGGATTATTTCTAAAGTTTGTTTCTCAGGAATTATGGTCATGTATTTGTTGTTTTTTTGTGCTGCGTATGCTTGAATCAAAGGGAAAATGAATTGCAAAATGTTGTGTTTTCAATATTTATATTAAAGAGATACTTTCTAGTAAAATAAATTCTAGAAATTACATGATTAAATGATCATAGATGCGTAAATACATTGAAATTCATAGAACAAAAAAAACACTTCAGTAACCATGGAAACACAACCAACATTTAAAACAATTCATACAACCCCCATACAACCCCCATAATTCATACAACCCCCATGCAGCTGCAATGATCTTCAATTTTCGTAAAACAAGTCATAGCCTTACTAATACTGGTCTGATTGACATGCTTTTTATACCTAAATATTATATTTTTTATGTTCTTTCCAACGCACATAACCATTCTATAGTGCGTCCATTCTAATACTGAAAGTCATGAAACCACTATTTTGGCTGCATTGTTGTTTGTCTACTAATTATTTATGTAAGTAGGTCATTCTTTTTTTTCACCACGTGCATTTGAAAGAGCTACTTTTCTCTAAAAAAACATGCTTCTCTTGTGCGGTCATACTAACAGACCCCACAGATTAATGTGTGTTAATATTCTCCTTCATACTACAAAAGTTTGTCAGAGAAGTGAAAGTTGGCCTTCAAGCAGCATGAAGCTAAATAAAGCTGGAATCTTCATGTACATAGGAGGTCTTCATTTAAATGGTATTAATTTGGCCAATGGTAGTGTTATCTACAAAACAAATTGAATTCTTAATCAATTATAATTGCATGTACAGTTGAATTTTATAATGTGTGGTTGTTATTGAAAGATTGTGTACTGCGGTTTTGATTCATAATAAATTTCATGGTAAAGTGAGTCTTTTCTGAGTAGTTTATGAAATACATTGAATGCAAATAAATACAATAAATAATTTAATATTTAAATTGCAATTTAATTGAAAAAAGGCTTGTTTTAATTTCATAGGCCAATTACAGATCTCCAATATTGTTTTTTCCCCATTTGAAGAGAACTGTACAACTTTACAGGATCCAGAACTGTACCACTTTACAGGAGCCAGAACTGTACCACTTTACAGGATCCAGAACTGTACCACTTTACAGGATCCAGAACTGTACCACTTTACAGGATCCAGAACTGTACCACTTTACAGGAGCCAGAACTGTACCACTTTACAGGAGCCAGAACTGTACCACTTTACAGGATCCAGAACTGTACCACTTTACAGGATCCAGAACTGTACCACTTTACAGGAGCCAGAACTGTACCACTTTACAGGATCCAGAACTGTACCACTTTACAGGAGCCAGAACTGTACCACTTTACAGGAGCCAGAACTGTACCACTTTACAGGAGCCAGAACTGTACCACTCCTCTAAATTTAATCATTGAGAATAGAGATTGGTAGGGGGCCTATGGTATTCAGGAAAACATCACTGACAATGGTTGCAATTCCTAAATTATGGGAATCCTGTTCACTAAAATAATTATGATCTTATCAAAACATAGGTCAATGGCCTCAGAGCTATGCTGATAATTGCTTTGTTGCAATGTTTGAGAACATTTTTTGGAAATTGCTTCATAAACGATCATTTAAATCCTCTTCCAGACCCGACTTGAGCAGATAATTTTGATCAATCAAAATGCATGTTACATATTTAATTTGGCCCCAACTTGTTATCTTGATTTTCATTGGCTAATATTTGTCATCTTATTTAAAATGACAGTCTCCCTGACAACTCTGTGATAGCTATGAGATTTTTTAAAAAATCACAAAAAGAAAAAGATCCAGGGCCCAAAGGAAAATAGAATTGGTCCCCTGAAAATATAAAATCTAATCTGCTTTAAGCTAATAACTCCGACCAGTAGTTTAAGACTAGATCAAAGGTGATGGACGGAAAGAAATCCCCCCCATCACTGCAGAAGCATGGCTAAAAAGCACATCGAGTAAAGAAATTAGAATTATGTGTCATTTGAAGCAGCGGCAATGTATATTTACTGGTGGACAGACAAAAGGATATGCTAACCTGTGAAATATAAATTGTATACTCATGAAAACTGATCAAGAAAAGGTTCAAAATCTTTTATTTGATACATCCTACAACAATAAACAATTCATCAAAAGACACAAAACATGTTGTCATTGTTCTTTTCAGTAGCTTACCAACATAGTTATAAATATATCTTTCTCTTCTATAAAGAAGTTTGCAGATGCCTGAATTTCTATGAGATGCTAAACTGACATGTTGTAGCAAGTTTTTCAACCATCAGTTAATAATACTTGATATGACACAAGAGCTGTATATAATAAATATTTCATCCAAATTAAGACACAATGGGAATATGTCAAATATGTGAAGGGCACTAACCCGTGGCACTAACCTGTGGCACTAACCTGTGTTCATGCTCCAGCCCTAATTTGTGACTTCCGTATTCCCTATTCTATCTTTGTCTCCATGCCGGTCAGCGGTTCCTGGATACCCAGTCCAGGATACCCAGTCTGCCAGTCATAGGTTCCAGGATACCCAGTCTGCCGGTCAGCGGTTCCAGGATACCCAGTCTGCCGGTCAGTGGTTCCAGGATACCCAGTCTGCCGGTCAGCGGTTCCAGGATACCCAGTCTGCCGGTCAGTGGTTCCAGGATACCCAGTCTGCCGGTCAGCGGTTCCAGGATACCCAGTCTGCCGGTCAGTGGTTCCAGGATACCCAGTCTGCCGGTCAGCGGTTCCAGGATACCCAGTCTGCCGGTCAGCGGTTCCAGGATACCCAGTCTGCCGGTCAGCGGTTCCAGGATACCCAGTCTGCCGGTCAGTGGTTCCAGGATACCCAGTCTGCCGGTCAGTGGTTCCAGGATACCCAGTCTGCCGGTCAGCGGTTCCAGGATACCCAGTCTGCCGGTCAGCGGTTCCAGGATACTCAGTCTGCCGGTCAGCGGTTCCAGGATACTCAGTCTGCCGGTCAGTGGTTCCAGGATACCCAGTCTGCCGGTCAGCGGTTCCAGGATACCCAGTCTGCCGGTCAGCGGTTCCAGGATACCAAGTCTGCCGGTCAGCGGTTCCAGGATACCCAGTCTGCCGGTCAGTGGTTCCAGGATACCCAGTCTGCCAGTCAGCGGTTCCAGGATACCCAGTCTGCCGGTCATAGGTTCTAGGATACCCAGTCTGCCGGTCATAGGTTCTAGGATACCCAGTCTGCCGGTCAATGATGTCATTGGCTGATGTCATTGGTTCATTTATTAATAGGTATTCACATCTGGGGATGGAAAAGACACCGATTTGGGATGGAGGTCACATATTGGGGCTTGAAAGTACACAGGTTAGTGAAGAGACTGATTGGCTGAGGACATAGATTAGGCACAGGACAGAGATTTTGTTTGTTTGGGATCATTCATAGAATAACATTATTTCAGTCATTTCATGAAGAGACCTACTTGTAACAGATATAAATCTGTCTAACTGAATTATCATGTGTATTGTCCTTGCCCAGTCATAGGTTTATAAGTGGCCTACCGGACAGAGGTCAGTGGCCTACCTGACAGTGGTCAGTTGCCTACCAGACAGAGGTCAGTGGCCTGTCGGACGGAGGTCAGTGGCCTACCGGACAGAGGTCAGTGGCCTACCGGACGGAGGTCAGTGGCCTGTCGGATGGAGGTCAGTGGCCTACCAGATGGAGGTCAGTAGCCTGTCGGATGGAGGTCTGTGGCCTGTCGGACGGAGGTCAGTGGCCTACCGGATGGAGGTCAGTAGCCTGTCGGATGGAGGTCTGTGGCCTGTCGGACGGAGGTCAGTGGCCTGTCGGACGGAGGTCAGTGGCCTGTCGGATGGAGGTCTGTGGCCTGTCGGACGGAGGTCAGTGGCCTGTCGGACGGAGGTCAGTGGCCTGTCGGATGGAGGTCAGTGGCCTGTCGGACGGAGGTCAGTGGCCTGTCGGACGGAGGTCAGTGGCCTGTCGGATGGAGGTCAGTGGCCTACCGGACGGAGGTCAGTGCCTTACATATAAATACCACAAGATATGTCATTGACTAGTGTATTTCCAATTACAATAAGGCATATCAACCAGATCTGTATTTAAAAAATAGCACAAAATATACAGAACAGATCTCTACTTATAAAAGGTTTCAGTTCGATTGAATGATAGATTCTCCATGTAATGTATGTTAGTATGTATTGCTCTGTTGATGATCAATGGATTTGCTATTTTATCTTTTAATATGGTCTTCAAGACTGGCATCTAGGCCCTCAATGGTCATGTTACAATACCTCCGCGCATACCAAGGTTCTCGAAGGTTGTGTTACAATACCACCAAGCATACCAAGGCCCTCAAGGATCATGTTACAATACCTCCGAGCATACCACGGCCCTCAAGGGTCATGTTACAATACCTCCGAGCATACCAAGGCCCTCAATGGTCATGTTACAATACCTCCGAGCATACCACGGCCCTCAAGGATCATGTTACAATACCTCCGAGCATACCACGGCCCTCAAGGGTCATGTTACAATACCTCCGAGCATACCAAGGCCCTCAATGGTCATGTTACAATATCTCTGAGCATACCACGGCCCTCAAGGATCATGTTACAATACCTCCGAGCATACCAAGGCCCTCAATGGTCATGTTACAATACCTCCGAGCATACCAAGGCCCTCAATGGTCATGTTACAATACCACCAAGCATACCACGGCCTTCAAGGGTTGTGTTACAATATCTCTGAGCATACCACGGCCCTCAAAGGTTGTGTTACATTTAATGGCCCATGATACATGTACACCAAGGCCCTTGATATTGTGGGATGATACATCTCAGCACGCTAAGGCCCTTGATATTGTGGGATGGTATATTTCTACATACCAAGTATCTGATATTGTTGGATGATACATTCAAGATGTAAGTAATTCTGTAAGAATGGTTGTATCAAAACCATTTATAAAAACTTCCTTTACAACAATGTGATGGCAATTTCATTTCATGAATAGAGATATATACTATCACTCAGCATGTACACATTCTATCTACCATGATTATATGATTACCATGGTTATATAATAGTAAATGTTGGAATGTTAATGCTCTTCCAAGTGTGTAGTACAGAATAAATGTGCAATATGTTTCACAAAATAAACTTGGCCTCTCTAACTACAAAATTGTACAGGATATATGTAAATAAATTGTATACATTTGATTAGTTGAACTCAAATCTACTTTTTCTCTCTTAATGGAAACAGATAACAGCTGTGAGGCCATGATAAATATATGTCTTGTGTGTGTCAGACAGGTGCTTTTGGAGACTAAATTGTTAGGATTTAATTTGTGAGTATAAGAATATCTGCCCCCAAACTGGAATCAAAACAATAATTTGCTCTGGCCTTAACCACACTGTTATTGGCAACAGTACACTGACATTGGTCATTAGCGTCTACCAGTAGATTGTGGGGTGGATTCAAGGGGTTAATATTCAGACCTTTACAATTCATCTTACACACTTAATTGAATTACCTGCAAAATGTTACAAAATATTCTAAAGATTGTAACAGTTCTGTATACTGACACCCCCTCATCATTGCTCACAGACCTTCACAGTATCAACTTATGTCTGGAACAAAACCTTCAAAATACATCAAAATGCAGTAAATAATCTTACATCCAAAACAATAATGAAGACTGAATTTTACAATCCAATCTGACATGTTAACAAGGGATTACAAACATCTGATATTCATATTTGAAGCCTCTAAACATATAGGTATCAGAAGTGCATGCATACTAAACCACGGCATCAGAAGTGCATGCATACTAAGCCACGGCATCAGAAGTGCATGCATACTAAGCCACGGCATCAGAAGTGCATGCATACTAAGCCACGGAATCAGAAGTGCATGCATACTAAGCCACGGCATCAGAAGTGCATGCATACTAAGCCACGGCATCAGAAGTGCATGCATACTAAGCCACGGCATCAGAAGTGCATGCATACTAAGCCACGGCATCAGAAGTGCATGCATACTAAGCCATGGCATCAGAAGTGCATGCATACTAAGCCACAGCATCAAAAGTGCATGCATACTTAGCCACGGCATCAGAAGTGCATGCATACTAAGCCACGGCATCAGAAGTGCATGCATACTAAGCCATGGCATCAGAAGTGCATGCATACTAAGCCACGGCATCAGAAGTGCATGCATTCTAAGCCACGGCATCAGAAGTGCATGTGTACTAAGCCATGGCATCAGTAGTGCATGCATACTTAGCCACGGCATCAGAAGTGCATGCATACTAAGCCACGGCATCAGTAGTGCATGCATACTTAGCCACGGCATCAAAAGTGCATGTATACTTAGCCACGGCATCAGAAGTGCATGCATACTAAGCCATGGCATCAGAAGTGCATGTGTCCTAAGCCACAGCATCAGAAGTGCATGTGTAGTAAGCCACGGCATCAGAAGTGCATGTGTACTAAGCCACAGCATCAGAAGTGCATGTATACTAATCTATGACTGCAAACATTCCTTCAAGGCAGTTCTTGGCATTCAAGTTCATGGCTTTCATAGATGATATGAACATTCATTCAAATGAGTAAGATTTGTTAAAAACTTGAAGCATTGTAAGGTTCCTATTTAATCACCTTTTGGGATAGATTGCCAATGATAGTGCCAATACAATGTGTGTTTATGATGACCCAAAACAATTCTTAAATACAATATTGTTCTTCAGACTATTTTGCAACTAGTTGAAATGATCTTTTTCCCTATGTTTGACAAACAACTACCCAACAATTACAAACAATGCATCAACTTTTCTAACCCTTAAATAACATGACCTGGCAGCTATTTATAGTTACATTCTTATGAATTCAATACCGTGCCACACTGCAGACATGGGAACCATGAAACACTGCAGACATGGGAACCATGCCACACTGCACAGAGATGGTTCCCATGTCACACTGCTCAGAGATGGTCCCCATGTCACACTGCACAGAGATGGTTCCCATGTCACACTGCACAGAGATGGTTCCCATGTCACACTGCACAGAGATGGTACCCATGTCACACTGCACAGAGATGGTTCCCGTGTCACACTGCACAGAGATGGTCCCCATGTCACACTGCTCAGAGATGGTTCCCATGTCACACTGCACAGAGATGGTCCCCATGTCACACTGCTCAGAGATGTACATAGAGATGGTTCCCATGTCACACTGCACAGAGATGGTTCCCATGTCACACTGCTCAGAGATGGTCCCCATGTCACACTGCACAGAGATGGTTCCCATGTCACACTGCTCAGAGATGGTCCCCATGTCACACTGCACAGAGATGGTTCCCATGTCACACTGCACAGAGATGGTTCCCATGTCACACTGCACAGAGATGGTTCCCATGTCACACTGCACAGAGATGGTTCCCGTGTCACACTGCACAGAGATGGTCCCCATGTCACACTGCTCAGAGATGGTTCCCATGTCACACTGCACAGAGATGGTCCCCATGTCACACTGCTCAGAGATGGTCCCCATGTCACACTGCACAGAGATGGTCTCCATGTCACACTGCACAGAGATGGTCCCCATGTCACACTGCACAGAGATGGTCCCCATGTCACACTGCTCAGAGATGGTTCCCATGTCACACTGCTCAGAGATGTACATAGAGATGGTCCCCATGTCACACTGCACAGAGATGGTCCCCATGTCACACTGCACAGAGATGGTTCCCATGTCACACTGCACAGAGATGGTTCCCATGTCACACTGCACAGAGATGGTTCCCATGTCACACTGCTCAGAGATGGTTCCCATGTCACACTGCACAGAGATGGTTCCCATGTCACACTGCTCAGAGATGTACATGTCTACTGATTACCTGACAGTGAGTACCGCAGTATGGCAGGAGCTCTGAGAGACTGTTAATCATTAAAGCTCTTTAAAAACTGGTTTGTTTTACATTTACAAAAATATTAGGAGATTTTGAATCTTCTGTTCAATGCCTCAGTTTAATAACTCTGGCCATTTTCATTATGGCACCAAATATACACAGGTCTATCTACGAGGTGAGAAGCTAATAAAAATGTGGTTTTTAAAATGTCTACCAATAGACAACACATGTGCTTTGTAATATCAAATTTTCTTTTAAAATAGTTCTTTATATTTCTTTATATCTACTTTATATATATGCATAATATAAATTTCCAAAATATTTTTGATTTCAAATTAATTGCTTTCCAGTCAAATTTGTTTTAAAATTAAACATTAATCCTAAACACTTGGCAAAAAAGGCAGTACTTATGAGTGATAATTCTAGTGTCTTGGAGAGCTGGGACGGATATAAGAGTGTCTGGGACGGGATGGATGCTAGTGTCTCAAACACCGAGCACTGGAATGTCCATGACATGAAAGACTAGAGTCCCCAGGAGACGGAGGAGGGATCAGGATGTATATAGACAGACTAGAGTCCTCAGGAGACGGAGGAGGGACCAGGATGTATATAGACAGACTAGAGTCCCCAGGAGACGGAGGAGGGATCAGGATGTATATAGACAGACTAGAGTCCTCAGGAGACGGAGGAGGGATCAGGATGTATATAGACAGACTAGAGTCCTCAGGAGACGGAGGAGGGATCAGGATGTATATAGACAGACTAGAGTCCTCAGGAGACGGAGGAGGGATCAGGATGTATATAGACAGACTAGAGTCCTCAGGAGACGGAGGAGGGATCAGGATGTATATAGACAGACTAAGGTCCTCAGGAGACGGAGGAGGGATCAGGATGTATATAGACAGACTAGAGTCCTCAGGAGACGCAGGAGGGATCAGGATGTATATAGACAGACTAGGGTCCTCAGGAGACGGAGGAGGGATCAGGATGTATATAGACAGACTAGAGTCCTCAGGAGACGCAGGAGGGATCAGGATGTATATAGACAGACTAGAGTCCTCAGGAGACGGAGGAGGGATCAGGATGTATATAGACAGACTAGAGTCCTCAGGAGACGGAGGAGGGATCAGGATGTATATAGACAGACTAGAGTCCTCAGGAGACGGAGGAGGGATCAGGATGTATATAGACAGACTAGAGTCCTCAGGAGGCGGAGGAGGGATCAGGATGTATATAGACAGACTAGGGTCCTCGGGAGACGGAGGAGGGATCAGGATGTATATAGACAAACTAGAGTCCCCAGGAGACGGAGGAGGGATCAGGATGTATATAGACAGACTAGAGTCCTCAGGAGTGTACTTAAAGGTGTACTTCAAGGTGTACCTCAAGGTGTACCTCAAGGTGTACCTCAAGGTGTACCTCAAGGTGTACCTCAAGGTGTACCTCAAGGTGTACCTCAAGGTGTACCTCAAGGTGTACCTCAAGGTGTACTTCAAGGTGTTCTTCAAGGTGTACCTCAAGGTGTACCTCAAGGTGTACCGCAAGGTGTACCTCAAGGTGTACCTCAAGGTTCCTGTCTTGGACCTCCTCTCTTCAGCATCTTCATTGATGACCTGTTTAGTTTTATGGAATCATGCGAGTTGATGGATGATGATGATCCTTCTAAATGACACACAAACACTGTTGATATTTTAATAAATACCCTTATAACTGACATAAAGAACTCCATAGAATGGTTCAAAATAAACTTTATGAAGGCAAGTCCAGAAGAATTTCAGGCAATGTTTATGAAATCAGTAAATAGTAAAGTGATTTTCCCTGATTTTCTGGACATAGATGGAACCCACATTGTAAACAATGTGTAAAAAGCATCCAAGCAGCTCAACATAATGAAGAGGTTTAAGAACATTTTCAGACACTTGGACAAAGGGCAATTTACAGAACCTTCATACTGGCAAATCTCAATTACTGCCCGATTGTATGGTACTTTTGTGGTTTATCACAAAATGGAAAAAAAACCAAGAAAGAGGACTAAGGTTCCTCCTTAATGACCACAAAAACACATATCCAGTGTTGATATCAAAAGCTGGTTTTGACTGTCTTCACAAGTTTAAAAAACTAAAAAACTAAACCCTTCCTTTATGAAGGAAATGTTCAAACAAAAAACCACCCCATATGCACTGGGAGATGAAAGCCTATTAATCCAACCCAACTACCAAACAATCAGAGATGGCAGAAATACTTTCAATTATTACGGTGCCCACATTAGGAATACCATCCCAAATAATATCAAGTCTAATGCAGATTTGGTAACCTTCAAGAGTCTGTTACAGAAATGGGATGGGCCAAACTGCAGTTGCAGTATGTGTTCATTTGTTCCTGTTCAATAATGTGCCACACAAAGAATCAACACTATAATATTCTTTGACATTTTAGTAAAAGCAGTTATGTATATTGGAGATTCTGATTCATGTTTATTCATTATGATACATGTTGATTCATTTTGGTTCATGATGATTCATTTTGGAGCATGTTGATTCATTCATATTCATGTTGATTCATTCATATTCATGTTGACTCATTCATATTCATGTTGATGCATTCATATTCATGTTGATTCATTCATATTCATGTTGATTCATTCATATTCATGTTGATGCATTCATATTCATGTTGATGCATTCATATTCATGTTGATTCATTCATATTCATGTTGATGCATTCATATTCATGTTGATTCATTCATATTCATGTTGATTCATTCATATTCATATGCAATTCACATGTACCATATAAACTCCTTTATACACTTTCCTCTCAAAAATTACAAAATAAAAAAATAAAGAGGGCAACTATAATAAAATATAAATAAACAAAATCTCTACCAGAACATTAGAACAGGGCAACTATAATAAACAAAATAAACAAAATCTCTACCAGAACATGAGAACAAAACCTCAGATTAATAATATCCTGTACAGATCTCTAACCACATATCTGGAAAGGTTCCTCATTTACATGAGAAGATTACTAATCAAAGATACCGAAGTGTCCTGTGGATAGGAATACATAGAGGAATGTAGCGAAGGAGACGAGGAGCACCAGCAGGATGTTCAGCAGCAGTCTGGCCTGGGGGTCCTGTTTGAGTGACGTGATCTTCTTCAGATGTTCGGACATCTCGATGGCGCTCATTTTGCTCCTCTCTGTGTCCTCCAATCCACAGAACCAGTCGTAGCCCTGCCGAAGTAGCGTCTTCTTCTTGCGGTTTTCAGAGGTGGGATAATCGCCTGCAAGGACAGACGGAGGCGTCGTGACAAGAAGTTTTCATTCTAATGTTACATCCAATTAAAAACCATATCAGTAAATAACAGAGGAACGATAAGGAACGCATGGTGAACGTCATGTACACATATCTTGCTTTTTTGTTCAGAGTAAGAATGACAGAATTAGACCAAAAACTGATAATTTGTAAGGCAGATAATACCATTACGATTTCAGCACATAACATGTTGGTCTGCCTTTGGAGGGGTTTAGCTCTACTTCATATTACTTGCAATATTACTTGGGACAATATATGCAGAGTTCATGGTTACAGAATTATTCGTTATGTCTTTCATAACTTTTTAATTCTATTTCATTCTTTTTACTTAAAAAACGATAAAAAAGTTAATAACAAAAAACAAAAACAAAAACATAAAAAACAGCATAATTCTGCAAAGATTTATCTCCTGCAGAACATATAATTATTTCTTTCTCATTCTATTGCATACACCTGCCTCACAATAGATTGGTACAATATTTGCCCTCACATTACAAAGTTTATATTTCATTTCCCTGGAATAATCATTATGAGGTACAGAAGATAAATATTGAGATAAGATCAAGCATATTATACCTGCTTCCTCAATATTGCTTTTAACTAGTTCTTTACTGAGATCTTCCTTCTCTGACTTGATGTGGGATATTTCAATATGGTTCACCTCCAGCCCACCAGGGGGATTCTTGTCTCCTGCACCACCAAGAGGAACTGTCAACTCAACCATGACAATGTCATCAGGGTCTTTTTCTGACTTTTCATCCTGGCGAATTTGTCGGTCATAACGTGTCCAGTATGTAGTTCTGATCATCTGAAAAATATTATTTGTGTTACAAAACAACTACTAAACAAGATTGAGTGTGTGTAAATTATGTTTAAAAGGTTTTTTATGGTTGAGTCCAGTTATGGTTCGCGTCCAGGGATACGTTTTATGAATGATGTATCAGATACCTTCGTTGTCACTCAAAAGATTTGTCAAATTTAATTCTGCGTTCTGATATTGAGTTTCAAGATATCAAAGATGGAAAATTGATCTATCCTCCTTCAGGGAAAGCACTTTCAAACATCTGGCCAAAACTTCATAAGTAAGTGATGCTTAAAGACTAGCAGAATAAGGCATTACCTGCTCCTCTGTAGGAGGCTTACCTGCTCCTCTGTAGGGGGCTTACCTGCTCCTCGGTAGGGGGCTTACCTGTTCCTCTGTAGGGGGCTTACCTGTTCCTCAGTAGGGGGCTTACCTGTTCCTCTGTAGGGGGCTTACCTGTTCCTCTGTAGGGGGCTTACCTGTTCCTCGGTAGGAGGCTTACCTGTTCCTCTGTAGGGGGCTTACCTGTTCCTCTGTAGGGGGCTTACCTGTTCCTCGGTAGGGGGCTTACCTGTTCCTCTTACCTGTTCCTCTGTAGGAGGCTTACCTGTTCCTCTGTAGGAGGCTTACCTGTTCCTCTGTAGGGGGCTTACCTGTTCCTCTGTAGGGGGCTTACCTGCTCCTCTGTAGGGGGCTTACCTGTTCCTCAGTAGGGGGCTTACCTGTTCCTCTGTAGGGGGCTTACCTGTTCCTCTGTAGGGGGCTTACCTGCTCCTCTGTAGGGGGCTTACCTGCTCCTCTGTAGGGGGCTTACCTGTTCCTCAGTAGGGGGCTTACCTGTTCCTCTGTAGGGGGCTTACCTGTTCCTCTGTAGGGGGCTCACCTGTTCTTCTGTAGGGGGCTTACCTGTTCCTCTGTAGGGGGCTCACCTGTTCCTCTGTAGGGGGCTCACCTGTTCCTCAGTAGGGGGCTCACCTGTTCCTCTGTAGGGGGCTTACCTGTTCCTCAGTAGGGGGCTCACCTGTTCCTCTGTAGGGGGCTTACCTGTTCCTCTGTAGGGGGCTTACCTGTTCCTCTGTAGGGGGCTTACCTGTTCCTCTGTAGGGGGGCTTACCTGTTCCTCTGTAGGGGGCTTACCTGTTCCTCGGTAGGGGGCTTACCTGTTCCTCTGTAGGGGGCTTACCTGTTCCTCGGTAGGGGGCTTACCTGTTCCTCTGTAGGGGGCTCACCTGTTCCTCTGTAGGGGGCTCACCTGTTCCTCTGTAGGGGGCTCACCTGTTCCTCTGTAGGGGGCTCACCTGTTCCTCTGTAGGGGGCTTACCTGTTCCTCTGTAGGGGGCTCACCTGTTCCTCTGTAGGGGGCTTACCTGTTCCTCTGTAGGGGGCTCACCTGTTCCTCTGTAGGGGGCTTACCTGTTCCTCGGTAGGGGGCTTACCTGTTCCTCTGTAGGGGGCTTACCTGTTCCTCGGTAGGGGGCTTACCTGTTCCTCTGTAGGGGGCTTACCTGTTCCTCTGTAGGGGGCTCACCTGTTCCTCTGTAGGGGGCTTACCTGTTCCTCTGTAGGGGGCTCACCTGTTCCTCTGTAGGGGGCTCACCTGTTCTTCTGTAGGGGGCTCACCTGTTCCTCTGTAGGGGGCTCACCTGTTCTTCTGTAGGGGGCTCACCTGTTCTTCTGTAGGGGGCTCACCTGTTCTTCTGTAGGGGGCTCACCTGTTCCTCTGTAGGGGGCTCACCTGTTCTTCTGTAGGGGGCTCACCTGTTCCTCTGTAGGGGGCTCACCTGTTCTTCTGTAGGGGGCTCACCTGTTCCTCTGTAGGGGGCTTACCTGTTCCTCAGTAGGGGGCTTACCTGTTCCTCAGTAGGGGGCTTACCTGTTCCTCTGTAGGGGGCTTACCTGTTCCTCTGTAGGGGGCTCACCTGTTCTTCTGTAGGGGGCTCACCTGTTCCTCTGTAGGGGGCTTACCTGTTCCTCTGTAGGGGGCTCACCTGTTCCTCTGTAGGGGGCTTACCTGTTCCTCTGTAGGGGGCTTACCTGTTCTTCTGTAGGGGGCTTGGTGAGCAGGCTGATGATTATCATACACAAAGCAGTCAACCAGAAGAGGATGGTAGCAAAGTACATGTAGTGCACCCTGGTGAGTATTGCGGGTCTGGTGTCCTCCTCCCCACACAGGGGCTCTGTGTAGATGAAGTCTAGCACCATCCTCGTTACACCTACTACCATCCCTACCATCATGCCCCAGAAGGCTCCCTACAACATCATCAAATATAACATCAATCAAGGCCTCCCCACACAGAAGGCTCCCTACAACATCATCAAATATAACATCAATCAAGGCCTCCCCACACAGAAGGCTCCCTACAACATCATCAAATATAACATCAATCAAGGCTCCCTACAACATCATCAAATATAACATCAATCAAGGCCTCCCCACACAGAAGGCTCCCTATAACATCATCAAATATAACATCAATCAAGGCCGCCCCACACAGAAGGCTCCCTACAACATCATCAAATATAACATCAATCAAGGCTCCCTACAACATCATCAAATATAACATCAATCAAGGCCAAAATACGAAATATTACGAGGTATACAATAATGCAGTACTGCCAACAAGATGAAGTCAGTAATGCAGTGTGTGGCCATTATTTATGTTTGATAATTTTAATACTTCAATTTGTGATGAGCTTGATAGCATACATTAGTCATTAATTGATCGAAAGTGATGGAAATACCGTCTCTTGCAGTTATCTTTTACAATTTCCTCTGTAAATCCTTGTGGAGACAACATAATGAATTTGGGATAAATGTTTCACTACATGTACAATCTTAATATATTATACCATGGGAGGGAATCACAAAAAAGTGTTTCCCACCCAACAATGTGCATATTAACAAGAAATAAGATATATTATTTGGTGTCTTGCCTTTTCGTTGGCTCTCTTCCAGAGTATGGCTACGAGGTAGACGGAGGCTATGGGCGGGGCCAGGTAGGCGCTGATGGCCTGGATGTAGATGTACATCTGTCCTCCCTGCATGCCCTGGATGACAGGGATCCACAGCACCCCGATCGCCACCATCACCAGCACAAAAACCCTCAAAGATAAACATCTCCCCATTAGCACCAACATACAGACCCCGATCCCCACCATCACCAGCACAAAGACCCTCAAAGATAAACATCTCCCCATTAGCACCAACATACAGACCCCGATCGCCACCATCACCAGCACAAAGACCCTCAAAGATAAACATCTCCCCATTAGCACCAACATACAGCACCCCGATCGCCACCATCACCAGCACAAAGACCCTCAAAGATAAACATCTCCCCATTAGCACCAACATACAGACCCTGATCCCCACCATCACCAGCACAAAGACCCTCAAAGATAAACATCTCCCCATTAGCACCAACATACAGACCCCGATCGCCACCATCACCAGCACAAAGACCCTCAAAGATAAACATCTCCCCATTAGCACCAACATACAGACCCCGATCGCCACCATCACCAGCACAAAGACCCTCAAAGATAAACATCTCCCCATTAGCACCAACATACAGACCCCGATCGCCACCATCACCAGCACAAAGACCCTCAAAGATAAACATCTCCCCATTAGCACCAACATACAGACCCCGATCCCCACCATCACCAGCACAAAGACCCTCAAAGATAAACATCTCCCCATTAGCACCAACATACAGACCCTGATCCCCACCATCACCAGCACAAAGACCCTCAAAGATAAACATCTCCCCATTAGCACCAACATACAGACCCTGATCCCCACCATCACCAGCACAAAGACCCTCAAAGATAAACATCTCCTCATTAGCACCAACATACAGACCCCGATCGCCACCATCACCAGCACAAAGACCCTCAAAGATAAACATCTCCCCATTAGCACAGACATACAGACATAGTAGATGGAGTAAGATTAGACTATCTGTGCCAAGTTGCAGTATAGGTGCTAAGATATAGACATAGGTACAAATACATATGTACACGAAGATGGTATCATTTATTAATGATATATTTAATCATATTCAGTATGTGTGTTAGGGTGTCCCAATTTAGGTTGAGGCAAAATACAAGCTGAGGGGAATTACAAGCTGAGGGGAATTACAAGCTGAGGGGAATTACAAGTTGAGGGGAATTACAAGCTGAGGTTAATTACAAGCTGAGGTTAATTACAAGCTAAGGTTAATTACAAGCTGAGGTTAATTACAAGCTGAGGTTAATTACAAGCTGAGGGGAATTACAAGTTGAGGGGAATTACAAGCTGAGGTTAATTACAAGCTGAGGTTAATTACAAGCTAAGGTTAATTACAAGCTGAGGTTAATTACAAGCTGAGGTTAATTACAAGCTGAGGGGAATTACAAGCTGGGGGGAATTACAAGCTGAAGGGAATTACAAGCTGAGGGGAATTACAAGCTGAGGGGAATTACAAGTTGAGGGGAATAACAAGCTGAGGGGAATTACAAGCTGAGGGGAATTACAAGCTGAGGGGAATTACAAGCTGAGGGAAATTACAAGGTGAGGTGAATTACAAGCTGAGGGGAATTACAAGCTGAGGGGAATTACAAGCTGAGGGGAATTACAAGCTGAGGGGAATTACAAGCTGAGGGGAATTACAAGTTGAGGGGAATAACAAGCTGAGGGGAATTACAAGCTGAGGGGAATTACAAGCTGAGGGGAATTACAAGCTGAGGGGAATTACAAGCTGAGGGAAATTACAAGCTGAGGTTAATTACAAGCTGAGGGGAATTACAAGCTGAGGTGAATTACAAGCTGAGGGGAACTACAAGGTGAGGTGAATTACAAGCTGAGGGGAATTACAAGCTGAGGTGAATTACAAGCTGAGGTGAATTACAAGCTGAGGGGAATTACAAGCTGAGGGGAATTACAAGCTGAGGTGAATTACAAGCTGAGGGGAATTACAAGCTGGGGTGAATTACAAGCTGAGGTGAATTACAAGCTGGGGTGAATTACAAGCTGAGGGGAATTACAAGCTGAGGGGAATTACAAGGTGAGGTGAATTACAAGGTGAGGTGAATTACAAGCTGAGGGGAATTACAAGCTGAGGGGAATTACAAGCTGAGGTGAATTACAAGCTGAGGCGAATTACAAGCTGAGGGGAATTACAAGCTGAGATGAATTACAAGGTGAGGTGAATTACAAGCTGAGGGGAATTACAAGCTGAGGGGAATTACAAGCTGGGGTGAATTACAAGGTGAGGTGAATTACAAGCTGAGGGGAATTACAAGCTGAGGGGAATTACAAACTGAGGCGAATTACAAGCTGAGGGGAATTACAAGCTGAGGGGAATTACAAGCTGAGGGGAATTACAAGCTGAGGGGAATTACAAGGTGAGGTGAATTACAAGGTGAGGTGAATTACAAGCTGAGGGGAATTACAAGCTGAGGGGAATTACAAGCTGAGGTGAATTACAAGCTGAGGCGAATTACAAGCTGAGGGGAATTACAAGCTGAGATGAATTACAAGGTGAGGTGAATTACAAGCTGAGGGGAATTACAAGCTGAGGGGAATTACAAGCTGGGGTGAATTACAAGGTGAGGTGAATTACAAGCTGAGGGGAATTACAAGCTGAGGGGAATTACAAACTGAGGCGAATTACAAGCTGAGGGGAATTACAAGCTGAGGGGAATTACAAGCTGAGGGGAATTACAAGCTGAGGTGAATTACAAGCTGAGGGGAATTACAAGTTGAGGTGAATTACAAGCTGAGGGGAATTACAAACTGAGGGGAATTACAAGCTGAGGGGAATTACAAGCTGAGGTTAATTACAAGCTAAGGTTAATTACAAGCTGAGGGGAATTACAAGGTGAGGTGAATTACAAGCTGAGGGGAATTACAAGCTGAGGTGAATTACAAGGTGAGGTGAATTACAAGCTGAGGGGAATTACAAGTTGAGGTGAATTACAAGCTGAGGGGAATTGCAAGCTGTGGGGAATTTCAAGGAATAAGCTTAGGGATGATATCTGGGGAAGACATACATTAAGGTCTAGATTAGGGGTAGAGAAGATGCACATCAGGTACAGAGAATTAGACCAGGGATGGAGACATACATTAAGGTCTAGATTAGGGGTAGAGAAGATGCACGTCAGGTACAGAGAATTAGACCAGGGATGGAGACATACATTAAGGTCTAGATTAGGGGTAGAGAAGATGCACGTCAGGTACAGAGAATTAGACCAGGGATGGAGACATACATTAAGGTCTAGATTAGGGGTAGAGAAGATGCATGTCAGGTACAGAGAATTAGACCAGGGATGGAGACATACATTAAGGTCTAGGTCTAGATTAGGGGTAGAGAAGATGCTTGTCAGGTACAGAGAATTAGACCAGGGATGGAGACATACATTAAGGTCTAGATTAGGGGTAGAGAAGATGCATGTCAGGTACAGAGAATTAGACCAGGGATGGAGACATACATTAAGGTCTAGATTAGGGGTAGAGAAGATGCACGTCAGGTACAGAGAATTAGACCAGGGATGGAGACATACATTAAGGTCTAGATTAGGGGTAGAGAAGATGCACGTCAGGTACAGAGAATTAGACCAGGGATGGAGACATACATTAAGGTCTAGATTAGGGGTAGAGAAGATGCACATCAGGTACAGAGAATTAGACCAGGGATGGAGACATACATTAAGGTCTAGATTAGGGGTAGAGAAGATGCTTGTCAGGTACAGAGAATTAGACCAGGGATGGAGACATACATTAAGGTCTAGATTAGGGGTAGAGAAGATGCACGTCAGGTACAGAGAATTAGACCAGGGACGGAGACATACATTAAGGTCTAGATTAGGGGTAGAGAAGATGCACGTCAGGTACAGAGAATTAGACCAGGGATGGAGACAAAGACGAAGGAGTTCATGCCTTACAAACAAACAAATAAGAATACAATAATGAGGTCTTACCTGCCAACAATCATCAGTTCCCGGTTGGAGGACTTCTTACGCAGGTAGTTGTAGAAGTCGAGGGTGAACAGGGTGCTGGCACTATTGAAGATGGAGGTCAGATCCGACATGAGAGCAGCCAGCATCACAGCTAACATCACACCACGCAGCCCTGCCAAATACACAATACAAATATATATCACAACGCAGCCCTGCCAAATACACAATACAAACATATCACCACGCAGCCCTGCCAAATACACAATGCAAACATATCACCAGGCAGCCCTGCCAAATACACAATACAATCATATCACCACGCAGCCCTGCCAAATACACAATGCAAACATATCACCACGCAGCCCTGCCAAATACACAATACAATCATATCACCATGCAGCCCTGCCAAATACACAATACAATCATATCACCACGCAGACCTGCCAAATACACAATACAATCATATCACCACACAGACCTGCCAAATACACAATACAATCATATCACCATGCAGTCCTGCCAAATACACCACGCAGACCTGTCAAATACACAATACAATCATATCACCATGCAGCCCTGCCAAATACACAATACAATCATATCACCACACAGACCTGCCAAATACACAATACAATCATATCACCATGCAGTCCTGCCAAATACACCACGCAGACCTGCCAAATACACAATGCAACCATATCACCAGGCAGCCCTGCCAAATACACAATACAATCATATCACCACGCAGCCCTGCCAAATACACAATACAAATATATATCACCAGGCAGCCCTGCCAAATACACAATGCAACCATATCACCACGCAGCCCTGCCAAATACACAATACAATCATATCACCACACAGCCCTGCCAAATACACAATACAATCATATCACCACACAGCCCTGCCAAATACACAATACAATCATATCACCACGCAGCCCTGCCAAATACACAATACAAATATATATCACCAGGCAGCCCTGCCAAATACACAATACAATCATATCACCACGCAGACCTGCCAAATACACAATACAATCATATCACCACGCAGACCTGCCAAATACACAATACAAACACATCACCACGCAGCCCTGCCAAATACACAATACAATCATATCACCACGCAGCCCTGCCAAATACACAATACAAATATATCACCATGCAGCCCTGCCAAATACACAATACAAATATATATCACAACGCAGCCCTGCCAAATACACAATACAAATATATATCACCAGGCAGCCCTGCCAAATACACAATGCAACCATATCACCACGCAGCCCTGCCAAATACACAATACAATCATATCACCACACAGCCCTGCCAAATACACAATACAATCATATCACCACACAGCCCTGCCAAATACACAATACAAATATATCACCAGGCAGACCTGCCAAATACACAATACAATCATATCACCAGGCAGACCTGCCAAATACACAATACAAATATATCACCATGCAGACCTGCCAAATACACAATACAATCATATCACCACGCAGCCCTGCCAAATACACAATACAAATATATCACCATGCAGACCTGCCAAATACACAATGCAACCATATCACCATGCAGACCTGCCAAATACACAATACGATCATATCACCAGGCAGACCTGCCAAATACACAATACAATCATATCACCACACAGCCCTGCCAAATACACAATACAATCATATCACCATGCAGCCCTGCCAAATACACAATACAATCATATCACCACACAGCCCTGCCAAATACACAATACAAATATATCACCATGCAGACCTGCCAAATACACAATACAATCATATCACCACGCAGACCTGCCAAATACACAATACAAACATATCACCACGCAGACCTGCCAAATTCACAATGCAAATATATATCACAACGCAGCCCTGCCAAATACACAATACAACCATATCACCATGCAGCCCTGCCAAATACACAATACAGACATATCACCAGGCAGACCTGCCAAATACACAATACAAATATATCACCATGCAGCCCTGCCAAATACACAATACAAACATATCACCAGGCAGACCTGCCAAATACACAATACAAATATATCACCATGCAGCCCTGCCAAATACACAATACAAATATATATCACCACACAGCCCTGCCAAATACACAATACAATCATATCACCACGCAGCCCTGCCAAATACACAATACAGACATATCACCAGGCAGACCTGCCAAATACACAATACAATCATATCACCATGCAGCCCTGCCAAATACACAATACAAATATATATCACCACACAGCCCTGCCAAATACACAATACAACCATATCACCATGCAGCCCTGCCAAATACACAATACAGACATATCACCAGGCAGACCTGCCAAATACACAATACAATCATATCACCATGCAGCCCTGCCAAATACACAATACAATCATATCACCACGCAGACCTGCCAAATACACAATACAATCATATCACCACACAGCCCTGCCAAATACACAATACAAACATATCACCAGATACACCACGCAGCCCTGCCAAATACACAATACAATCATATCACCAGGCAGCCCTGCCAAATACACAATACAAACATATCACCAGATACACCACGCAGCCCTGCCAAATACACAATACAAATATATATCACAACGCAGCCCTGCCAAATACACAATACAATCATATCACCACGCAGCCCTGCCAAATACACAATACAATCATATCACCACGCAGCCCTGCCAAATACACAATACAATCATATCCCCAGGCAGCCCTGCCAAATACATAATGCAACCATATCACCACGCAGACCTGCCAAATACACAATACAAATATATCACCATGCAGCCCTGCCAAATACACAATACAATCATATCACCAGGCAGACCTGCCAAATACACAATACAAACATATCACCACGCAGCCCTGCCAAATACACAATACAGACATATCACCACGCAGCCCTGCCAAATACACAATGCAACCATATCACCAGGCAGACCTGCCAAATACACAATACAAATATATCACCATGCAGCCCTGCCAAATACACAATACAATCATATCACCAGGCAGACCTGCCAAATACACAATACAAACATATCACCACGCAGCCCTGCCAAATACACAATACAAATATATATATCACCACACAGCCCTGCCAAATACACAATGCAAATATATCACCATGCAGACCTGCCAAATACACAATACAAATATATCACCATGCAGACCTGCCAAATACACAATACAATCATATCACCAGGCAGCCCTGCCAAATACACAATACAAACATATCACCACGCAGCCCTGCCAAATACACAATACAAATATATCACCAGGCAGCCCTGCCAAATACACAATACAAATATATCACCATGCAGACCTGCCAAATACACAATACAATCATATCACCAGGCAGCCCTGCCAAATACACAATACAAACATATCACCACACAGCCCTGCCAAATACACAATACAAATATATCACCATGCAGACCTGCCAAATACACAATACAAATATATCACCATGCAGACCTGCCAAATACACAATACAATCATATCACCAGGCAGCCCTGCCAAATACACAATACAAACATATCACAACGCAGCCCTGCCAAATACACAATACAAATATATCACCAGGCAGCCCTGCCAAATACACAATACAATCATATCACCATGCAGTCCTGCCAAATACACAATGCAACCATATCACCACACAGCCCTGCCAAATACACAATACAAACATATCACCACACAGCCCTGCCAAATACACAATACAAATATATCACCATGCAGACCTGCCAAATACACAATACAAATATATCACCATGCAGACCTGCCAAATACACAATACAATCATATCACCAGGCAGCCCTGCCAAATACACAATACAAACATATCACCACGCAGCCCTGCCAAATACACATGCAGACCTGCCAAATACACAATACAATCATATCACCAGATACCTAGGAACAAGCTATGAGTGGTGTATGTACTGCACTTTAAATCAAACCCATAGCTTATGTCCCATTCAGGATGAGGGAACTGTTCAAATGAAACTGGAAATTGACTTTTTAGCATCTTTATTTCCCTAAAAACATGATTACCCAGTTTAGCATGCTTAAACGAAGCCTTCATATTGAATACCTCTGACCTTAACAGATTTCATGAAATCACAGAGATGACAGGCAATGCTACACAGATTAGGGGTATGTTTAAATGAGCATCCTATAATCAACGTAAATACACCTGCCATGATTACTGTGCTTTGCTGAAAATGCCAAATACGTTTCTGATACTGTTTTGGTCTGCAACCATTAATGTAAGCCAAAACCACTCCTGTGCTCCAATCTGTGGGTGCCCCAGTGTTAGCAAACCTTTAGTCAGAAAGTGTTTGCACAAGATCACTTGTCAGCTAAGTGAAGTTTGTTGAAAAAGTGTTCAATGGATGATTGAGATTTTAGCAAAAGACTCATCTACTTTCAAATGTCTAAGATATTTATGTAGGGTATATATGATGGGTAATATCATTTGGTCACGAAGTTTCAGGTATAAACATTTATATTAAGTAAGAAAAAAGTCACTGAAATTTTTTAATTCATGGCATTTTTAACCAGCAGCACTTCATTATATGGTCTTGCTTTGTCAGTGGCTATTTTTAGCACTCATGATTCAAAGGTAGGTCAGTAGGTCAGTAGGTCAAAGGTTCGTGACATTTTGATGTGTAATCCTGTTTGAGAACAACATTTGAATGTGTGTATACATAAGGTGAATGTGCAGTTGAAATATTGAGACTGTAAACTAAAATAGGTGATAACATCTAATAAAAAATTTGGAAACAATTTGAAGCCTGTGACCTTGAAAAACAAATCAAGGTCAGAATTGAGGTCTCCTATATTGGCATTCATCATTCATCTAAAAATTGTTAACATATTGCAGAAAATAAATGTTGTGGGAATAAATGCTATTTGTAGTTTTTTTTGCGCAAAATATCACATTCAAATGATTTTGAAAATTTGTTCCTGTGTCCTCGAAAATAATTCGAAGTCACTGATTATCAAAGTTGTCCAAACCCCTCATGTTGATCTTTTGATAGAATAATGCACATACCTGTGGGCATGAGTTCCAGCACGAGTTTGGGATAGGCAATGTTTGAGCATCCTGCCCGATTCTGACAAACCTCCCAACAGACATCGGGATCTGCACAACCTACTTCATCTACAAAACAAATTATCTTCCTCAACAAATCTGCTCAGATTGATTGTAAACAGTGATGAGAAAGACGAATTATAGAAACCCATTAGATTTCCATTGTTTCAAGAACTATGCTTTTGTGATGGTCTTCTGCTACATCAAAAGAACAATATCTATTATAAATTATGTATGTTTTAATTTTGGACTTAATCCAATAGTTAAAATAACTTCAATACTACAGATGATTGTATTGATAGTTTATACACAATTTGTTGTGTGGACCGATGGAAAGACACACAAAAAACAATATCCTTTGACCAATTTCTGTCAAGGGGTGAAGATGGAATAATGTAGCAGTGTGGAGTGGTCTAGTTACTGACTTGGGAAGAGGACTCTGCTGATCATTCCAGGCAGCACCATAATGAAGAGAGGCAGCAGCTTCAGAACTCCAGCAAAGAGGGTGCCACCCTGGGCGTGCGAGAGACTCTTAGCAGCCAAGGCTCGCTGCACCATCATCTGAACAACAAATCAACACAACAATACTATCAAATATATTTTTTTTAAAGTTGTGTTAATTTTCTGTATGTTTATATTTTGAAAATTTTAACCTCAATCATTCATGATTTTGTATCTCGCAATGGACACAAAGCAAGGGGAAGGATGTAATGGGGTGTAACTATGATACAATGCTAAAATCATAAACATGCAAGGAACCTGACTTAGATAAATCTAGATACCTTGTGACAAATGTCATAACCAGTGCTGTAATAATCTGTGGTGTCAAAAATACCAGAAGATCAAAGAATCATGCCCCCTTATGTCACATAAACTTACATGTATGTATCCATCAACCAAGGATCAAAGAATCAATCCAACCAATGTCCCCGATATTATGTCACCTTATATAACACACACACACACACACACACACTCGGGACAGACAAAGTGATTTCTAAGAGGTACTGATAGGTAACTTGCAGTACCTCAATGACACTCATGGCATGACAAGATGGCAGCCAATGTAAGATAACAGGAACTTGCCATGAGTGAAGATGAATGGATATAGTAAGACATGTGGGACACACGCTATCTGATATTTGCAAAAATTGCCTTACATTGCACATATACAGAAACATCTCACATCATGTTTATGCCACCCTATAAATCTCATTTTATCAACTGCAAAACCTTCAAAATGTGCAATGGGGTAGTTGGTCCTTTATAGTTTTCTGTTTGTTTACACATTAGTAAACTATTTGTCTGTGCTTTACCGTTGCATGTACTTCAGCTCTAACATAAGGATGGCTTTTTGTACTAGGTCAACCTAAAGTCCGTCAAAGTATACAACTGACAACAAACTACAAAATAAAGGGTTCTATTGAGTTGAAACTTTGGGGTAAAAGTTCTTCTGTGGAGGCATAAAATAGGATGAAATCTACAATGATATGCCAAGAACAACCTATCCATGTCAATTTACCCACAGGAGAACCTCGGTAAGCTCAATACACGACAGATTTAATGGATCCAGAATAACAATTGTCAATTTGCTGACAAGACGCAGTTATAAGGCTGTGTGAGCTATAAGGCTGTATGAGCTATAAGGCTGTATGAGCTATAAGGCTGTATGAGCTATAAGGCTGTATGAGCTATAAGGCTGTATGAGCTATAAGGCTGTATGAGCTATAAGGCCGTATGAGCTATAAGGCCGTATGAGCTATAAGGCCGTATGAGCTATAAGGCCGTATGAGCTATAAGGCTGTATGAGCTATAAGGCTGTATGAGCTATAAGGCTGTGTGAGCTATAAGGCTGTATGAGCTATAAGGCTGTATGAGCTATAAGGCCGTATGAGCTATAAGGCCGTATGAGCTATAAGGCCGTATGAGCTATAAGGCGGTGTGAGCTATGAGGCTGTGTGAGCTATAAGGCTGTATGAGCTATAATGCTGTATGAGCTATAAGGCTGTATGAGCTATAAGGCTGTATGAGCTATAAGGCTGTATGAGCTATAAGGCTGTATGAGCTATAAGGCTGTATGAGCTATAAGGCCGTATGAGCTATAAGGCTGTGTGAGCTATAAGGCTGTATGAGCTATAAGGCTGTGTGAGCTATAAGGCTGTATGAGCTATAAGGCTGTATGAGCTATAAGGCTGTATGAGCTATAATGCTGTATGAGCTATAAGGCTGTGTGAGCTATAAGGCTGTGTGGGCTATAAGGCTGTGTAAGCTATAAGGCTGTGTAAGCTATAAGGCCGTATGAGCTATAAGGCCGTATGAGCTATAAGGCCGTATGAGCTATAAGGCTGTGTGAGCTATAAGGCTGTGTGAGCTATAAGGCTGTGCGAGCTATAAGGCTGTGTGAGCTATAAGGCTGTGTGAGCTATAAGGCTGTATGAGCTATAAGGCTGTATGAGCTATAAGGCTGTGTGAGCTATAAGGCTGTATGAGCTATAAGGCTGTGTGAGCTATAAGGCTGTGTGAGCTATAAGGCTGTATGAGCTATAAGGCTGTATGAGCTATAAGGCTGTGTGAGCTATAAGGCTGTGTGAGCTATAAGGCTGTATGAGCTATAAGGCTGTGTGAGCTATAAGGCTGTATGAGCTATAAGGCTGTATGAGCTATAAGGCCGTATGAGCTATAAGGCTGTGTGAGCTATAAGGCTGTATGAGCTATAAGGCTGTGTGAGCTATAAGGCTGTGTGAGCTATAAGGCTGTATGAGCTATAAGGCTGTATGAGCTATAAGGCTGTGTGAGCTATAAGGCTGTGTGAGCTATAAGGCTGTATGAGCTATAAGGCTGTGTGAGCTATAAGGCTGTATGAGCTATAAGGCTGTGTGAGCTATAAGGCTGTGTAAGCTATAAGGCTGTGTAAGCTATAAGGCCGTATGAGCTATAAGGCTGTGTGAGCTATAAGGCTGTATGAGCTATAAGGCTGTATGAGCTATAAGGCTGTGTGAGCTATAAGGCTGTGCGAGCTATAAGGCTGTATGAGCTATAAGGCTGTGTGAGCTATAAGGCTGTATGAGCTATAAGGCTGTATGAGCTATAAGGCTGTATGAGCTATAAGGCTGTATGAGCTATAAGGCTGTATGAGCTATAAGGCTGTGTGGGCTATAAGGCTGTATGAGCTATAAGGCTGTGTGGGCTATAAGGCTGTGTGAGCTATAAGGCTGTATGAGCTATAAGGCTGTGTAAGCTGGGCCTGATTTCAACATTGCCTAATGGATTCATGCCAAGAATTCTACTGCCATTAGTTAGAAATATCAATAGCAAAAATTCTTACCCTTGGATATATTTTAGAATCATTCAAAATGTGTATAATCAAAACCTTATTGAAAAAAGAAAAGCTAGGCATGGATCTTCATGACATTTATTTATTAAAAACTGAAAAATTTATTAAAAGTGAGAAGAAATATGTAAAAATTGATCTTAAGTTGGGAAACTTTATCTGGCACATGCATGTCTACCTTAAACAGTCTACCTTAAACAGTGCAAATTTTCATTTGGCTGGCATCCCTAAAAGTGAATTCAAAAGTTGTTATTGCAGAACGCTGCAGTGGGGGTACTTTGCATACATTTATACCAACACTGGTTTCCTATAGAAGCCTAATACATGTAAACTAATTAAGATATTATAATTATCTGAAAAAATAGAATATTAATTAGAACCTGATGAAAATTGCACTAAGAATTGAAACTTTTGCTCCAGGTAAACTGCAACAAACTGGCAACTGATAAAAAAGATGTGAAATTATATTTGAATTTGAAGCAGTTTGGGTATGTTGATGTTGAGCGCCCTCTAGTGACAGATTGTC
The DNA here is from genome assembly GCA_949316495.1 of Amphiduros pacificus. NCBI lineage: Eukaryota > Metazoa > Annelida > Polychaeta > Phyllodocida > Hesionidae > Amphiduros > Amphiduros pacificus. The sequence continues at coordinate 53,540,636 of OX439005.1, forward strand.
TGCGGGAACTACATTCTTTTTCTGCCCAAAACAGAACATTTGCAAAACATAAGCCAATGGCCTGAGAGCTATGCTCATCCTTGGTTTAATTTTTTGAAATTGTATCATAAATGATCATTTAAATCCTTTCCCAGAGCAGACTTGTGCAGATGACAATTTTGACCAATTAAATACAAGTTACATATTGAATTTGGCCCAAACATGTTATCTTGATTCTCATTGGCTATTTGTCATGTATGGTAAAAATGGTAACCTCCCCGACTTCTCAGTAATAGCTAATAGATTTTTGAAAAAATCAAAGCAAAATGGAAAAGATTCTGAGCTTTATGGAAAATAGATAAAATTGGTCCCCTGAAAATACATCTTCCCTGATTATCACTAAGAACTCTGACCAGTAGTTTCAGAGGAGAAGATCAAAGTTGATGGTCAGAATAACAGAAAATTTCCCCCTATCACTGTAGCAGCTATGCTACACATGGGTAAAAAGTGCGGGAAAATTGCTCAGCTGTAAAAAAAGAGTTCCCTTTTCCTTTAGAAATTATCAATTTATTATTTGGCACCAAGATTGAAATTTATTTGATATATCAGATATCTTCATATTTTTCAAATTCATAAAAAAGGTGTTGTAATAAATCACAATTCTATGCATTTTATCATGTCAAACTGATAAGTGAAATATGCAGCTGTTTGATTACCTGATCAGCACACCAATACCAGACTGAGGTTGGTGTCTGTCCAAGCAGGAAACCGGGCCAGGGCAGGTCAGAGTTCACCGGGTCACGCAGGATGTACCAAGAATCTTCCCTTGGGTAGCCACATGTAGTGTTTGGATTAGCCAAGGTTGTATTTGGGATCGCCTCCATGTATAAGTGGTAGAGTTCACTGTACCCACCAATCTTCACGAAACCTAATGAAGAAAAATTAACTTTTTGCATTGTTGGGAACAATAAAACACCATCAAAATTTTATGTCTGGATAAATTAAAACTAGATAGAAGGTCATGCACTATCCAACTCACAAATGACAATCTCTGTTGTGCTGTAAGGAGGTCAAAGTGACCTAGTTACATAAATTATTTTCCAAAATATGAACATCATGTATAGGATACATGCAGTGGCAATATTTGATATTTCATGTTGTGAAATATATAAAATCTGTATTATGTGATTTTGGAAATTAGCTCCTGTGACCATGAAAATGTCACTATGTGTCAAAATCCTATTTAGCCTTTACATAGGTCACTGTGACCTAGTTACATTGAGCTAACCCTGGTTCAACCACAGTTACATCGATATTGCTTTAATAAGATTATTAGGTTAATGTGACCTAGTTACATAAATTTTGTTCAAGATAAAAGTGGTGGCAATAAATGTTGTGTGTCATGTTTTGCCAAATTTAAATTTACCGGTAGATGATTTTGAAAATTGTCTTCTGTGACCTTGAAAATAGCTCAAGGTCACCCAATTTCAAACTTGTCCACCCCCTAATAGGTAGTTCCCATACGCCAAGTCATATTGATATTGTTGTAATCTTGAAGAAAATATAGAATTCACAAGCAAAGTTACTCTTCTGCTGGTCATTTTCTGACTAGTAATGGGTTAGATTCACATGGAAGTTGTTATCTATATAGCCTTTAAGTAGGTCAGTGTGACCTTGTTACATATTTTTTCTATAAATTATGAACAAAGATATTATGTAAAATAAATGTAGAGGGAATAAATTCTATTTGTAGTGTTTTGAAAAATATCAATAACTGATTTTGAAAATCAGCTGCTGTGACCTTGGAAATCACTCAAGGTCACCTAATATTGTAGATCACATGTTCTAAGTTATATTAATATTGCTTTATTTTGTCAGAAAATACATTTGCAAGTGAAGTTGCTCCTGTGCTGGTCATGATCTTGACGAGAGGTCACAAAAAGGCCTATATATTATCATGATACATTATGGGATTTTAGCACTAGCCTGTAGTCCCAGACTAGTAGAAACACTGTTGGGCTAGTAGACCTTCCCATGATACTAGCCCGACTGTCTAGTAGCTATCATGATTTTTTCAGGTACAAGTAAAACTGTCCTTTTGTCATTTGATTAATCTTACTCTTAATCTTAATCCGGGCAAAGAACTTACTGATGATGGTGAGTATAGCTGCTCCAACGACCATGACAAAAGCCTGAAGAGTGTCTGTATATATGACTGCTGCGAGGCCACCTGGTGGAGATAAATACATGTCAGATATTATATCTTGGATGTTGGTTACTATCCATCTTCTGGAAACGAAGATAGCATAAGCACCGAGAGGTCACCACAACTCACCTCTCCTGCCTCATAAAAAAGCTAACAGTTTTGCTGAAAGCAAAGAACAAAGTAAAACTCATCCAGGACAAAACTAATGTTCAGTCATCACCGTTGCAAGTCCATACAACTTATTTGTCATGGAACAAAAAGTAACAATATGTTATTTAGAGCACAAAGAGTTACTTACCAGTGACGGTGCAGAAAGCCGTACTTACCAGTGACGGTGCAGAAAGCCGTACTTACCAGTGACGGTGCAGAAAGCCGTACTTACCAGTGACGGTGCAGAAAGCCGTACTTACCAGTGACGGTGCAGAAAGCCGTACTTACCAGTGACGGTGCAGAAAGCCGTACTTACCAGTGACGGTGCAGAAAGCCGTACTTACCAGTGACGGTGCAGAAAGCCGTACTTACCAGTGACGGTGCAGAAAGCCGTACTTACCAGTGACGGTGCAGAAAGCCGTACTTACCAGTGACGGTGCAGAAAGCCGTGGCCATCAGCAGCAGGATGACCGAGACATACAGGTTCCAGTTCAAAGCTTGCTGGATGAAAATCGCTCCCGAGTACAGATTGACCTGCACAGAAAGTTAAATGAAACATCTACCCATCACACACAGGTCAGACAGTCACATAATGTTGGTTTATGAGGAATAATGTGTCTTGGATATGGAGTGGACTGAAAACGTTACACGTCACTCAAAGTTTATACACCATTCAAGCTCTTTTCCAAATAATTCTATTCAATAAACACATAATATATTGCCATTTTAACTGCTCCACGAAAAGACATTGTCTGGATTAAGTGCTAATATGGTAATAAGGGGCTAGCTATTAATGCAATAGTCTTAAATCTGACATTATACTTGTACAAGATAAAAGAAATCCTGAGGGTGATTTTGATATTACAAGTAAGGATAGCTTCTTGGAACAAGTGACACACTTAAAATACTATAACTTATAATTCTATAAAGCTTGCATAACAAAAACGCAATAGCGCTGACATTGGCTTGTTAATGAACAATGTGAATCTGAATTTCCCTCCCATCTTGCATAAAGGTGGGCTGAAGTTAGGATGCAAAATATTTCCCATCATGCATTTCACCTCTCGACCCAATCCCGTCAAATTTTCACGGACCAGCTAAAAATCCCTGAGAGCAGGTCACAAGAATTAATTATTAATTATCAATTTTTTTTACATGGACACATTACACCTTAAATAATAGAGTAATTGATATATATAAAATGACTCGTGGTGATTTCTCTCAAAAGAAGAGTTCCAATAAAAACTGGAAATAAAAACGTTTTTGGTTGTTATTGCACTTTGTCCTGCCGGGATTTTGCAGTTCTAAATGTGCCACATGTGATGCTTTGAAGAGCAAAACAAGTGATATGCTTAAATCAAAACAAATATTATTATAAGAATAAGCCAAATATTATGGCCAAGTTTTCCAGGACAGTTCAAATGATATTGACATTTGTATTCATTCCAGAAAGTTGAGAATTTTTTTCTCTGAATTGTGCCAAATTATGTTTTGACCCATGACATGAAAGGTTCACAAATATAAGGACCAAATAGAACCGTCTTTTGTTCATGTTACAAAATACTCAATAAAGTATTTGTACCAGGTACAGAGACAAATCTTGCCATGATATAGACTACAATAGGCAGTGGGGTCAATAGTATTGACTACCGTATAATGTGTGGACGGAAGGCCTGATGTGTATAAGGACTATGATACAGCCCACATTAATATGATTGATGGACAGTCACACAAACTGATGCACACTGCATGACTTGATAAAGCGCCGTACTTACCGATATCTTGGTGAAGACATATAAGACGAGAGACAGTGTTGCTAAATATACTTGTATTCTCCTGCCGCCAAAGCGTTTCTTCATAAATTCGGGAAGAGTGCAAACCTGGCGAAAATTAAGCCAATCATCAGTTTTATTATTTCTCAAATATCTATAATAAAATTGTTGTCTGTCTATCTGTCTCCAATGTGTATATTACATAACATTCTACTTGTGAAATCAGTCATATAATTCATATTAATTTGACAAATATTAAGAAATAACCAAACTATTTTCAGAGTATCAAACAGATATTAATATTTACATATTACAAATACAAGAATCAGCTAAATTTCAGATGAATCATTTTCATGACCACTGATTAAAATTGACAATTTAAATCAGCAGTTAAAAATTACTTCCGCAAATTTATGACATAATAATGAGTGACCATTGGCAATGTATCAAAGCCCCGGCTTGTTCACCCCCCCCACTAATAAAACGAGTGCTTGACCCCATTTAACATATTACAATATTCATGATATCATTCAATGTTTGAATGTGACAGGAGATGTTTCTTTGGGTCCTGCACTAAGACTACAGCTATTATTTTCAAGCATGACTGAAACAGGTAATTGGGAAATCAAAACGAAATCAAAAATGAAATGACTCTGCAATCACTTCTTAATATATTCCTAGAATGACCCTAAATTGTATTTGATTATATATTGTTTTGCTGTCTTCGAGAATTATTTGATTACAAAATGTTATGCTGTGCAAACTCATGTTGAATAAAATATGGATAGTACAACAGATAGCATGCAACGGGAAGAAGTGGCGGTGGAATCTGATGGGGGTCATTCAGGAATTAACCCAATCAGCTCCACCGTCACATGATAACACATCATGGCGTGCACATGCCACCATTCATAACTCTCTTTACGGGGTTTTTTATTATCTACTGTCGCATACCCTTTCCAGACAGTTTAAATATGTATGAGAAATGTTTAATGGACACTTGCCCTTTTCAAACTTAAAATGGCTGACCCAAGTCTTTGCATGAAAAATTTCCTTCCCAAAGTTATATGGCAGTTTTATTTCTATTGCACCTGCTGTCCAGGTTGGACTATCTTCCTACCTGTGTCGGGCAAGGCCTCAAATATTTGTTCAAGATCAGATTTCAATCAAATTTATTGAAATATTCATTTCAATAATTTGGAAATTGACCCTGAACCAATTATTTTGAATGGTTCTGAACCAAGTATTTTGAATGATTTAAAATCTGGAAATCTATATTAAAAAGTATTTTGCTCCCCACAATAACTATAGATACTTAAGTTGCAGTGACATCCTCTTAGTGGCTTATACTTCAGATAAAAATATAAACATCAATTAAAACAAATATTGTTCCATAATGTCTCTCTATGAACTCACTGAACTCAAATCTCATATTCATTTTATATGGCCATTTTTTTAGAAAAAAATAACAAACTGTGTTCGAGCATTCATAAATTAAATATTTTGACATCATTTTTAATCATCAAAGGCTAAAAAGTTACTTCCTCTCTGGAACAGTGAATGTACAATTTAATGCGCAGGCCCGTATAGGGCAAATTTACCAAGATGAGGCAAAGTGATAGTCTTTTGTCCACAGTCTATGTATACTTTGGGCATACACACAAGCCTCTGCTCTCCATTGGACCAAATGATTTAAATAAGGGCCAGGAAAAGATAAATATCAGTTGCATGTTTTATTCATCTAATATCAAAATGACACTCTAAATATGTAGCCTTTGATGACAGCTTGACCACAGGGCAGCTTAACCACAGGGCAGCTTGACCACAGGGCAGCTTGACCACAGGGCAGCTTGACCACAGGGCAGCTTGACCACAGGGCAGCTTGACCACAGGGCAGCACAAAGGTAAAAATGCCACATGACATGTTATTTTCCATGAGCAAATATACCTGACACTGGGGGCGAAACATTGGAGTAAAGAAAACTCACAATAGACTAAGAAGAATGGAGTGGCAGATGCATTCGCACGAAACATGAAAATAATTTGTGATACCTATAGCAAAACTGTGAAAGCACTGAAACCAAGATGGCGGAAAGTTGGTCAAAATCTGTGACGGGTTTAACACATAATGTTTCACTGGCAACACACCAGAACATTTTAAAATCTTCCCAAGAGAATATTGCCAGTTAATTATAACACAAGGATTATCGCAACTAAACATTATCAAGCAAATCCCAAAAGTTTGGGATGCTTGTACTTTTTTTTAAACAATTGCATATTGACTTTCACCTGAAATAATATAATACCAGTTCAATAATAAGGATCAATCATTATTTATGGCTCAGATAATTCAGCCATTACATTTTAAATGTCCAATAAAGTGTCCTTTGGACCTTTTAATACATATCATTTGCAACAAAATTATAACAGTTTTCAGAGAAAGTAGCCCTAAATATAAAAAAAATGTTGTTAAAGAGTTGGTGTGACCTTGAACAAATACTCAGTGCAATCCAGGGACCAACAATAATAGTTATTATCCAAATGGCAGCAATTTTAACACTACAATTATAGACAATACAAAATATACAATGTAAAACATATGAACCAAATTTATTCATGTTACCAAAATATTGATACTTAGAGAAAAAACTGCAGTAGGGAAAACAATGCCATAGACCTCAGATCTATGTTCATTACATTTAACACTTTCTGGAAATGCCTGCAAAATAATTCATAAATGATTATCTAAATCCTTTTCCAGTGTAGACTTGAGAAGACAATAATTTAGGCCAAACAAAGTGCACTTTACATATTGAATTTGGTCCCAACTTTCATTGGTGTCTTGATTCTCATTGGTTAATAAAATGGCAGGCTTCTTGACAACTCAATTGACAGCTCGGTCGATAGCTCTGCTGACTTGAATGAAAACACATGAACTGAGATCAAGTGTTACTTGCAAACAGGTTATGGTTTTCCATACAAGATCTAAATTCAGTTTTGATGGGATATTCATTGATATCTTTTAAATCATTATCTTGTTACCAATGCAATATTTCACACACAAAATTTGTGACCTTAAGGTCACTGCATTAAGGTCAATGGATGCAGGGGAAAAATAACAAGTGTTGATTTTAAAAAATCAAGCTCGCAGAAGTTTGCAAAATCCCAAGGCAAAAAAACCGGCCCAAGGCAAAATCTTCTTACTCTGCTACGCACTCACAAATCACTTCTCAAACAAATGCAACATCTGACGGTGTAAGCAAAATTATTAAGCCAAAACGTGGCCGCCATGGACCGATAATTGGGGTAAGCTCCATAGACTTACGGCTTAATCATCTTGAAACCTCGAACATCTAGCCCTAAAGGCAAAACCATGACGTGTACTCCCCTTAAGAGAAATCAAGCACTTTCCCAACCAACATTCGGCCATCTTGATTTCTGTTATGAGTGAACTCATTGAGTGCATATCAACACATTAATACCTATGAAACTAACATCCTACCGGACTACTTCCCAAATGACTTCTCCAGAAAAATGTACATCTCTTCAGTAACTGATTTTCTTTGACTTACTACAATTCTCTGTTTTATGAGTTCGAGTTAAATATATAAAATGTATCTGGACATTATAAGACACACCTTATATTCAACATAAATAACTACATACTAACCTTATATACCTACATACAGAGAATCAACTAGAAAATGGTTAGATTTAAATGAGAGATGAGTTACAGATATCTGTTTCTTTTGATCTATTTGCATTACTATTGATATCATCTTAGATAAACATATTTTTGGAATATTTTACTCTAGAAATCTAACTTTGGCTGTTGTGTGAAATAACTGAATATCCTTTTATAAAATAACTTGACAAAGTGATAAAGATGTTGAGTATTTGTTTGATGTACCAGTGAGAAAGTCAAATCATACTATTCAACATGGCTCAGTGGGTAAGACATCTGTCTACCATGCTAAAGGTCTGGGGTTCGATTCCTGCCAGGAACAAGTATTTTTTTTTTTTTTTTTATTCATGCTGATACTGAAATCTTCATTTTGAAGTTTTATTTTCGCAACATGCACATCAGAACATATAGATTTGAATCATTTTTTGTTTTGATAGAAATTATAAAAAATTATACAATAGATAAAGGTGAAATCTTCATGTTGGGATCTTTTTTAGAGCAAAATGAAAGTCAGAACACATAAAATGTGTTTTTTTTCTTTTTTTTTTTTTTTTTTGCAAATGGAGATGCAAATAAAATCAAATGTCTTTATTAGCATAGAAATGGAACAATTTCAATTTTCAAACAATGCTGTGACTCCAAGTTTTCTACATTACTAATACAGGGTGATACATGGCTCAGTGGTTAAGATGTCTGTCTTCTATGCTAAAGGTCCAGGGTTCGAATCCTGGTTTGGGAAAGTATTATTTTCATACTGAAGGTGAAATCTTAATATTGGGGTTCTGTTTGAGTGATATGTACTTCAGAAAACATAAATTGATTTGTCTATTTAAAGTGCAGAAGAATATAAAATGATAGAAATGAAATGAATTGATACCTACCCACCCCCCCCCCCCCCCCCCCAAAATAAAATCTTTATATTGTGGTCCTGATTGAGTAATTTGCATATCAGAAGAATATAATTTTTATTATTTTATTTTGCAAACATAGACAATTTACTGACTTTATATAGTAAACAAATATAAAATCTTCATACTGGGGTAACATTTGAGCAATATGCATGTCAGAACATATGGAATTGAATGTTTTTTGCCAACATAGAAAATATAAAAAAATAGTAACTTTATGCAGAAAACAAATATAAAATCTTCATATTCCAATTTTATTTTAGTTCAGACAAAAAAAAAGAATTATAACATGGATCCAATTTTAAGATTTTATCATAGACTTTAAACTTCGAGTAAGTTGATCACGAGGCCAACCTTGAGCATCTATGAATATATCCAGTGCAATGCAAAGGGTTTCAGCATTATCATGTGTCTCACAGGTATGATGATATGCCTTGACCTTTTCTCATGGCAAGATTGCTCACTCAACATTTAGCCTGGATCCGCATTTAAAAATAAACATGGACTGTACCTATCCAAGGTGTTCATCAACCCTTAAAACATACCTGCAAACAATGCTCATTCTTAAATACATTCAATCAGATTGGCATATTATATATTCCAAAATTATATTCAAGATCTTCAAAATGTGGAGTTGTCAATATTTGATTGACAGGGTGGAAATCAACAGGACACATGTCACCTGTATGTGCATTTCTCTGTTGTCCAGTGAGATCAGCCAACAATACATGTGCTCATATGTGCAAAGATCACATCTTGGAAATGGTGTCAATGCCTCTAAAATAGTTCTCTAGTTTCACAGTTGTTTAAACACTATTAACAATATAGTATTAGAATTTCTATATTTGAAATAAATTCAAATATTGCAATCATTATTTTAATTTTCAAATAAAACCACAATTTGATTAAATAAACATGTGTAGTAATAATGCTCAGATGTGTGTTCGGTGATTTGCCCACTATTTTTGACATGTGAAAGTGACCACACACCTCACTAATCTGAGTATTAATCTCAGCAAGCAAGTGTTCTCAGCAGGACGCCAGCTCATATTTTTAATCTCTACTGCTGGTACCCTTACCTGAGACTTTCATCTTTTTGTCAGGTATGTTGGCTTAAGGGAAAAACACGTAATGAAACGCGAGTGAAAACTGACAGTGCACAACTACAACTTGTGGTTGTCAGGCATGCCCAATATTTATTATCTTAGTTAATTGTTCATGAGATCTTCTCCTTCATGTATTAGTAGACAAGATGTTGTATATACAGAGGTCTAATTCTATCTATTTTCTATTAGGCTCAGTTCTTTTTACATTTTGTTATGATTTTTTCAAAAATCTAATAGCTATCTCCGAGTTGTCAACGAGGCTGCCATTTTTATTAGCATAGAAGTAGTGGCCAATGAGAATTGAGTTAACAAGTTTGGGCCAATCTTGATATGTAACAAGCATTTTGATTGGTCAAAATCATTATCTGCTCAAGTATGCTCTTGAAAAGGATTTAAATGATCATTTAGGAAGAAATGTTCACAAACATAACAAAAAAATAATGATAAGCATAGCTCTAAAGCCATTGACATGTTTATTCACTTTTAATGGTTGTGATATTTTACATGTACACAGATTTTGAATTCAAGGTCAATGTGTCAAGGTCAAAGTCTATATCTACTTCTGTATAAACTTTAAAACATACATTACTGGTAGTTTTAGAGAAAAGGATTTTCAAACATTGTGATTATATGTAACAGATATGAAGTACTTTTTATTCCATTTTAATGGTTGAGATGTTGAATGTAAACAAACTTTGAATTCAAGGTCAATCTGTCAAGGTCAAAGTTCACATAACTAAGAAAGCATAATGAGGCAAAGCTATGGCCTTAGACATTTCTGCATGAAAAGTTTTAATTTCCTCTTATAGGTGGTTGCTGAGATGCTCAGTACAAAATTTGTGACCTCAAGGTCACTGCACTAAGGTCAATGGTGAAATCGCTAAGATTTAAGGAATCTGAATCTTCTCCTCTGTATCTACATATATATAAATATGAAACATATATTGCTATTGCTGGTAGTTTTGGAGAGGAGGATTTTTAAAGAAATGTTGACACATGGATGGACAGACATTTTCCCCAATCCTAAAGCTAAAAAAATAGCATTAAATTTTCTGACGAAGTATTAAGAAATTTACTCTGCATTGCAGAGGTAGTATTCAATTACTTCTTCTGCCGTCATTGCCCTATATTTAATATCATTCTAAATTTGGAATTCCACAACTTATAAATGCTTGCCTTGCTCACAAAAATATTATTAAATCTGAATTGACCAACATTGAGTCAAAATTGTAATCAGGTGTCTGACACATAACCAACCAATCAGTGAACAGCTGTCCGAACAAAACAGAATCTATTTCAGTTAGCATTTATTCCCTGCCAATCAGTTCTCAGCCATATTTTGTTTAATACTGATGACTTGCGATGGATTCTGTGTGCACCCTTATAAGTTTGGTGGCAGTGACTGATTAGATGGAGAGGTCCTGCTGTGGAGGGTATAAGCAAGATTGCTCTGTCAACATTTAAGACTAACAAAACCCCCCAGTCCTGCCATCTTTATATCTGGCCCATTTCAACCCACCTAGCTGTGCACCCATGACCCCCTTGTACTTGTGTGTTGGTAGCTTTATTAATCACATGTTCGATTTCAACCAAACATTTATGTCAAGGACCCAATGATCCCCATCACTCATTGCATCTCTCATGATAATGTATGCCTTAATACCCTCAATTAAGGTTAATTAACTCGATCCATCAGGTCACTTTATTATAAGTAGAAATGGAGGATCAATGATCATTTATTCATGAACAGCTGCAGAGAAAAACTTATTGAATATTAACGTATTGAATATAAGTTTTTTATATCTGCTAAATTGGTGATAGTATTATGCTATGTATGAAATAAAATAATTAAGACCCCAGCCTCCCCCAACCCACCACTCCAGGCATAGATCACAAGTATCTCATTCTTAAAATTCAACATGGATAAATTTGGTATTTTGGAATTGTGGATTTTCTTGGCATTCTTGTTATTAGTGCTAGTTATGGATTACTTACCCCACTGGCGACGTAGACTGCTTGTTATTAGTGCTAGTTATGGGATCACTTACCCCGCTGGCGACGTAGACTGCTTGTTATTATTGTTGGTTATGGGATCACTTACCCCGCTGGCGACGTAGACTGCTTGTTATTAGTGCTAGTTATGGGATCACTTACCCCGCTTGCGAAGTAGACTGCTTGTTATTAGTGCTAGTTATGGGATCACTTACCCCGCTGGCGATGTAGACTGCTTGTTATTAGTGCTAGTTATGGGATCACTTACCCCGCTGGCGACGTAGACTGCTTGTTATTAGTGCTAGTTATGGGATCACTTACCCCGCTGGCGACGTAGACTGCTTGTTATTATTGTTGGTTATGGGATCACTTACCCCGCTGGCGACGTAGACTGCTTGTTATTAGTGCTAGTTATGGGATCACTTACCCCGCTGGCGACGTAGACTGCTTGTTATTAGTGCTAGTTATGGGATCACTTACCCCGCTGGCGATGTAGACTGCTTGTTATTAGTGCTAGTTATGGGATCACTTACCCCGCTGGCGACGTAGACTGCTTGTTATTAGTGCTAGTTATGGATTACTTACCCCACTGGCGACGTAGACTGCTTGTTATTTGTGCGAGTTATGGGATCACTTACCCCGCTGGCGATGTAGACTGCTTGTTATCAGTGCTAGTTATGGGATCACTTACCCCGCTGGCGATGTAGACTGCTTGTTATTAGTGCTAGTTATGGGATCACTTACCCCGCTGGCGATGTAGACTGCTTGTTATTAGTGCTAGTTATGGGATCACTTACCCCTCTGGCGATGTAGACTGCTTGTTATTAGTGCTAGTTATGGGATCACTTACCCCGCTTGCGATGTAGACTGCTTGTTATTAGTGCTAGTTATGGGATCACTTACCCCTCTGGCGATGTAGACTGCTTGTTATTAGTGCTAGTTATGGGATCACTTACCCCTCTGGCGATGTAGACTGCTTGTTATTAGTGCTAGTTATGGGATCACTTACCCCGCTGGCGACGTTGACTGCTTGTTATTAGTGCTAGTTATGGGATCACTTACCCCGCTGGCGATGTAGACTGCTTGTTATCAGTGCTAGTTATGGGATCACTTACCCCGCTGGCGATGTAGACTGCTTGTTATTAGTGCTAGTTATGGGATCACTTACCCCGCTGGCGACGTAGACTGCTTGTTATTAGTGCTAGTTATGGGATCACTTACCCTGCTGGCGACGTAGACTGCTTGTTATTAGTGCTAGTTATGGAATCACTTACCCCGCTGGCGATGTAGACTGCTTGTTATTAGTGCTAGTTATGGGATCACTTACCCTGCTGGCGACGTAGACTGCTTGTTATTAGTGCTAGTTATGGGATCACTTACCCCGCTGGCGACGTAGACTGCTTGTTATTAGTGCTAGTTATGGGATCACTTACCCTGCTGGCGACGTAGACTGCTTGTTATTAGTGCTAGTTATGGGATCACTTACCCCGCTGGCGACGTAGACTGCTTGTTATTAGTGCTGGTTATGGGATCACTTACCCCGCTGGCGACGTAGACTGCTTGTTATTAGTGCTAGTTATGGGATCACTTACCCCGCTAGCAATGTAGACTGCTTGTTATTAGTGCTAGTTATGGGATCACTTACCCCGCTGGCGACGTAGACTGCTTGTTATTAGTGCTAGTTATGGGATCACTTACCCTGCTGGCGATGTAGACTGCTTGTTATTAGTGCTAGTTATGGGATCACTTACCCCGCTGGCGACGTAGACTGCTTGTTATTAGTGCTAGTTATGGGATCACTTACCCCGCTAGCAATGTAGACTGCTTGTTATTAGTGCTAGTTATGGGATCACTTACCCCGCTGGCGACGTAGACTGCTTGTTATTAGTGCTAGTTATGGGATCACTTACCCCGCTGGCGACGTAGACTGCTTGTTATTAGTGCTAGTTATGGGATCACTTACCCCGCTGGCGATGTAGACTGCTTGTTATAAGTTCTAGTTATGGGATCACTTACCCCGCTGGCGACGTAGACTGCTTGTTATTAGTGCTAGTTATGGGATCACTTACCCCGCTGGCGACGTAGACTGCTTGTTATTAGTGCTAGTTATGGGATCACTTACCCCTCTGGCGATGTAGACTGCTTGTTATTAGTGCTAGTTATGGGATCACTTACCCCTCTGTCGATGTAGACTGCTTGTTATTATTGTTGGTTATGGGATCACTTACCCCGCTGGCGACGTTGACTGCTTGTTATTAGTGCTAGTTATGGGATCACTTACCCTGCTGGCGATGTAGACTGCTTGTTATTAGTGCTGGTTGTGGGATCACTTACCCCGCTGGCGACGTAGACTGCTTGTTATTAGAGCTAGTTATGGGATCACTTACCCCGCTGGTGATGTAGACTGCTTGTAATTAGTGCTAGTTATGGGATCACTTACCCCGCTGGCGACGTAGACTGCTTGTTATTAGTGCTAGTTATGGGATCACTTACCCCACTGGCGATGTAGACTGCTTGTAATTAGTGCTAGTTATGGGATCACTTACCCCTCTGGCGACGTAGACTGCTTGTTATTAGTGCTAGTTATGGGATCACTTACCCCGCTGGCGATGTAGACTGCTTGTAATTAGTGCTAGTTATGGGATCACTTACCCCTCTGGCGACGTAGACTGCTTGTTATTATTGTTGGTTATGGGATCACTTACCCCGCTGGCGATGTAGACTGCTTGTTATTAGTGCTAGTTATGGGATCACTTACCCTGCTGGCGACGTAGACTGCTTGTTATTAGTGCTAGTTATGGGATCACTTACCCTGCTGGCGATGTAGACTGCTTGTTATTAGTGCTGGTTATGGGATCACTTACCCCGCTGGCGACGTAGACTGCTTGTTATTAGTGCTAGTTATGGGATCACTTACCCCGCTGGCGATGTAGACTGCTTGTTATTAGTGCTAGTTATGGGATCACTTACCCCTCTGGCGATGTAGACTGCTTGTTATTAGTGCTAGTTATGGGATCACTTACCCCTCTGGTGATGTAGACTGCTTGTTATTAGTGCTAGTTATGGGATCACTTACCCTGCTGGCGACGTAGACTGCTTGTTATTATTGTTGGTTATGGGATCACTTACCCCGCTGGCGACGTAGACTGCTTGTTATTAGTGCTAGTTATGGGATCACTTACCCTGCTGGCGACGTAGACTGCTTGTTATTAGTGCTAGTTATGGGATCACTTACCCCGCTGGCGACGTAGACTGCTTGTTATTATTGTTGGTTATGGGATCACTTACCCCGCTGGCGATGTAGACTGCTTGTTATTATTGTTGGTTATGGGATCACTTACCCCGCTGGCGATGTAGACTGCTTGTTATTATTGTTGGTTATGGGATCACTTACCCCGCTGGCGACGTAGACTGCTTGTTATTAGTGCTAGTTATGGGATCACTTACCCTGCTGGCGACGTAGACTGCTTGTTATTAGTGCTAGTTATGGGATCACTTACCCCACTGGCGATGTAGACTGCTTGTTATTAGTGCTAGTTATGGGATCACTTACCCCGCTGGCGATGTAGACTGCTTGTTATTATTGTTGGTTATGGGATCACTTACCCCGCTGGCGACGTAGACTGCTTGTTATTAGTGCTAGTTATGGGATCACTTACCCCGCTGGCGACGTAGACTGCTTGTTATTAGTGCTAGTTATGGGATCACTTACCCCGCTGGCGACGTAGACTGCTTGTTATTAGTGCTAGTTATGGGATCACTTACCCCGCTGGCGACGTAGACTGCTTGTTATTATTGTTGGTTATGGGATCACTTACCCCGCTGGCGACGTAGACTGCTTGTTATTAGTGCTAGTTATGGGATCACTTACCCCTCTGGCGATGTAGACTGCTTGTTATTAGTGCTAGTTATGGGATCACTTACCCCTCTGTCGATGTAGACTGCTTGTTATTATTGTTGGTTATGGGATCACTTACCCCGCTGGCGACGTTGACTGCTTGTTATTAGTGCTAGTTATGGGATCACTTACCCTGCTGGCGATGTAGACTGCTTGTTATTAGTGCTGGTTGTGGGATCACTTACCCCGCTGGCGACGTAGACTGCTTGTTATTAGAGCTAGTTATGGGATCACTTACCCCGCTGGTGATGTAGACTGCTTGTAATTAGTGCTAGTTATGGGATCACTTACCCCGCTGGCGACGTAGACTGCTTGTTATTAGTGCTAGTTATGGGATCACTTACCCCACTGGCGATGTAGACTGCTTGTAATTAGTGCTAGTTATGGGATCACTTACCCCTCTGGCGACGTAGACTGCTTGTTATTAGTGCTAGTTATGGGATCACTTACCCCGCTGGCGATGTAGACTGCTTGTAATTAGTGCTAGTTATGGGATCACTTACCCCTCTGGCGACGTAGACTGCTTGTTATTATTGTTGGTTATGGGATCACTTACCCCGCTGGCGATGTAGACTGCTTGTTATTAGTGCTAGTTATGGGATCACTTACCCTGCTGGCGACGTAGACTGCTTGTTATTAGTGCTAGTTATGGGATCACTTACCCTGCTGGCGACGTAGACTGCTTGTTATTAGTGCTGGTTATGGGATCACTTACCCCGCTGGCGACGTAGACTGCTTGTTATTAGTGCTAGTTATGGGATCACTTACCCCGCTGGCGATGTAGACTGCTTGTTATTAGTGCTAGTTATGGGATCACTTACCCCGCTGGCGATGTAGACTGCTTGTTATTAGTGCTAGTTATGGGATCACTTACCCCTCTGGCGATGTAGACTGCTTGTTATTAGTGCTAGTTATGGGATCACTTACCCCTCTGGTGATGTAGACTGCTTGTTATTAGTGCTAGTTATGGGATCACTTACCCTGCTGGCGACGTAGACTGCTTGTTATTATTGTTGGTTATGGGATCACTTACCCCGCTGGCGACGTAGACTGCTTGTTATTAGTGCTAGTTATGGGATCACTTACCCTGCTGGCGACGTAGACTGCTTGTTATTAGTGCTAGTTATGGGATCACTTACCCCGCTGGCGACGTAGACTGCTTGTTATTATTGTTGGTTATGGGATCACTTACCCCGCTGGCGATGTAGACTGCTTGTTATTATTGTTGGTTATGGGATCACTTACCCCGCTGGCGATGTAGACTGCTTGTTATTATTGTTGGTTATGGGATCACTTACCCCGCTGGCGACGTAGACTGCTTGTTATTAGTGCTAGTTATGGGATCACTTACCCTGCTGGCGACGTAGACTGCTTGTTATTAGTGCTAGTTATGGGATCACTTACCCCACTGGCGATGTAGACTGCTTGTTATTAGTGCTAGTTATGGGATCACTTACCCCGCTGGCGATGTAGACTGCTTGTTATTATTGTTGGTTATGGGATCACTTACCCCGCTGGCGACGTAGACTGCTTGTTATTAGTGCTAGTTATGGGATCACTTACCCCGCTGGCGACGTAGACTGCTTGTTATTAGTGCTAGTTATGGGATCACTTACCCCGCTGGCGACGTAGACTGCTTGTTATTAGTGCTAGTTATGGGATCACTTACCCCGCTGGCGACGTAGACTGCTTGTTATTATTGTTGGTTATGGGATCACTTACCCCGCTGGCGACGTAGACTGCTTGTTATTAGTGCTAGTTATGGGATCACTTACCCCGCTGGCGATGTAGACTGCTTGTTATTAGTGCTAGTTATGGGATCACTTACCCCGCTGGCGACGTAGACTGCTTGTTATTAGTGCTAGTTATGGGATCACTTACCCCGCTGGTGATGTAGACTGCTTGTTATTAGTGCTAGTTATGGGATCACTTACCCCGCTGGCGATGTAGACTGGCAGAAACACCCATCCCAAGAGTTGAAGCAGAATACACGCCTAAAATACAACATCACATTCACTATACATGTCTCATTAAAATATACAGAAGTGTATTAAAACAAATTATGGATCTTTGATGACAAATGAGGCTGTATTTTTTACTGTTTTCATATGAACTTTTGGCTTAGATTCAGGCCCCCTCCACACATCCTACATGGACCCTTACAGCATAAACATATTCAGAAGGGATGGTAATAGTCAATGTGAACTTTTGCCTTTCAAACAATTTTAGGACATGTCAGTCTTGGTTATACAGATTCAGAATTTGAGTAACACTGAATGAAAATATTTTGATTTGTGTAGGAAATAACCAATGTTTAATTGTTTGAAGGATGAATTCTATTTCATGAATTGTTTCATGATCTGTAATGTATATTTGGTAATTTGGTATGACCTTGGTCACTAAAATACACTGCGACTTCTATGGTTGGGTGGTAAAAATTGTTATCACATATCATATTCTATTATAATATGTCCTGTTGTAAACACTCATTTACTATAATTTGACATTCAGTTGTCTCAATGGGACTTGTGTGCTGTTAATTATATACTTTTTCCAGATTTAATGGCAAAATAATAGTTAAAAGGTCAGAAATGTGTTTCGAATTTTGCCTGTCAAAGCTTGTGCTATTTGATTCTTTTACACAAACATTAGGAAATGAAATATACAAGTAAAACTGATCTGGCAATTTTTAAACTTTGAATTTCATTGATATGACCAAAAAATCAAATTCTGTCAAAATGTTGTGTATGACTTATTCCCTACTTGGCAAGCAACAATCATGTCTAACGGTAATTACTGATACATTAACTGATGGCAATGTGACCTGTATATTGATCCCTATAAAAGAAGAACATAAATGACCCCTATAAAACAAAAAATATATCTGTCAAAGTTGCCATTTAGCCTGAATAAACTGTTAACATTTCCAAGCTACTGTCACGATAGCTAGTGACGTACATGTAAAGAATCTAAATTGTTCTTCTCTTCTTTAACTTGTAATCTGTTTCTCTGTAAATCTTTATACATACAAAGATAGTCTTATTATTATTAACCATGCCCTAACAAAAAAATTTAAATATAATTTTCATTATAAGTTTTATATTAAGGGCTAAAGTACCAGTAGCAGTTTAAAAACAGACGAAAATACACAACTGGGTTAATCTAAAAATGATGCAATGGTGAACATGAAGACTGCTGTGCATTATGATTTTGTAATGGAATTTAACCAAACATATACTGATCTACCTTCCTTCTCAATGATAATTGTAAAATCTCATACAATGTTTCTTATAAGCCATTTAATTTTCCCCTTACATTGAGTTCAAATGAGCCGACCCCGATTCCAGCGGCCGCCCCTGATCCTGCCAGACCAATGAAATGCTCACTGCCAATATTACTGGCATACAAGGACGCTCCCACCTGCAAAAAACATTCAGACATAGTGTACAGGAATTTTGGTATCTGATCTTTTTTCCCTTCTTTATGGAGGAGAGATGGGGAACGCACTTCTCATAATTTCAGGTTTTCCACACCTTGGTGTAACACGATTATAATTCATTGCAATATGTTTCATATAAAATTATTACAATGCATCTATAAACATTATAACAATGTATCCATAACCATTATAATAAAATATCTATAAATATTATAACAATGTATCAATAAACATTATAACAATGTATCAATAAACATTATAACAATGTATCCATAAACATTATAATAAAATATCCATAAAAAATATCTAAATTTATATTGATGCAATATAATCAATTCTATAAATCCATTTTATTTGTGAGAGTTAAGGAAGGAGAGCATATAACCCGCTTACCGGCAGCCACATCATGTATCTCCCAGCCAGGAAATAACCCGCCACAGTTCCTCTGTTGGTGCGGCACATAGACTAAAACAGACAACAACACAACTCAATATCAATAGAGAACTGTATTCTAACTTACCGGTACTTTATAATGGCTATTACTATTCTTTGGAGTGGATGCATGCTCAAATGTTACCGGTAATTACAATTCTATCAAACTTTTGGTAAGTTGGAGGTGGTTAGGAAATAAATATTGATGTTCAGGATCTAATACTGATAAATCTGGTAATTTCAATTAGGCCTATAACAATATTTATAAGCTTGTTTCTGATTTCCCTCCCTACCCTAGCCCTAGTTCAAACCAGCTGCCTGAAACTGTCTAGGTGAAAAGATATATATATATATATATATAATGGTCATCTTGATCTTTATGGTATTGTGAACAAAAGCAAATCATATTAAAGACATATAACAGGAAGAGAACACCATCTTCATTGTAAGGACCATGAAAAAAGAGAAATGTTCCTACTTCCAAATATGCTATTTCTCTCTACTACATATCAAATGAAACAGAACACCATTTCAATTTTAGAACTTATTCTATTATTTCCATGGACGACATGCGAATATCACAATGACTGAAACAAGGCACAAATATTCTACATGTCATAAATCAGGTGTTATAATCCAAAATCCACTTTAATAAATGAGTAAAAGTGTGAAAGATGTATATCAATCCTAGATTAATGGGGCATATCAATCATACCGTGTCATCCCAATCATTGAGAATAACTTATTTATGAGAGATATCAACTGGACAGTAAAATATCACTGGATGATTCAACCTTGGCACACTCAACGTGTGCGAATGTAATTTTTGTCTCGGCAGGATGCCAATTGGTTTTGCCGAGTAAACTTATAGATGTAGATGTTTGGTACCAAATTTGAAATTACAATTAGTTTATCAAGAGAATGGGTAATGGGAACAAGGCACAAGAACGAAATATAATTCTAAATAAAAATCTCCAAATAAAGAAATGCAAAGTGCATTTGAAATGCTTAAAACTAACAAGATATCAAAATAATATAATTTGTTAAAATGATGAGGCATGATAACTTGATAAATGCATAATATTATTAATTAAAAGTCTAACCAGATATAATCATGGACAAAAAAGTATTTAAACCTTTTCTAAAATTAGTAAAAACCCCTCAACCTCTTGTATAGGATGTTTCACAAGGAGAACCCACTCCCGTGCTGTCATCTCAATACAGATATAAACATGATAGGAATGAGGCAAAAATGGTGGAGATTCTCACAGAGGTGACTTTGCCAACAGGTCGGGCATATCAAGAGGATCTCCCCAGTGTCACAGTGTCACCTTATTGCATCCATGCCAAAAGGAGCTCCACTTTTTTTATTTAAACATATATTTATTTCTCCTCAAGTTACATAAAACTAATCACCAGAAAAGTCTCCCTTTTTTTTAAGTTAAAAGATATCTGTCTTCCGAATAATAATAATAATAATAATACTATGAAGGTTGTACACCCATCCAGTTCGCTCACCAATCATGGGAGCTGAAACAATGGTAGGGTCCATAGTAACAATGGTAGGGTCCATAGTACCAATGGTAGGGTCCATACTAACAATGGTAGGGTCCATAGTAACAATGGTAGGTTCCATAGTAACAATGGTAGGGTCCATAATAACAATGGTAGGGTCCATAGTAACAATGGTAGGGTCCATACTAACAATGGTAGGTTCCATAGTAACAATG
The DNA here is from genome assembly GCA_949316495.1 of Amphiduros pacificus. NCBI lineage: Eukaryota > Metazoa > Annelida > Polychaeta > Phyllodocida > Hesionidae > Amphiduros > Amphiduros pacificus. The sequence goes on from OX439005.1 coordinate 53,561,933, forward strand.
GTAGGGTCCATAATACCAATGGTAGGGTCCATAGTAACAATGGTAGGGTCCATAGTAACAATGGTTGGGTCCATAGTAACAATGGTAGGGTCCATACTAACAATGGTAGGGTCCATAGTACCAATGGTAGGGTCCATACTAACAATGGTAGGGTCCATAGTAACAATGGTAGGGTCCATAATACCAATGGTAGGGTCCATAGTAACAATGGTAGGGTCCATAGTAACAATGGTAGGGTCCATAGTACCAATGGTAGGGTCCATACTAACAATGGTAGGGTCCATAGTAACAATGGTAGGGTCCATAATACCAATGGTAGGGTCCATAGTAACAATGGTAGGGTCCATAGTAACAATGGTAGGGTCCATAGTACCAATGGTAGGGTCCATACTAACAATGGTAGGGTCCATAGTACCAATGGTAGGGTCCATACTAACAATGGTAGGGTCCATAGTAACAATGGTAGGGTCCATAATAACAATGGTAGGGTCCATAGTAACAATGGTAGGGTCCATACTAACAATGGTAGGTTCCATAGTAACAATGGTAGGGTCCATAATACCAATGGTAGGGTCCATAGTAACAATGGTAGGGTCCATAGTAACAATGGTAGGGTCCATAGTAACAATGGTAGGGTCCATAGTAACAATGGTAGGCTCCGTAGTAACAATGGTAGGGTCCATAGTAACAATGGTAAGGTCCATAGTAACAATGGTACTGTCCATAGTAACAATGGTAGGGTCCATTGTAACAATGGTAGGGTCCATAGTAACAATGGTAGGGTCCATATTAACAATGGTAGAGTACATAGTAACAATGGTACTGTCCATAGTAACAATGGTAGGGTCCATAGTAACAATGGTAAGGTCCATAGTAACAATGGTAGGGTCCATAGTAACAATGGTAGGGTCCATAGTACCAATGGTAATGTCCATAGTAACAATGGCAAGAGATGGCGAACAAGATCTATCTGCATTTATTTGAGTCATGATTTGATTCTCGATTGCAAAACCTACAGAGAGTTGATCTTATATTATATAAGTCACTACATTCCAGACATGCCTGCTAATATGAAGATACAGTGCCTGGCATCCCGTCATAGCTTTTCTTGTCTTAACTATTCTACCTGAGAGTAATATTAAATATAACTCTCAGATTCTTCCCATTTATTCTTGTCTTTTACTGTTTTCATCAATCATTTCTTCAATCTTAGTTTAAATGTGAGCTCAATAAGAAAACTTAAATAGAGACCCTAGTCTCACTGGTCTCAAAGTTGACATTGGACATGCTTAAAGATTGATAAGTTCTTGCAGATTAATATATAGTGAATTCTGTATTTAAAACATAGTAGTTTTTCCCACATAATATATATGATATCAGACCACATGTTTTGTCATTTCTGTTCAAAGTTTTCATGTATTCAGCATTTTGTTAGCAAAATTAATAATCGGTGGTTATCTTTTAAGTGTTCCGATGTACTGGGCCACAGATTCAGTCAAAATCATCAAATAACACGAAACAAAGACCAACATTTTCAGTAAACATTTTTGCCCACACTTGTTCTGCCTTTGTGTCTGGATGTTTGACGATGGAACTAATTACCCTGTAAGTCTCCGCAGTGTCAATTAACCCAGCAAACAATACTGGTTGTATTGACATGGTTTTGTGGCCTGAATTTCAAACATGGTTTTGTCATGGTCAACTGGTGAAGTAAACAAAGCAATATAATAATAATAATAATAATACTTTTATTGACCATACATATCAATACAGATACTAAGGCAAGAACATGATCATACTTTACTCCTACAGATAGGTATGAGATAAAGGTTTTGGTTTGATGTCCAATCTATTTAAAGCAAAACAGAGAGGAAAACATTGCAGCATGTGCGGACCAATGTTGTGTGTGTCAAACAACATAAACAATGCCACACCCCTTTTTACTGACGTCACACTCAATGACGTCATTGCAACATATATTTTACTATGTAATGACGTCATTGAGAGGTGGGCATTGAGATCCTTCCACCAGAACCAACTTGACAGATCTGTTAGCCTGTACACTGCACTCACTGCATGTTCTTTTCTTTACTGGTCTGGTATATAAACCATTTGCGGTAGATAAATATGAGATAAAGTCAAGAGCATGGGTTCATGCAGTGTTCAGCCTGACAGATCTCTTTTGTTGGTTCTGGTGGAAGGATCTCACTTGTCATTTGGACCAAGGATGATTTGCAAAAGTAGTTCGGCACATGGGTGATCTGCGAAAGTAGTTCGGCAGAGGGGTGATCTGCGAAAGTAGTTCGGCAGAGGGGTGATCTGCAAAAGAATATCTCATTGGTGCAGAACACCCTCTTGAAGCACCAAGTATGAGATAAAGAGTCCTATTATCTAAATTATCTGCATGATTCACAGATATTCTATTTTGGTCAGCATTAACATCATCTGATCTTTTCTTAACAATATAGTATATACATTTTGCAAGTTGTTGAATAAGACTAGTGTCTTGAGACTGTAATATGGCAATAAATTTAGATTCTTGATTTAGACTCTCAAAATTATTAATTGCCAATCTGGCAGTATGAAATAAAAAGGTGCGAGATTCAGTGTAGTTACTACATGACATTAACACATGGCACTCAGATTCAATTTCAGTCTCTTTACAAAATATACATAGTCTCTCATTTTCTGGAATTTTAGAGTTACAGAATTTACCATTAATGAGCTTTCTTCGCCAGCAGCCTTTTTCAATCTCATATAAGATGAGTTATTCATGTTGAAACGACATGAATTATTCATGTGGAAAAGATGTTATTTGTGTGGTAAAGACATATCATTCACATAAAAAAAGCATGAACGACAAAAGTGAGAAATAATTTGCTTTTCATATTACCATCATTTCCCCAAATAGTTATCTTGGCATTGCTAAGGCACCGCTCGTATGTTGTATTACTGTATGTCATAAAAGCAAGTTTCCTTGGCAGGTTTAGATCAGTGTGAATTGATGACACATGGTTTAATATGTAGCTAAGCAACCGTGCAATTTAGGTCAACATAAAGTGCATATTTTAGGTTTTTATTTTTTATGAGACAGATCATCAAGTTTTACTATTTCATAGAAATTGTTTACACACTTTAAAATGATTGACTCGTAACTCATTTAATATTTTGTAATCAAAGTTATTAATATGTCATCTGTAATTCTGCCACCAGGTGGCCTCTCTGCAGGGTTGTGACCTCTGAGGTCATGGGTGGTGACCTCTGAGGTCATGGAAGATTTCACGGTGGCCGTTTCCAATATAGAAGGATGTCCTCCTGATATACTGTGTCACGAGTGGCCACATGGTTTATCTGAAGTTCCATTTTCTAACATAATTTATCTGGAGTCTCCAGTGGAGATCATTGAAAATCATGTGCCGATAAGATAATTCAAAACATAATATAATCACCATCAAAATTGAACATGCTTCTTCAACAAAAAAATGCCATCACTTTCATGAGTTTTGAACTGTTACAGGGTGATGAGGGCCAATGCACTTCTTCCAGCCACTGGTTAAACTGGGAGACAGAATTCTCTGCCACAATCAAACATGCCACCGGCAAACATGCCACGGTCAAACATGTCAGTCAAACATGCCACAGTCAAACTTGCCACTGGCAAATATGCCAGTCAAACATGCCAGTCAAATTTACCAGGGTCAAACATGCCAATCAAACATGCCACCGGCAAACATGCCACGGTCAAACATACCACAGTCAAACATGCCACAGTCAAACTTGCCACAGTCAAACATGCCAGTCAAACATGCCAGTCAAATTTTCCAGTCAAATTTACCAGGGTCAAACATGCCACAATCAAACATACCATAGTAAAACTTGCCAAAGTCAAACATGCCACAGACAAACATGCCAGTCAAATTTGCCACAGTCAAACATGCCACAGTCGAACATGCCACAGTCAAACATGCCAGTCAAACATGCCACAAACATGCCAGTCAAACATGCCACAGTCGAACATGCCACAGTCAAACATGCCAGTCAAACATGCCACAGTCAAACATGCCACAGTCAAACATGCCACAGTCAAACATGCCACAGTCAAACATGCCAGTCAAACATGCCACAGTCAAACATGCCACAGTCAAACATGCCACAGTCAAACATGCCACAGTCAAACATGCCACAGTCAAACAGGGGCCCTGCGAACACTCCAGCAACTGTTTTAATATTTAAGAACAGGTACCAGAGGATCCTGTTCTCATTGGTCAGTTGACTCAGTTCCCCTCATTCATAAGAAAATCATAGAAATATTATGGTATGGCACTGACATTTTATTTGACCATATCATAGACCTATGTCAACATTTTTAGGAGAAAAGAAAATCATTGTGTTACAGTGTCATCATCCTTGCAAACGCAAACTACTCTAGCATCTGGCAAACGTTGTTAATTCTGTAATTCTGAATTGTTTGTTGAGATATTATATCATCAAGAAGCAAATTTATTTCCTGAGAATGTTCCAGAAAACAATCTGCTCTCGCTGGACAATTCTGTTCTTGGTTTCTCCCCCTCCAGAGTGGCCATACAAGGCAGAGCCAAAAAAAAACAACAACATAACACTCACTGTTATGAATGAAGTCACATGGTGACATGAAAAATGAATTAATAAATGTTATCAAACATTTGTGATTATAAATTTGTACATACATAAATGCCAGCTCCTAACACTGCCAAGAAGTAGACGGCAACCGCCACATAGTCTCCGTTATCCAGTTTACTTTCCCCCATTGTGAAATAGGTGCGCTTTCCCCGGCGTGTGAATGGGGTATGAAGTTTGTTTTGGTCTGCAAACCCCGTCTGATGCCCGACCCTCCACTGAAGACCAGTCAAGTTTGGATCTGGAACATTGACTATAGGGATACATGCACTCTCCGTACACGAGGCGTCAAGCGGGAGATTCTTTCTATTCGTGTTATTTATTTTTGTCGCTGTATGGAATGTGATGTTTGGACCGGGTGTGTAGGCGCTGCTGAGTGGAGGTACTGAAGGGGAATATACAAATATACAGTTTTCATTAAGGATGCCCGATCCTCAAAATTCTCAGCGATGAGCGGATTGATTTTGATTTAACTTTCTAAAAGAGATTACATGTAGGCCTACTTCAAGAAAAAACAGCTTTTTATGAACTACAAAGTAAAATATACGTGTTTGAAAGAAATGACAAAAAACAACTTAGGACTATTTTTTTCCTGGCCTAATCTACTAGAGATCAGGATATTGAGGTTTTGATCAATTTCTAAATTATACATGTATGTAGCACATTTGTGAGGAAAAAATTGATAAGCAGAAATGATTGCTTACAATGTTACATTAGACCATGTATTGCCAAGGAAATGGGGAAAACAAAATCAACTACATCCAAGGAGTGGATTTTATATGTTGTAATTCATGTTTTAAGTTTATTGATTTGTGTCCGAAACTTGATTGAGCTTCACCCCCCTCAGTCACAGTGAATGAAAAGGCCTGGCAACAATTTGTGAATTTATTCCACAAATATAATAAAAAAAATTATCCAAAACTATTTTCATGTTTCCCTGAAAATATTGACAACTGTTCTTTAAATTTGTCTTTTCATAGGCTTTGTTCATTTAGGTTGTGAATTGAAAAAAAAAAACAGAAATTTAAATTATGTTGAAATATCTCTGATAAAAACATATTTTGAAGTATGTGAAGAGTCTCAGAATGTCAAAATAAGCCAAAATGAAACTTGGACACATAATTATAGTCTGGGAGCCAGTGGGACCTGTCATACACTTCCCCCAGGATTCAAACGTCAGAATTTAAAAAAGAACTGGTCCATTTCCTGGGCTGAAATCAAATTCGCAACTGACCATGTAAATTATCTTCTCTGGGGAAAAAGCAACATAATCTCTTAAAAATATGCCACTATTTATCTTTTCAAACAGTAGACATACATTTATCTTTTTTCTTAATAATTAGAATCACATCAAACCTTTTGAAAAGATGTTTAAGTTAATTAACAAGTTAATTAACATATGTTTTGATCCAATTTAATAAGACAATAAAACTATATATACTATGAGATCAAATTTACTACAATTTATACTCCGAGATATCACTACATTATGATACACTTGAAATAGGCTTAATCACATTGGCATAACAACACAATCACTACCATTCTGCATAACATTGGGTTCGAATCAGAAACATCGCAGAAAAATCCTTTTCTGACCATGCAGTATTATTCAAGTCATCGATCAAATCAGAAATTTCAACCATGGTCACCAGAGTGTGAAATTGATGTCTGGATTTGAGGAAAACCACCAAAAGTGCTTTGTTCTATTAAAAAAAAACTAAATTTGTTGAATTTTACTGGGACACCTCACTCAACTTGAAATTTACTTGAACACATTGATGTTTTCTGTCCATAAGCGCATTAAATGTATTGCAAAATGCCTTCATTGACCTACATGTACCAATAAATACAATGAAAATACACTATTCAGTGTATAGTATTTCAAAATCTATTTTGATAAAAGCAATTCCCCAACCATAAAGCCTCTTATATGTTGTTGTTGCAAGTCTCAGGCATAACTCTATAGAAGGCGAGATATTCCAACTTAAAATACCACTCCCACAGGATGTGCACAACACAAACTAAAATGAGACCAACCCATTGTGATATCTGCAAGATAAAATATAGTAATCTTGCTTTTGTGTCAATTCTATAGTATATCTCACCATTCTTGTTAAATATGATATAAACATTTGTTTACGCCTTAAATTTTTCAGATTATAAAATTATGAATAATGATGAACGTAATGCTCGTATCTTCACAATATCGGGAGATTTACTGTCAAATCGGCTGTAGTTAGACTCCTGCATTCATATGGTTAATTATTTATATCTATGTGGCTGGTTTGTTTAAATATGGATAGGGTTTAATAGAGAACCGAGTTCACTGCCAGTTTCATGGTTCCAGCTTACATATATTTTTTTCTTGATATTATCTCTGTGCAGGGTATCATCATATTCTAACTCAGGCAAAATAACACTTTATTATCTGTAGGACTGGACTGCAGATCTAAGAGACCAGACATTCATTCAACTATATAAAGTCTTTTATTGAACATACAAATAGTGCACACATATATTCTGACCTTGATCATTGATGTAATGGAAAATTGTAAAAGGAAATAATTTTTATCCTGACTGAGATAAGGCAGGCGGTTGCAAATCATTATTTGAATATATTGCTGCAGACCAATATTTTCACATCAATGAGGTGTGTAAAGCCCAAATAAAAAACAACTTGTTTCCAATTTCCGGACATAATGCAGTTTAAATTTTAAAACCTTAAAGTTTTTATGTTTTTGATTTTTGACTCTATCAGTAAAAAGACATTATCGACATATTTGATCACATTTAACTTTAATATATATATTCAACATGTTCTTGTTTCATTCCTCTAAACCATCAACTCCGCCATTTTGGAATTTCAAAGACCTTGCGCTAAATTTTGCGACACATTCTGGACAGATAAAATGGAATTTGATCATTTGCTTATCTAATTTTGAATGTGTTATGAAGAAATAATAAAATCATGTCCAACCTTACACCATTTAAATGAGTGTTGCTTTTAATTCATATGGTCTAAGCACTTAATGTTTCATATCACAGACTTTTTCATTATGGGTGGTTTAAAGTTCTTAATTGGTTCTTTCTGCATATCCTCTACATCGCTATCACTATTGATGATATTCTCATGTAGTTCTGGGTCCTCAGTCGGGACTCTTATATGATCGTTGCATTGGCTGTGTCTGTTGTTTGGGGAAAAATGTCTGTCGTATATTAATAGAGCCACAAAAACTGAGAATGCCATTCCTGTAATCACAAAGACTGCCTCCCATTTGTAGGCCTCAGTACTCGGATGGAACCCTGAAAAAATAATATTCACACTGCATCAATATGTAATATTAATCATTAATTCCAGTTTTAAAGATTGTTAAATACTGGAATGCACATTACGTGTTGATGAAGTACTTTACATAACTAATGATAATTAATGGCTTTATGATCTTTGCTGCTTACCAAAGTATGTATCAGGATGTGGTTTTTCTTTGCCTCCATAATTGTAGTCATCATAGTCGAAGCCGAGACTCCTGGAATCGGCCAGATACTGGTGAACAAAGTGGCGAGGGAAGAATCCAACCAGCACAGAGTCCCTATTGTGTCCCAGCGGCGCCTGGTACTCAGGCATCTAAAACCATCACACCAGGTATAATGTAGGAATAAGTCAGATTATTACAGTGAATATATTGTGTCCCAGCATCACACCAGGTATAATGCAGAAATTAGTCAGAATATTATAGTGAATATATTGTGTCCCAGCATCACACCAGGTATAATGCAGGAATTAGTCAGATTATTATAGTGAATATATTGTGTCCCAGCATCACACCAGGTATAATGCAGGAATTATTCAGATTATTACAGTGAATATATTGTGTCCCAGCATCACACCAGGTATAATGCAGGAATTAGTCAGATTATTACAGTGAATATATTGTGTTCCAGCATCACACCAGGTATAATGCAGGAATTAGTCAGATTATTACAGTGAATATATTGTGTTCCAGCGGCGCCTGGTACTCAGGCATCTAAAACCATCACACCAGGTATAATGCAGGAATTAGTCAGATTATTACAGTGAATATATTGTGTCCCAGCATCACACCAGGTATAATACAGGAATAAGTCAGATTATTACAGTGAATATATTGTGTCCCAGCATCACACCAGGTATAATGCAGGAATAAGTCAGATTATTATAGTGAATATATTGTGTCCCAGTATCACACCAGGTATAATGCAGAAATTAGTCAGATTATTATGGTGAATATATTGTGTCCCAGCGGCGCCTGGTACTCGGGCATCTATAACCATCACACCAGGTATAATGCAGGAATTAGTCAGATTATTACAGTGAATATATTGTGTCCCAGCGGCGCCTGGTACTCGGGCATCTATAACCATCACACCAGGTATAATGCAGGAATAAGTCAGATTATTATAGTGAATATATTGTGTCCCAGTATCACACCAGGTATAATGCAGAAATTAGTCAGATTATTATGGTGAATATATTGTGTCCCAGCGGCGCCTGGTACTCGGGCATCTACAACCATCACACCAGGTATAATGCAGGAATAAGTCAGATTATTATAGTGAATATATTGTGTCCCAGCATCACACCAGGTATAATGCAGGAATTAGTCAGATTATTATGGTGAATATATTGTGTCCCAGCATCACACCAGGTATAATGCAGGAATTAGTCAGATTATTATGGTGAATATATTGTGTCCCAGCATCACACCAGGTATAATGCAGGAATTAGTCAGATTATTACAGTGAATATATTTTACTAGACCATCTGTAGCTGTCCCAAATGACTCTATTGCCAGTTAATTTGAATTTTTTTCTCAGCTGTTTATATTATTTATTCTGGGAAAGACATCTATGCGATGTTGAAATATAGACACGTAGTGTTCGCTGGTCTCTGCTCAAATTAAAATGAAATGACATTTATTTCTCTTATTTTCCCTCCACCGGCATTGTTAAGTATATTGTCTACCACAAGGATTAATGATGGATCAACTGAATGGTTTTATTACAGGCAATTATTTAGATATCTTATTTATCTTTAGGCCAGCACATCTCTATGGTGAAATATCAAGGACTTAATGAGAGAAGTAGGAGGTTGTTACGTGTGTTTTGTGCGGCCTGTGGATGCGTATCCATCTCTCCAGCAGTTTGTCCAGGAAGGAGTGATGGAGGATGAACAGAGGGTCGTTGGTGGAGGTGGTCACGCCAGACAGAGTACCACTGAAGAAGGCATGTACCTGTACATTAAATAGGGAACAATAAATCAACCTATAACACTATTTACGTTATATATCCTAGAAATATGCTGCGCACAAGACAAAGCCCACTCTAATTGGATAAGCAGACACTTTTAAATTACTGACTATCTATTCAATTTTCCAGAGGATTATTTTATATATATATATATATATATATATATATATATATATATATATATATATATATATATATATATATATATATATATATATATATATGATTTATATATATATATGATTTATATATATATATATATATATATATATATATATATCTTTAAAGAATAACATTTCAAGTTTCCTAAATGGTAGAGTTGTTTCATTATAGGATTGTAGGAGAAATACAGATTACTTAGTGCTATCAATATCAATTATTCTTGGGTTTTAGGCTCCCTCCTAGCATCCTGTATGGACCATCTTAGCATCATTAAGAGATCATAAACAAAAAATATCCCCTGTTATGCTGAAATCATGAAACTTTTTTCTAAAATGATGGCATGATCTGAGCGTGCCTCATGCTGCATGCAGCATGTAATAAATGTTTCCTGAAATTTATATTTTACCTAGTGTAATATTTTAACTTGGCATTATGGCAGTATGTGATCATGTCACATGTGTTTGTGTGCTGATATTTTCTGAAATTAATAATTCAGGTAGATAATATGATTTATATTGGTACACCTCATGGCAAAAATCAGAATAGTTGATTATGTCTTGCCATAACTGAAAAGGCATTTTAACGCTGATCATTGCTTTTTTGCAATGATTATTTTCCTTTGTGCATGTGTTTGTTCCCTGCAAGTTATATATGGTTACATAATATCTGGGACATTGGGGGGGGGGAATGATCCTTTGATCCTTGGTCCCTCGTTACACCCTTATGTAACATCAGGGGCATGATCCTTTTGGCTCACTGCCAACTGTGACTAAGTAGGGTAGTGATCAGATCCCAACCTTATTACATACACAGCACTCTGCAGTCTCAATTGTTGCTATCTTTACTCACTTCAGCTGCATATATGTGAATCTAGCATGCGCAAGCTGTAAGACCTATTGACCTACATTTGAACCATCAATGCTATAAATAACCTCTGACTCAGCTGCTGCTGGTATTGAGTGTTGTATACTCTGTGAAGACATTATGTAAGCAACAGTTTACACAGTGTGTCCCCTTCCCTGGAAACTTGATGCACAATGAAGCCATACCAATCCAGGCTGAAATGACAATGCATGTGGTGCTGTGAATGCAGCACAGAGTAAAAGATCTACAGTTTGGATATCAACCAGTGCAGTGTATAAAGTATCAAGGAATCTGGCTGTAGCTATGTATATACTATTATTGTCGACACCCACTGATTATCACAGTACTGATAGTGTCATTTGTCATGAAATATCTAGTTAATCTGTTTCCTAATTAATAATTTGTACCTGAGTTGTTCCCAGTTCTATCTACAAGGCACTCTCAGAATCACACAGCTTTTCCCAAAAATGGGCAAAATGTGTACGCCCTTCCTATACTCACAATGTTCATAAAGGTCTCCCCAGTGTAAAAACACCCTTTATATAATTGTGTAATTAAGCTTGTGTTACACTTGTCAGCAGAGAGGATCACGTCTGCCTGTCATGTCAGGGCGTGCTATATTTACCTTGATCATTCATATTTAAGACCAGATAAGAGATTTGACTTCATTATTTGTGATACATCGAGTGATATTGGTAGTTGCAATGTGTTGCTATTGTAATGCTACCATTCCCCCTATCAGCCTGGTATAAATATGATACTATAATGCACGTATTATCAATTTAACATCCTAACTGGTGAGACAATCCGTATGTTTATTTATTATTTATTTTATGTTTTATGCAGATGTAGTCTATTTGCAGAGAGTGTTGTGTGTTAATGTGAATGTGATGTGTGTAAATTAACAACTTGTTTTAATTAGAATAAAGCATTCTTCCAAATTAAGGACAGTGTTAATTTACATTTTTAATGTCATGTTCAGTTCTTATGTCACCTTAATGTTCAGGTGCATTCATATTTCACACCTGTCATTCACTTCCATGGCTTGTACTAACACAAAAGAAATATATCCATTCCTCTAAAAGAGAACAGTTTTGTATTCAAGAGTCTGATATGATTTGGCTTACTTCCATTTTACGCCCCATGGTGCTCCAACACGGGACCACAGCACAAAGCCACAGCACGGCACCACAGCATGGCACCACAGCATGGCACCACAGCATGGCACCACAGCACGGCACCACAGCACGGCACCAAGGCACGGCACGGCATGGCACCACAACACGGCACGGCACCACAGCACGGCGCCACAGCACGGCGCCACAGCACGACACCACAGCACGGCACCACGGCACGGCACCACAGCACCACAGCACCACAGCACAAAGCCACAGCACAAAGCCACAGCACAAAGCCACCCGCAGCTCAGGTGTTTGTCAATTCTACAGGATGACAAAATATCTTCAGAGAAGGCCATTTGACCCTTATGACCTTTACCTAATCCTGTATTGGCAATCTGCTGTGCCAGCGTTCTGTGGGGAGCCTTGGCACAGTACTCTGTAGTGCAAAATGGGAGTAAGTCACATGATCCAGTCTATTCTATAGATTCCCAGGTTCTCAGATTTAACATGCATAAATCACAAAAGAGTATGGGTACTAAATATTTTAATGTTTCCCCCACCCCCCTCAAAAAAAAAAAAAATAAAATCACTGTTGTGAACTTACCAGATTGTGAATACCATATTTAACTCCTTTCTTCCCGCAGTTGCCCTCAAAACAATTCCTGAATACATTGTCAGGAGCAGAGCTATCAAAAGGCTCAGCATCATATTTGGTGAAAGTTAGTGTCTCGTCAACTTCCTCAGATATTGGTAGTCGAGGATAATCCTTGCCTGGACGACGGATTATCCCTCCAACTCGCCGCCGGACATCACAGAATCTGTCCAACAAATACATCATATGCAAGAAATGCTATAAGGGAAGTTGAGATACTGAACTTTAAACATTAAGAAATCTGTCAAATGTTCTATCAAGCTGTATTTTGGACCTTCAGACCAAAATAAGTCTGTAAAATGTATTGTTATTTCCATTGGAGTTGGTCTATCAGTCTGCCATTAATCCAGTGGAGGAGAAGTACCAGCTTCTCACTTTATCTCATACTTGGTGCTTCAAGTGAGTGTTCTACACCCATGAGATATTTTTTGCACATTACCCTTTGCCGAACTACTATCACAGATCACTGAGTCTAGATGGCATGCGCCGTGTCAATCGTCAATGTATATATATAATAATATATATATACATTGACGTCATATTGGCCCCACCCACTCCCACAAGCTTCTGGACTCAGTGTCACAGATCACCCCTCTGCCGAACTATTTTCTTTTTATTTTTTAGTTTCGTTTTCTATTGATTTTGGTGGAAGGATCTCACTCGTCCTTCGGACCAACAAAGTCATGTCAGGCTGAACACTGCATGAACCTATGTTCTTATCTCATACCTATCTACAGCAGATGGTTTATATATAAACATTGTTAGAAGTACAGATCTGTATTGTTATGTGGCCTCACTATATTAAGTGGTGCAATGCCCACTTCTGATGTCATTAAAAAGGGGGCGTGGCATTGTTTACATGGTTTGACACACACAACATAGATCCACACTTCCTGCAATGTTTGTCATGCTGTTTTACTTATATAGAGTGTACAGCAAAACAAAACCTTTATTTCATGCTTACCTGCAGTAGATAAGTATGAGATAAAAACCAGAACATGGGTTCATGCAGTGTTCAGGCTGACAGATCTCGGTTAAACAAACATTTTATTCTTTCCAAAACAATGTAAACATGAAAAGAATCTTTAAAAAAGATGAAAGGAAAGTAGTTTGGCAGAGGGGTGATCTGTGAAAGTAGTTCAGCACAGGGGTGATCTGTAAAAATATATCTCTCTTGAGTTTAAGGCCAATTCACGATGAAGAAAAAAGCAAGGATCCTAAGGATGATCTCGACAACGATCGCAGTCCCTACCAAGGCCAATTCTGAAAAGTATGAGATGAATACCAGTCTGTCATTAGCCCTACTGGGGGAGATCCATCAGTCTGTCATTAGTCCCACTGGGGGAGATCTAACAGTCTGTCATTAGTCCCACTGGGGGAGATCCACCAGTCTGTCATTAGTCCTACTGGGGGAGATCCACCAGTCTGTCATTAGTCCCACTGGGGGAGATCTACCGGTCTGTCATAAGTCCCACTGGGGGAGATCTAACAGTCTGTCATTAGTCCCACTGGGGGAGATCCACCAGTCTGTCATTAGTCCCACTGGGGGAGATCTACCATTCTGTCATTAGTCCCACTGGGGGAGATCCACCAGTCTGTCATTAGTTCCACTGGGGGAGATCCACCAGTCTGTCATTAGTCCCACTGGGGGAAATCTACCAGTCTGTCATTAGTCCCACTGGGGGAGATCTACCGGTCTGTCATTAGTCCCACTGGGGGAGATCTACCGGTCTGTCATTAGTCCTACTGGGGGAGATCCACCAGTCTGTCATTAGTCCTACTGGGGGAGATCAACCAGTCTGTCATTAGTCCTACTGGGGGAGATCCACCAGTCTGTCATTAGTCCCACTGGGGAAGATCTACCAGCCTGTCATTAGTCCCACTGGGGGAGATCCACCAGTCTGTCATTAGTCCCACTGGGGGAGATCCACCAGTCTGTCATTAGTCCTACTGGGGGAGATCTACCAGTCTGTCATTAGTCCTACTGGGGGAGATCCACCAGTCTGTCATTAGTCCCACTGGGGGAGATCCACCAGTCTGTCATTAGTCCCACTGGGGGAGATCCACCAGTCTGTCACTAGTCCCACTGGGGGAGATCCACCAGTCTGTCACTAGTCCCACTGGGGGAGCTCTACCAGCCTGTCATTAGCCCCACTGGTGGAGATCCACCAGTCTGTCACTAGTCCCACTGGGGGAAATCTACCAGTCTGTCACTAGTCCCACTGGGGGAGATCCACCAGTCTGTCACTAGTCCCACTGGGGGAAATCTAACAGTCTGTCATTAGTCCCACTGGGGGAAATCTAACAGTCTGTCACTAGTCCCACTGGGGGAGATCCACCAGCCTGTCACTAGTCCCACTGGGGGAGCTCTACCAGCCTGTCACTAGTCCCACTGGGGGAGATCCACCAGCCTGTCATTAGTCCCACTGGGGGAGCTCTACCAGCCTGTCATTAGTCCCACTGGGGAAGATCTACCAGTCTGTCATTAGCCCCACTGGGGGAGATCTACCAGCCTGTCATTAGCCCCACTGGGGGAGATCTACCAGCCTGTCATTAGTCCCACTGGGGAAGATCTACCAGCCTGTCATTAGCCCCACTGGGGGAGATCTACCAGCCTGTCATTAGTCCCACTGGGGAAGATCTACCAGTCTGTCATTAGCCCCACTGGGGGAGATCTACCAGCCTGTCATTAGTCCCACTGGGGGAAATCTAACAGTCTGTCATTAGTCCCACTGGGGGAGATCCAACAGTCTGTCATTAGTCCCACTTGGGGAGATCCACCAGTCTGTCACTAGTCCCACTGGGGGAGATCTAACAGTCTGTCATTAGTCCCACTGGGGGAGCTCTACCAGCCTGTCATTAGCCCCACTGGTGGAGATCCACCAGTCTGTCACTTGTCCCACTGGGGGAAATCTACTAGTCTGTCACTAGTCCCACTGGGGGAGATCCACCAGTCTGTCACTAGTCCCACTGGGGGAAATCTAACAGTCTGTCATAAGTCCCACTGGGGGAGATCCACCAGTCTGTCACTAGTCCCACTGGGGGAGCTCTACCAGTCTGTCATTAGTCCCACTGGGGGAGATCCACCAGTCTGTCATTAGTCCCACTGAGGGAGATCCACCAGTCTGTCACTAGTCCCACTGGGGGAGATCCACCAGTCTGTCACTAGTCCCACTGGGGGAGATCTAACAGTCTGTCATTAGTCCCACTGGGGGAGCTCTACCAGCCTGTCATTAGCCCCACTGGTGGAGATCCACCAGTCTGTCACTAGTCCCACTGGGGGAAATCTACCAGTCTGTCACTAGTCCCACTGGGGGAAATCTAACAGTCTGTCACTAGTCCCACTGGGGGAGATCCACCAGTCTGTCATTAGTCCCACTGGGGGAGATCCACCAGTCTGTCACTAGTCCCACTGGGGGAGCTCTACCAGCCTGTCATTAGCCCCACTGGTGGAGATCCACCAGTCTGTCACTAGTCCCACTGGGGGAAATCTACCAGTCTGTCACTTGTCCCACTGGGGGAGATCCACCAGTCTGTCACTAGTCCCACTGGGGGAAATCTAACAGTCTGTCATTAGTCCCACTGGGGGAAATCTAACAGTCTGTCACTAGTCCCACTGGGGGAGATCCACCAGCCTGTCACTAGTCCCACTGGGGGAGCTCTACCAGCCTGTCACTAGTCCCACTGGGGGAGATCCACCAGCCTGTCATTAGTCCCACTGGGGGAGCTCTACCAGCCTGTCATTAGTCCCACTGGGGGAGATCTACCAGTCTGTCATTAGTCCCACTGGGGGAGATCTACCAGTCTGTCATTAGTCCCACTGGGGGAGATCCACCAGTCTGTCATTAGTCCCACTGGGGGAGATCCACCAGTCTGTCATTAGTCCCACTGGGGGAGCTCTACCAGCCTGTCATTAGCCCCACTGGGGGAGATCTACCAGCCTGTCATTAGTCCCACTGGGGAAGATCTACCAGTCTGTCATTAGCCCCACTGGGGGAGATCTACCAGCCTGTCATTAGTCCCACTGGGGGAAATCTACCAGTCTGTCACTAGTCCCACTGGGGGAGATCTAACAGTATGTCATTAGTCCCACTGGGGGAGATCCACCAGTCTGTCACTAGTCCCACTGGGGGAGATCTACCAGTCTGTCATTAGCCCCACTGGGGGAGATCTACCAGCCTGTCATTAGTCCCACTGGGGGAAATCTAACAGTCTGTCATTAGTCCCACTGGGGGAGATCCAACAGTCTGTCATTAGTCCCACTTGGGGAGATCCACCAGTCTGTCACTAGTCCCACTGGGGGAGATCTAACAGTCTGTCATTAGTCCCACTGGGGGAGCTCTACCAGCCTGTCATTAGCCCCACTGGTGGAGATCCACCAGTCTGTCACTTGTCCCACTGGGGGAAATCTACTAGTCTGTCACTAGTCCCACTGGGGGAGATCCACCAGTCTGTCACTAGTCCCACTGGGGGAAATCTAACAGTCTGTCATAAGTCCCACTGGGGGAGATCCACCAGTCTGTCACTAGTCCCACTGGGGGAGCTCTACCAGTCTGTCATTAGTCCCACTGGGGGCGATCCACCAGTCTGTCATTAGTCCCACTGAGGGAGATCCACCAGTCTGTCACTAGTCCCACTGGGGGAGATCCACCAGTCTGTCACTAGTCCCACTGGGGGAGATCTAACAGTCTGTCATTAGTCCCACTGGGGGAGCTCTACCAGCCTGTCATTAGCCCCACTGGTGGAGATCCACCAGTCTGTCACTAGTCCCACTGGGGGAAATCTACCAGTCTGTCACTAGTCCCACTGGGGGAAATCTAACAGTCTGTCACTAGTCCCACTGGGGGAGATCCACCAGTCTGTCACTAGTCCCACTGGGGGAGATCCACCAGTCTGTCACTAGTCCCACTGGGGGAGCTCTACCAGCCTGTCATTAGCCCCACTGGTGGAGATCCACCAGTCTGTCACTAGTCCCACTGGGGGAAATCTACCAGTCTGTCACTAGTCCCACTGGGGGAGATCCACCAGTCTGTCACTAGTCCCACTGGGGGAAATCTAACAGTCTGTCATTAGTCCCACTGGGGGAAATCTAACAGTCTGTCACTAGTCCCACTGGGGGAGATCCACCAGCCTGTCACTAGTCCCACTGGGGGAGCTCTACCAGCCTGTCACTAGTCCCACTGGGGGAGATCCACCAGCCTGTCATTAGTCCCACTGGGGGAGCTCTACCAGCCTGTCATTAGTCCCACTGGGGGAGATCTACCAGTCTGTCATTAGTCCCACTGGGGGAGATCTACCAGTCTGTCATTAGTCCCACTGGGGGAGATCCACCAGTCTGTCATTAGTCCCACTGGGGGAGCTCTACCAGCCTGTCATTAGCCCCACTGGGGGAGATCTACCAGCCTGTCATTAGTCCCACTGGGGAAGATCTACCAGTCTGTCATTAGCCCCACTGGGGGAGATCTACCAGCCTGTCATTAGTCCCACTGGGGGAAATCTAACAGTCTGTCATTAGTCCCACTGGGGGAGATCTAACAGTCTGTCATTAGTCCCACTGGGGGAGATCCACCAGTCTGTCACTAGTCCCACTGGGGGAGATCTAACAGTCTGTCATTAGTCCCACTGGGGGAGCTCTACCAGCCTGTCATTAGCCCCACTGGTGGAGATCCACCAGTCTGTCACTAGTCCCACTGGGGGAAATCTACCAGTCTGTCACTAGTCCCACTGGGGGAGATCCACCAGTCTGTCATTAGTCCCACTGGGGGAAATCTAACAGTCTGTCATTAGTCCCACTGGGGGAAATCTACCAGTCTGTCACTAGTCCCACTGGGGGAGATCCACCAGTCTGTCACTAGTCCCACTGGGGGAGATCTACCAGTCTGTCATTAGTCCCACTGGGGGAGATCTACCAGTCTGTCACTAGTCCCACTGGGGGAGATCCACCGGCCTGTCACTAGTCCCACTGGGGCAGATCTACCAGTCTGTCATTAGTCCCACTGGGGGAGATCCACCAGTCTGTCATTAGTTCCACTGGGGGAAATCCACCAGTCTGTCATTAGTCCCACTGGGGGAGATCTACCAGTCTGTCATTATTCCCACTGGGGGAGATCCAACAGTCTGTCATTAGCCCCACTTGGGGAGATCTACCAGTCTGTCATTAGTCCCACTGGGGGAGATCCACCAGTCTGTCATTAGTCCCACTGGGGGAGATCTACCAGTCTGTCATTAGTCCCACTGGGGGAGATCTACCAGTCTGTCACTAGTCCCACTGGGGGAGATCTACCAGTCTGTCATTAGTCCCACTGGGGGAGATCTACCAGTCTGTCACTAGTCCCACTGGGGGAGATCTACCAGTCTGTCATTAGTCCCACTGGGGGAGATCTACCAGTCTGTCACTAGTCCCACTGGGGGAGATCTACCAGTCTGTCACTAGTCCCACTGGGGGAGATCTACCAGTCTGTCATTAGTCCCACTGGGGGAGATCCACCAGTCTGTCATAAGTCCCACTGGGGGAGATCCACCAGTCTGTCATTAGTCCCACTGGGGGAGATCCACCAGTCTGTCATTAGTCCCACTGGGGGAGATCCACCAGTCTGTCATTAGTCCCACTGGGGGAGATCCACCGGCCTGTCACTAGTCCCACTGGGGGAGATCTACCAGTCTGTCATTACTCCCACTGGGGGAGATCTACCAGTCTGTCATTAGTCCCACTGGGGGAGATCCACCAGTCTGTCATAAGTCCCACTGGGGGAGATCCACCAGTCTGTCATTAGTCCCACTGGGGGAGATCCACCAGTCTGTCATTAGTCCCACTGGGGGAGATCCACCGGCCTGTCATTAGTCCCACTGGGGGAGATCCACCAGTCTGTCATTAGTCCCACTGGGGGAGATCTACCGGTCTGTCATTAGTCCCACTGGGGGAAATCTACCAGTCTGTCATTAGTCCCACTGGGGGAGATCCACCAGTCTGTCACTAGTCCCACTGGGGGAGATCTACCAGTCTGTCATTAGTCCCACTGGGGGAGATCCACCAGTCTGTCATTAGTCCCACTGGGGGAGATCTACCAGTCTGTCATTAGTTCCACTGGGGGAGATCCACCAGTCTGTCATTAGTCCCACTGGGGGAGATCTACCAGTCTGTCATTAGTCCCACTGGGGGAGATCCACCAGTCTGTCATTAGTCCCACTGGGGGAGATCCACCGGCCTGTCATTAGTCCCACTGGGGGAGATCCACCAGTCTGTCATTAGTCCCACTGGGGGAGATCTACCGGTCTGTCATTAGTCCCACTGGGGGAAATCTACCAGTCTGTCATTAGTCCCACTGGGGGAGATCCACCAGTCTGTCACTAGTCCCACTGGGGGAGATCTACCAGTCTGTCATTAGTCCCACTGGGGGAGATCCACCAGTCTGTCATTAGTCCCACTGGGGGAGATCTACCAGTCTGTCATTAGTTCCACTGGGGGAGATCCACCAGTCTGTCATTAGTCCCACTGGGGGAGATCTACCAGTCTGCCATTAGTCCCACTGGGGGAGATCCACCAGTCTGTCACTAGTCCCACTGGGGGAGATCCACCAGTCTGTCATTAGTCCCACTGGGGGAGATCTACCAGTCTGTCATTAGCCCCACTGGGGGAGATCTACCAGTCTGTCATTAGCTCCACTGGGGGAGATCTAAAAGAAGGACTCCATCCCATTCAAATATAAGTTGGTCATTTAGAGGAAAAAATCATTTCTTGAGATTTTGGTCATCATACCCAAATAAGTAATAAATACTTAATAATCAACCAATACATTAAGCAGAAGATAATTGTAATTAAGTTTGGAATCAAACCTGAAGTTCTATACAGTTCTATACCCACCTGCATGACTGGTCAGCCATTGGTCCTGGGTTGGAAGATGGGGTACACAGGGTGTACCACTCAGAAAACTTGGACCTTTTATCCAGATAGCCAAGTGGATGGGACTTATTGACAGCACCCAGCCATTCGTTAGTGCACACTGGACACTCGTCTCCATTGTCTATCCAGTCCCAGTACGGGAACATGAAGGTGTCATCCTTCGCCAGCTTCTGGAACTCCCTCTCCCATAGCAGCGTGAATGCTCGGTGGAAGAAGGGGAAGGCCGAGCCCTTATGGGAGGTGTCAAAGTGGTTCTTCCCTCCAGGGACGCAGGGGGTTGTCGCATTGATGTACGTGTTCCGAGCTGAATAGTAGTGCACAAATATGAACAAGTCATAGATGCTGACCGGCGTGAAGGTGACATTAACCACGGGGTCCTGAGGTCCCAGGTTTATAGCCACATACTCGCTCTGAGTAAACTTGGCCTGATGAAGCAGATCCACAAATCTCCTCTGCTCATGTTCTGGTAAAGTTAAAAAGTTTTTCCTTTTTTGGATCCTCCTTTCTAAACAATCTCTTCCGTAAAACCCATATTTACATTCTTGGCACATATATCCAGCAAAGTTGCCGACGCAGGTACAAGTATGTTGGAAGAATCTCTTTGGCCAGTTCAGTCTGTCATCATTCATCTGGTCCGGAAGAGGAGGCGAGAATACTTCATGAACATCCTCCAACTCGAAGCAATATCCTCTATAGGGAAACCCACAAGGACCAGACTCACCTGAAAATGATAAATAGACACCATCAAGAAACAAGTGAATGGGATTCAATAATACTAGTATTGGTTTCACGGATTGGTTTTTCTTCCATCTTACACTTCCTTTCCGCTTTATTTCTTCTTTTTTTCTCTAAATTTAAAATTTCTTTCACATAGAGTATGAATTCCCATACAAAAATGTGTA
The DNA here is from genome assembly GCA_949316495.1 of Amphiduros pacificus. NCBI lineage: Eukaryota > Metazoa > Annelida > Polychaeta > Phyllodocida > Hesionidae > Amphiduros > Amphiduros pacificus. Next base: position 53,583,479 of record OX439005.1, read on the forward strand.
TATAAACTTACAGAAAATGCTATTTCCATGCAAGTTTTTATCATAAACATCTATCAAATATGCTCAAGATTGTTATTGGTTTCATTGTGCATCAAGTCTCCTTGGAAGGGGACACACTGTGTAAGCTGCTGCTAAAATAATGCTAAAATATCGCCTTTACAGAGTGTACAACACTCAATACCAGCAGCAGCTTATTTATAGCACTGATGGTTCAAATGAAGGTCAAAAGGTCATCCAGCTAGGGCATGCTAGCTTTGCATACAAGCTGTGGAATTGAGTAAAGAGAGCAACAATAGAGAGACTATTGCTGTGCTTGTGATCACAGTCTTCCCGATAACCGCCCAATATTTTTTGCCAAGGTCCAGCATATTTTCCACCATAAATAACATCAACAAATTCCACCAGAGGGCAATGTGGTGAACCAAAAGTGAGATTGCAAACTATTATTTGTGGCAAATTTTCAAGTTAGGGCAACCAATAACTTCACACTACAACTTTTTTCCCCAAATCTCGTCAGACTTCCTTTTTGGTCAGGTTCATGCTTTTTTTATTTGGTATGTAATAATAATGATAATAATAAAACATCAAGAATCAATACCGTAGCTGATAATGTGATATAATCAATCTAAGCATGTAATTCATGCCTTTAAAACTTCAGCTATAAATCTATCTATAAATGACAGACCTTGATTATGCATGATTATGTGGAGTGTTAATAGTGGCCAGAGGTATGAAACTCATAAACCTTCACCAAGTCCTAATTTATGGGCTTTATAGAAGCAAGCACAGACCCAGATCTAGGCCAATCATATAAACCCCGCAAGCAATAACTGTACGCATGCTTAAGCTACTGTTTTATCTGTAACATACTTCACAAAATAAGTAATGATCAAATGATGAGTAGCATGCTTATAGTCATGTAATCTGCTGGGATCATGTGCAAATAGTATACAAGGTAAACATGTGATCAATTGATAATTGAACCACTGCTAATAGCCCACCCCTAGAAGTAGTGCCAGTAGCGCACTCCATATTGCACACTCAGTAGTTGTGATGAGGCTGCAGTTTATTAATTGAAATCTCATTGCAAGAAATGTGAAGCATGTAAAATTTTATTTCTCATTTACAAACAAATTCAATTTCTTCCGTGATTTTAGCTTAATTTTTCTTCCATTGGAAAGCAGTAAAATGAACTAATTTACCAGGTAGTACCGTAAGTAATATCTGATTTTAAAATAAGGTCCTGAATTGCAGGTAGTAACATCATCTCATACAACATATAGTAGAGTACATCAGTAAAAACCTTACCTTACTTACCACAGGGTATTGGGAGCAAGTATTAATGTGATTTGACTTACCACAGGGTACTGGGAGCAAGTATTAATATGATTTGACTTACCACAGGGTACTGGGAGCAAGTATTAATATGATTTGACTTACCACAGGGTACTGGGGAGCAGGTAGTATTGTGGTTTGACTTACCACAAGGTATTGGGAGCAAGTATTAATATGATTTGACTTACCACAGGGTACTGGGAGCAAGTATTAATATGATTTGACTTACCACAGGGTACTGGGGAGCAGGTAGTATTGTGGTTTGACTTACCACAGGGTACTGGGAGCAAGTATTCATATGATTTGACTTACCACAGGGTACTGGGAGCAAGTATTCATGTGATTTGACTTACCACAGGGTACTGGGAGCAAGTATTAATATGATTTGACTTACCACAGGGTATTGGGGGCAAGTATTAATATGATTTGACTTACCACAGGGTATTGGGAGCAAGTATTGATATGATTTGACTTACCACAGGGTACTGGGGAGCAGGTGGTATTGTGGTTTGACCTACCACAGGGTTCTGGGGAGCAGGTAGTATTGTGGTATTACTTACCACAGGGTACTGGGAGCAAGTATCAATGAGATTTGACTTACCACAGGGTACTGGGGAGCAGGTAGTATTGTGGTTTGACTTACCACAGGGTTCTGGGGAGCAGGTAGTATTGTGGTTTGACTTACCACAGGGTACTGGGGAGCAGGTAGTATTGTGGTTTGACTTACCACGGGATACTGGGGAGCAGGTAGTATTGTGGTTTGACTTACCACAGGGTACTCGGGAACAGGTAGTATTGTGGTATTACTTACCACAGGGTTCTGGGGAGCAGGTAGTATTGTGGTTTGACTTACCACAGGGTACTGGGGAGCAGGTTGTATTGTGGTTTGACTTACCACAGGGTTCTGGGGAGCAGGTAGTATTGTGGTTTGACTTACCACAGGGTTCTGGGGAGCAGGTAGTATTGTGGTTTGACTTACCACAGGGTACTCGGGAGCAAGTATCGTGTAACATGATTTAACTTACCAGGTTGTACTGGGCAGTAGATAGATATAAATATTTGACTTACCAGATGGAATTGGGCAATAGGTAGGTATAGATACTTGACTTACCCGGTGGAATAAGGCAGTAGGTAGGTATAAATATTTGACTTACCAGGTGGAATAGGGCAGTAGATAGATATAAATATTTGACTTACCAGGTGGAATAGGGCAGTAGATAGATATAGATACTTGACTTACCCGGTGGAATAGGGCAGTAGATAGATATAAATATTTGACTTACCCAGTGGAATAAGGCAGTAGGTAGCTATAGATATTTGACTTACCCGGTGGAATAGGGCAGTAGGTAGGTATAGATATTTGACTTACCCGGTGGAATAAGGCAGTAGGTAGGTATAGATATTTGACTTACCCGGTGGAATAAGGCAGTAGGTAGGTATAGATATTTGACTTACCCGGTGGAATAGGGCAGTAGGTAGGTATAGATATTTGACTTACCCGGTGGAATAGGGCAGTAGATAGCTATAAATATTTGACTTACCCGGTGGAATAAGGCAGTAGGTAGGTATAAATATTTGACTTACCCGGTGGAATAGGGCAGTAGGTAGGTATAGATATTTGACTTACCCGGTGGAATAGGGCAGTAGGTAGGTATAGATATTTGACTTACCAGGTTGTACTGGGCAGTAGGTAGGTATAGATACTTGACTTACCCAGTGGAATAGGGCAGTAGGTAGGTATAGATATTTGACTTACCCGGTGGAATAGGGCAGCATGTGGCATTGGGTTTGGTAGCATTCTGGGCACACACGGCTGGAAACTGAGCCACACACGGAGCAAACATGCCATAGGTGTACAGTATCACAACCAACCAGAACATATGGCATCGGCCTCTATACTCCTGATGAAACATTCCATGAATAGTTTGACAATCCATTTTCCAAGTGACTGGTCAGTTTGACTTTCCTCAGGTTACCTCCATACTAAGTGGATGACAATGGCAGTACTGGGGGAGTTGAGGTCATTGCTTGGTGTCCATATGTCAGGTGCTATTGTGGTATGTAGGTGTGTACATGCATTGTGTTGGTCATCACATTTATAATATATTATGTCTGTTCAAATGGTTACTGCTCTCTAACACGTGACCTGTGTTTTAATTGCAGATTGCAGTATATCATTACTATGCGAGTATTTAATGGTTTTTCTGACCTCACGCAATAAAAAGGTCAGAGGCTTTTGGTGTGCAGTTAACAGTCTCTTCACAAAATACAAAATTTCAATTCACTTTTTAAAAACAATGTTTCTTTGATGGAATGCTTTAATAAGCAATATGTTTTCCTAATGAATAAATACAAAGCATAACGCCCTGGGTTAATAGCTCTGCTGACTTAAATGAAAACAAATGAACTGATATATGGTGTAGTAACTAGCAAGTAACTAGCAAGGTTATAATTTTCAATACATAGTTTTTATGTGATATTCACTGATATCTTGTTTATTATAACTGTGCAAAAATCATATAAAAAATTTATATCAATAAAGTCATTCAATATTTGTACAGTATAACACTCATATTGAAATATGCTCTGCTTGTCCCGTACCAATGCAAGTTTCTATCAACAAGCTTTAAGGGGATTAATGTAATTCTCAGTTCTTGCATGATAATCTAAATCTTTATTTCATTTTATTATAATCTTAGTAAGGCACTCGCAGGCATGAAACTTCAGAGACAATTTTGTATTTCTGCAAAGTTTGATAAAATACATCACATTCAGCACAAAAATTGTGTTTGAAAGATGCATTTTTGGGTGTCCCGTTTTTGCAGAATAGTACTACCAGTTTTGAGATACTTTGAGGTCAAGAACATTTTTTCGTGGAATATTTTAAGTGGTCCCCAAAAGAGATACTTTTGGTTCAATCCACAATATATTTTTATTTTCAATAATATTTCATTATTTTAAAGTGATGTTTGAAACTTGCAAATTTCACACAAAGCACATAAACATGTCTAAAATGTTGGAGAGTTCTCCTGTTTGGCAAAGTTTGTAAGATACAGTCAGGAAACTGGATTCTATCTTCTTTTCTATGTCTTTTTCTACAATTATCCTTTTAGATCAGATGTTAGGTCATTGTATATTGTTGAGTCTTGTATATTGTTTTCACCATTACCTATTTTGGAGTGAAAAACCTTACAGGTGGCACCATCTATATATCAATTATCAAAGTTTTAAGTGTGCATGTGTAGAAAATGATATAAATAGTCAATAATTCTGAATTTGTGCCTAAAAATAGGACAAAATATTGTTTTTGAGTTTTCATAGAAAGTAAAATACTTTTGAATAGAAAACAGACTTGAATATTAAAAGACCATTGGGAATCTGCAAAGCTAACAGAGTGTTGAAATTGTTTGATCTATGGCATGTCAATCCTCCATTCTGTCGTAAACAAATAAAAGGATGAAAGCTGAAATCAACACCTTGGATGAGAAGATTTTTAGTGCATATATAAAGTTGATAATTTTACTATGTGACTTTAAAGTATGGATATTTTTTTTGTTTCATCTGATCCCAAAAGTCAGAACTTCAAAACTTACCCTGACATTACATTGTTTTTAATATTTTTAGCCTAATCTAATGCCACTTTTGAAAAATCAGAAAAGCCTGCAATCCTGTTGAAGGATTTATAGAAATGAATATTGTCCCACAGAATACTATTTTAAAGGGATTAAGCACCGATTTTGAAAAAAACCGTTTAAAATTCACATATTGGTGATAAATGTATTTGTCTTTCATGTCTATAAACATTTTGAAAAATGCATCCCATCATTTGTCTGTAAAACCATTTTGAACAAGACCCTAATATATAGGCCCCTAATGAAAGCACTCCTTTCTTGGCGTCATTTTTATGTGGAGTGTCATCATAGAGGCACTGAAAGGTAAAATGATGTCATAAGATGTCATAAGAGCAATATGCTTATGACGTCTTTTGAATAGTACCAAAATGACGTCAAACAGTGCTACCCTACTTTGAACCTCAATTGAGGTCAAATAAAGTTCACGCTACCCGTATTTACCCATCACGTGCAGCCAAGGGCTGAGAAAATCTTATAGAGATTGTGCAACTTCTATGTCTTGTAGCAATTTTTCTTGTTGCTCGATGTCAGACTTTAATACGTCATGGTGTTCATATGTATATTTTATGCCAATATGGAACTGCACATATAACCAGCCCCACTAGCACAGTTGGTAGAGGGTAGGATCTGTGCCTTTAAGGGTTATATAAGTGGAGGACGGGAGGTGGTGGGTTCGACTCCCACTGCCGGCAGTGCTACTTTCACACTGGTTGAAAGGTTCGAAAGTCGACCTGATATGGCCATAGTTGCTGAAAGGGTCGTAAAATCACCATTTCACAAATTTATTTTTGAACTGCACATAATGGGTGATTGGAACGTGGACTATATGAAATCAGACAAATTAGAGCAATGGAACAGGTTTTGCAACTAAAACAGGTAATTGATAAACCAACGAGGGTCACTGAAAATTCATCCACTTGCATAGATCATATGTACACAAACAGATCAGAAATAATTTCTGACCATAATGTGGTGCCACTTGGGTTAAGTGATCACAGCATGACATACCTTGTTAGAAAAGGAAAGAGAAATGTAAAAAAGTCCACATTTGTTGAAGCAAGAACATATAGAAATTATAATGTAGACGAACACAAAGCCAATCTCAGAAGCATCAACTGGGCCCCTGTCTATGCCCAGCTATCTGTTGAAAGTGCGTGGACAGTTTTCAAAGAAATATTAATTGCAGTCCTTAACAAGCATGCTCCTATAAAAATGATAAAGGTGAGAGAAGGTTCAATGCCGCATGTTAATGATAATCTGAGTGCCCTTTGCATGGATAGGGATTATTTCATGAGAAAAGCTCACAAAACTAAACAGGCATCTGATTTTGCAAGGGCTAGGGAGCTCAGAAACATGGCCAACAACTTGATCACTGAGCTTAAAAAGAAATATTTTGATGAGGAAATTCAAAATAGTGGAGGGGATGCAAAAAGTCTGTGGAAAACACTGAAAAAACTGTTACCAGGCAAAAACAAATCTGTGTTTCCCACCCAATTAATTGATGGTGAGGAAGCTATTACTGATAACAGAGAAATCAGCAGCAAGTTTAATACACTAGCAAACAAAATAACTCCACCTACAAATTATTCACCTCCATATACTGAACATCCTGAAAATGCATTTCTCAGTTGATCTGGTCAAAAAAGAACTTAATACGCTGAAATTGTCAAAATCTCCAGGCATTGATCAAATCCCATCCAAACTCTTGAAGGATGGTGCATGTGAAATTGCTCCAATCCTTACTTTCATTTTCAATCTCTCACTTCAAACAAGTGCTATACCAGATGAGTGGAAAACTGCTAGGGTAACACCTATCTTTAAAGACGGTGATCCAAATGATGTAGGAAATTATAGGCCTATTTCCATATTACCCATAACAATGAAGGTACTAGAAAGAGCAGTGCATTCACAGTTGTATGATTATCTCTCCAATGAGAATATTCTATCAGTTTTCCAGTCTGGATTCAGAAAAGGCCACTCCACAACTACAGCTCTCATTCACTTGACTGATGAAATACTTCACAACATGGACTCAGGAAATAGCACTGGTTTGCTATTCTTGGGTCTAAAGAAAGCCTTTGACACTGTGGATCACAACATGTTATTGACCAAACTCCATAACTATGGTGTATCTAAACAGAATGAACAATTATGGTTTTCAAACTATTTGTCGAATAGGAAACAATTTGTTACCATTGGAAATGTTAAATCAGAAACATATGAAGTAAAGACTGGTGTACCACAGGGTTCCATCCTTGGTCCCCTGTTATTTGTCTTGTACATAAATGATATTGTAAAGGTGATTGATAGGTGTAAGATTGGTCTTTATGCAGATGTTACTGTCATATACATATCCACAAGTAACCCTGACTACATGAAAACTGCACTCCAACATGACATAACTAAGCTTCAGCATTGGTTTGATCACAACAAACTTACATTGAATGTAAAGAAGACTAAGCTGCTAGTTGTCTCATCTGACCAAAAAAAAGCTGAATTTGATGAGGTAGAAATTAAAATACGGAGTGAATCTGTTGAAAAAGTCAAAACATTCAAATATCTGGGTGTATGGTTTGATTCAAACATGAAATTCTGACAACACATTAGTCAAATGTGTACTAAAGTCAACAAACGGCTAAGCCTATTACATAGAATAAGGCCTATCATAACCAAAACAACTGCCTTGATGTTGTATAAAACCTGATTGTTCCAGTAATGGAGTACTGTGAGGTAGTGTGGAATTCATGTGGCTGCTCATTAAAAGACCAGGTACAGAAAATGCAGAATAGGGCATGTAGAATTGTGCTTATGGCACATAGACGAGCTCATATTCTTGACATGCATAACGAGTCATGTTTGGACAGATTGTCCACAAGAAGGCAGATTCACTGCGCAACAATGACTTATCAGTGTATAAATGGGTCAGTACCAGCAACAGATATACACCAATACCAAACACGGGGTGCAACCTCAGGTTATATGTTTATTAGAGGAAATAATAGGGAATCTGGTAAAAGAACCTTTGGATATAGATCCAGACTACTGTGGAATGCAATACCAAATGAAATCAAACAAAAACCTTCAAAAGAATTATTCAAGTGGGCATACAGATTTTGGCTCACTCAATCTGTCACAAACCAAATGTAACAATTTGTATATTTGTTCTAAATATTATACAATGTAATCTGCATATCTCTATGTGAGAAACCAATAATGTAAAATTCAAATAATATTTCAAATAATGTTAACTCATAATAGCTATACTACTATGTTGAAATGTTAATGTACCAGCATTGAATTATGTTATATGAATAAATGGTATACGTTAAAGCAGGGTCCCATGGGAGACCAGTGCATCAGTACTGAATGGGTTCCCCTGCATAAAGAACGTATATCTTATCTTATCTTATATATACTGTTGCAAAACCAAGAAAACAGGATTGGTGCTGAATACCTTTAATCCTGTGCTCAGTTGGGTGTGAAAATGCCTTGTAGTTTTAGATATTATGAGCAATTGAAAATTTGAAAACTTTCTGGGTAATAATCTAATTTACAGGGTGTTCCACTCAATCATAGGCCTTTTGTTATATCTCTTGGACCACCAATTTCATGAAATAAACATCATATGAAAGCAAAAGGTAAGGTACCCAGTTTCTGAAAATGCTTTGCAGTTTTAGCATTGTAAATATATCCTTGACATTTCAGGATATACCTAACAATATTTAATTTAATTTTAAACATAAGATTGACAGAAATATGGTGCAAGAATATCTTAATAAAAATACTATGAGTGCCACATGCACATCTGTTTTTCTGACCAATCATGGCAGTCAAGACAATGGACCAATCATAGAGCAGCTAACAAACAAACAATGGCGGTAACAATGGCGGGAAGCAGTGACCAATATGTGTCTCCAATTCAACATTGCATAGATGGCTTTCTCAGAATAGATGAGAGAAAAAAGTCATGAACCAGTTGAGAAAAAAATTGATAACAGTAATAATGGTTTAATGTTAATGACCAAGGGGTCGTTTGGGGGCAACTACGGATGGTCTAGTACATATACAGACACATGGCTGAGATCAGACTTAATGGTTTAATGTTAATGACAACAGGGTTGTTTGGGGGCAACTACGGATGGTCCAGTACATATACAGACACATGGCTGAGATCAGACTTATTCTTTTCATTTGGTTTGCATATAACTCGTGAAAAAGACACTTCCCTCTCTACTGGTCCAAGTACAGTTCATAAGAAACAAGACTCTTTTTATTAAAGCCATAAATACATAATACGACTACGATCTTACCAGCAAGACACTTCCGAGCTGCATGACAACTGTGGTATCTCACTACCTCTGCTCTCATTGCCCTGCATGACAACTTTGGTATTGCGAGTCCTCCAATCCCACTACCTCTGCCCTCATTGCCCTGCATGACAACTGTGGTATTGCGAGTCCTCCAATCCCACTACCTCCGCTCTCATTGCCCTGCATGACAACTGTGGTATTGCGAGTCCTCCAATCCCACTACCTCTGCCCTCACTGCCCTGCATGACAACTGTGGTATTGCGAGTCCTCCAATCCCACTACCTCTGCCCTCACTGCCCTGCATGACAACTGTGGTATTGCGAGTCCTCCAATCCCACTACCTCTGCCCTCACTGCCCTGCATGACAACTGTGGTATTGCGAGTCCTCCAATCCCACTACCTCTGCCCTCACTGCCCTGCATGACAACTGTGGTATTGCGAGTCCTCCAATCTCACTACCTCTGCTCTCATTGCCCTGCATGACAACTGTGGTATTGCGAGTCCTCCAATCTCACTACCTCTGCTCTCATTGCCCTGCGCTTTATATCATTCAAAATCTGGAATTCTCAAAGCCATTAAAACCTGTCTTGCTAAACAAAAATATCTTCCAATCGGAAGTGACTGACACCAGGTCATAAACTGTAACAAGATGTCTGACCAAAATGCAATCATTTCATTTCTCAGTACAACACGGAATCTGAATGAATGTTTAATCTATTTCTCACCAATCAGTCCACAGACTGATTTTTTGAATCGTCATGATTTGCACCCAAACTTGTGCTTTTTCACCAATGATGGCAGGACTTAATATGTGGGAGAAGTCCTGAACTGGAGGGCAATAACCGTCTGAACTATGAGCCATGACAGAAGGGAGAATTGACATGCCATAGTGATCAAACAATCTTGGCACTATCTTAACTTTTCAGACTATTTATGGTCAGAACACATTATTCAAACTTTTGGATATGGTCTATTTCCATTCCCTAATTTGGTAAACATATTACACACAAAAAAGTATTTTTACCATTACAGAGATCTTTGGCACCTGTCAAGTGTATGAGATTGAATGATATTTGAACCCAGCATTAAGGTTTCCACAGTGTGTGTACCCTTATCTTTCCTGTGCACCAGGGGTACAAAATGACTGAGTTTCTGGCATGGGACTGTCTTAGAAGTCAAGTAGGAGTTGATGGAGAGTTCTGCTCTGTGGCTGTACATGTTCGTTTGACATGAGTTGATGTCATATTTTGATTCCAATACAGCAAGTGTATTGCGAGGTGCCGGGAACATATCAGGCCCAAAAGGACGCTTCTGCAAAGGAAATATGTCACTTATTTTCCACAATAATCCTGAATTCTTAAATTTCTGCTCTATCCTCGGGGTATCCTTATGCCAGAGGTGAGTAGCATTATGAGTGAAGAAAAACAAATCTAAAAATGGCCATTTCCAGCCCCTCAGTGGAACTGAACTTCCGTAGTCGACTGCGGATAGTTTCCATAGATACGGCCTGACCTGGGTCACCTTATAGTAGGGGAGCAGAGTATGCAGTGCCTCGCCAAACTGAGGCTGATGGGATGCATCTATCATCAGATCCACGTCATCGTCCCAAGGTATAAATCCATGGTGCCTGTAAGAACCCAGTAACGTTCCTCCATAGATGAAGTAGGTGAATTTGTGCAGGCGAGAGAGAGCATCTACTTTCCTGAGCAGGGCGAACAGCTGCTCACGATCGTCAGCAGTGGTCCTTGTTTGGAAATAGGAATCCAGGGAAAAGCTATTTCTCTGCAGGTCCATGGTTACTACATACATGTAAGTTAGGATTATAAATATTGAAAAGATGCTCAATCCTTTTATGCAGACTTTCCCTGGTCTAAACTCATTATTTTCATAAAAGACCTGGCAGATAGAACTCGTCATTGTGGAGAATTCCACAAAGCATTCACGTTTGCTCCTTCTTTGGATAATCAATACCGGAATGTATAATATTATGGTTTGTCAGTTAGGAGAAAAGAGTCCTACTGTCATTATCCACATCCTTGGATTATCAGTCCAATAGTGAAGTATCAACATGGAGATTGCAAGTGTTTGTGGATTCAGGTTGAGTTGATGGTTGGTGGCGATGTCCTTATATTCCCGCTGTGGCCATCTTGAGAACTCTCATACAGCTCATAAACCTCCTATCACAATGTGGGTCAAACTGAAAACAAAAAGAACCATCATGTAGTAAAAAGCAGATTGATATCAGTTGTTGATACTAGAAGAGTCTCATTATGTGCTCATACAAATAATGCACCTTATTGGCACATACAAACCTGTGGCAACCTGAGGTATATTTACCCTGGTATCTAATCCATGGCACAGTTAATCTGTTAGGCGATACAAGTTCTGTGGATGAGACAAACGTGTGGACCTTGGATATTTGTCATCGCTCCTGATCAGATCAGATAAGCAGGTACATCGCTATTAATCACATTACTCACTCTCATAAATAATAATAATATAAAAAAAACCACCCAAATATTAAACATTCTAAATATTGTAAATATAATTTGCATGTTTATTGTTCAAATTTCTATTTGCCTTTCATTAAAAAAGTAGATACACATCATTCCTGTATTATCCATAGTTCATGTTAGAATATTAGAGGAGGCAGGATTATCAAAGTGAATATATTAAAATATATCTTTTGATAAAAAATATAGCTTCAAATAAATACGTGACTTGCTTCTCAGCCATTTTTAGGACAAAAATGTCTCAACCATCAGACTTTATAACATTACTTTTCAATATTTATCTGTAATTTTAGAGTTCAATTTCTCAAGTACTTGTTATTCGCAAGACACCGGTAGATTAGAGAAGATCTTAAATTAACACAATTTATATCCCGGGAGATTATGCATTAATCACAATAAGTTTGGTTTTTATCTGAAATAACAATCAAGATAATTGATGACACTAAAAACAATGACCATAAATAAAATATCATTTATCACAAAAATATAGAACAGGTATGAATCAGGATATGATTGGATTGTTTGGCTATGATCTGGGTTGTATGAGGTCAGACAGATAAGGGACATGATGACATTAAATTCACTTTTCCAAGAGAATTTCCATATAAGCGATAGCTTTTCACAAATTAAATCCAAGAAACACTGAACTAAAAGAATCACATTCCAAATAACACACTGCAAATATGATAAACTATAAAAATATAAAACAATTTGGGAAATTGAACATTAGTAGCATTGATAATGAAAACGAAATATTGAATATACTTTTAAGTTTAGTACTTTTAAGTGCATCTACATTGGTAGAAATGTTTGTCTGAATTCTCCATTTTCTTTCACCAATCAGTCTACAGCCTGCCTTTTGAGAATAATCATGACTTGCTGCCAATCTTGAATGCACCTTTTTACCTTTGACATCAGGGACTGATATGAAAGAGAAGTCATTTTATGGATGGCAACTTTAAGGTTCTGCTGTTATGGTGATTGGTAAGTACACCAGGGCTGTATTGTATCAATAGATTCACAATATCACCAATATTATGTTCAAAATCGGGTTCAAATGTACCAAATAGTTGATTCAAAATATTTTTGAGCCAAAAGTATTGTATCAAGCAGTTTCAGATATGTGAACCCGATTTCAGGTTCTGCTCCATTTGAACCCAAAATCAGGTTCATTTTGAACAAAAAATCTCCTGCACTTCAGATTTATATTGTTGATTTGTATGATTTTTCTTCATTTAACATTCAATTTTGAATTCCTATGTCACTTTTTCAGAAGACGTACAACATTTGGGCAATATACTAATGATGACACTAACGTCTAGTAACTCATTTGTTGCTGTACTCACTCTCTATAATCGTAACAATGACACCAAATGGCCATGTTATTACACGTGACAAAATATTTGACACCCTACCTACCGGTAATTGCTGCTAAAATAAAGCTTGTACTGGGTGTGGTCTCCTAAAACTGTCGTTCAAATGTCTTTACTTGCAGAGCCTGGTATAAACCCAGGATCTGCTAGGGAAAATACTGTGTTCTGAGAGATAATGGTCCTATCGTGTGAACAAGATAAATCTGAATGCAGTTAATATCTGCATCAATCTCCATAAACTTTCAGGCTTCACAAAGCAGACATGAGACTATAAATTAGCTATCTTTGCATCAGATTTTTGTGGTAAAGATTTCCCAGTATCAATTTGAGAAATTGTGCACTTTTCCTTGCTTGATTTTATGCGAGTTGTAGTTGATGGGTTACTCTCCTTTGCTAATAGATGAAACATATTGTTGGATCAGGAGACAGACAGCCAGGAGATACTAACTCCTGTCCCATATTATATATTTGGACTAAGATAGTCTGCAGACAAGAGGCCAATAGATGGCAGTAAACTACACTGGGAAGCTACACCAGGTGACCGTGGCCTCTATTTTGCTGTCATCTGGTGGACAATTCTCACATAAATGTGGACGGAGAAAATTTCTTTTGACAGACTATAAACAAATCATGTCCTCCTCGTTTCTATGCAGGGTCTGTGGAAAGGAAGAAAGGAAGTTAAAACGATGCGCACGTTGCCATCAAGTGTATTATTGGTTAGTTGTTGTATGAAACAATTAGCATAATGTTTACATCCATAACCACAAATGTAAACATTTGGTCTGTTGTGCACAGAATTAGAGGACGACGGCAGGTTAGACTGGGCATGTTCTGCAATACCTACCAGCTGATTACGTAACCACCCGTGACTGTGCTTGACGTCTTCTCTTTCACAAAGTTAAACTAAATGCAAAACGAAGCACACTTGTGTTCATATATCTTATTATTTGTCGGTTCTTTGAAACTATATCGCTATCAAGTTAGCAACCAATCTTCATCTCGCGCTTTGAGACGCCTGGCAAGCAGTTGAGAGCCAAAAGAATGCTGGTCGTTCACTCGGAAAGATCGAACAATATTGTCGCTCAACTACTTTCTAAAAAGTGAAGGAGTGTTGAAAGGATCAACCTCAAGTCAAGGAAAACAACTTTGTTTTTGTTTACCTGGCAAATCCAAGAAATTGATAAGTAATGGGGAAACGTTTGACTTGGATGGGTGGAAAAAGGTTTTAACCCTTACAGAACCACTCTGAACCAGCCTATTTAAATTTATTTATTTGTCAGGACAAACTAATATTTTTCTGGAGTACAGAATGTAGGATATTGCTATAGGCCCCCTGCCAGTCTCTCCGACCAATGATTAAATATAGTGGAGTTGTACAGATCTGGTTCCGGTAAAGTTGTACAGTTCCGGTGTGTACTTTTCAATGGGGAAAAAAAAACAACATGGAGATCGGCAATCGGCCTATGGTTAACCAAATTATATTTATTATATCATACCCATATTCAGCGTCAAAATAGACTTACAGTTTACTGTTTCCAGAACATCATGCACTGCACATCCAATTTAACTCACAACTCCAGTAGAACTCGACTTGTGGCAACTAACAATCAATCATGTACCCTTTAAATCAAGTCAATTGCTGGAGTTCGAGTTCATTTTGTAGGGAAACTTCAAAATGATGGGCAGTGCATGGTGTTTCTGGAAACAGTGGATTTCAAGTCTATTTTGACAATATATATGGGTATAAGTTATTCCTATTCATATGATTAATCTATTTATATTGTAAACCAAATAAGCTCAAGGAACTGGGTTCAAAAGTTCAATGTAACAAGTTGCAGACCTGAATAATGTTACAAAAGGATTTTTGTTCATATTGTGATGTTTCTTTGTGATTTTTTTAGCTCCATACACTGTCAGGCAGAGGATTGGGCAGAGCACAAAATGAGCTGCATTCCATCTGTCCCAAAGCAGCAACAATATCCACAGAAAGCTGAGAATCCAAACGATACTCTACCAGGAACTTCAAGGCAGGTAAATCCCACTGCTGGAACAGAATCCAACTCAACTGGACCAGCTGGATCTAGATCGAGGCCGACCACAGATGAGGTTCAACCAACTGGTTCAGGATCAGTATGGAGATCAGATGAGGTTCAACCAACTGGTTCAGGATCAGTATGGAGATCAGATGAGGTTCAACCAACTGGTTCAGGATCAGTATGGAGATCAGATGAGGTTCAACCAACTGGTTCCAGATCGAAACAGCAGTCAGAGGAGTACCAGCCGACTAATGAACAATCGATTTGGGGCTCAGCAGAGGCTCCATTTAATAATGAAAAACAAGATGTCCGAAAAGCTGCCACACTGTATACATATGCTAACAAGAACAGAGATACCAGATCTCTTCCTGATAAAAGAACATTTCAATCCAAAATTGACTTCCAGGGAGCTGCTAATCAATTGGAATTAAAGAATAAAGCTAAAAGTGGACAAATTTCAGAAATCAATAATGTCAAAGAGAATAAAAAAAGAACATATTTAAATGATAACACAGTATGTTCTGATGTACCAGAAATAAATGAGGCAAACGCCAAAGTGAAAATCACTGTGAAAGCAAATAAGCAAAAATACAGAATAGAATTACAGGCAAGTTGGACCTCAAGTGAAATACTGAAATTCTTAGCTCACACTTTGCAAATTCCATTAGACAAGCTGAAACTGATACACAAAGGGAAGTTATTAAGCGGTGACAATGTGGAGGAGTGTGTGAGGAATGGTGGGGTATACCAGGCACTGGGGGAGCGTGCCGAGAACGAGGAAGGCCTACAATGTGACGACGTAGACCTCATCAGGAGCCAGCTCTCTGTCGATAGAAATCAGGTGGTCCGGGCACTCCGAGAAAAACATGACGTCATAGATGCCATATTTCATATTACAAATAAAAAGTAACTATAGAGTTTTCAAGAGTCTGCAATAATAAAGCTGAATAATGATAATATTGGTGTGCTAATAAAATGATATAAACCTCAGAGTTAAGTGGAGACAGTAATGAACACCCTGAGTTGCCTTCAATTTGTAATTGTGATCGGTGTCTTATTTCCCTTGAAGTTGGTTTAAGATGAGACAAATGAAGTGGAGGGAGCTCAGACCATTTATTTGAGAACTTTTCATAATGATAATTCATACCAGAAGTTCAAAGATTTTTAATGCCATTTAATGCCACTGAAGCGTTCACATTTCCACAAAATTGCAAGGTTGAATGTTGTATATTAGCCAAGAAAAAAGTAAAAAGTTGAAGTTTCTTTTTGTGCAAAATGTTGAAACTCTCAGTGGTGGTGTTGTTACTTAAACATCACTTTTATTTGATCGGAGATAAAAAAAAATAGTTAGATTGCTCTCAGATTTGATATACCAATTCTTTTCATAAAGATGCATCAAATGATGGTAAGGCGGGTGAGGGACCTGTTTGAACTTGCTGGGTGTGTAGGTCAGTGTGACCCAGTGAGGCACTTGCCTGATCATAACCTGTTACAGTGGAAAATGGATCTATCCCACTATATTGGGCGAGAGAATAATGAGGAGGGCAGTTTGCCCAGTGGTGATCAGAAAAGGTGTTATGTGAGATATGATGTATCAAATGTACCTGATGACTTTTTGAGTGATGCAGAAATACAGGAATTACTGACTGGTGCCATTAACAGAATTGAACAGGAAATGGTATCACAGGATGAGCTGGATACAATGTATGATGAATTCTGTAAAATCATCAAAGGTGAAATGGATAGAAAATTACAGTCTAGAAAATATTTCATGCATGATGATATGCACCACAAGAGGAGGAGGATTAAAAAGGATTACTGGAATGAGGAGCTGGACAGGTTATACAGAGAATTCAGAAATGCAGATAAGGCATGGAGTAAAGTCACTGGAGCAAGGAAGCGTCAGTTGAAGGCTGCAAGAACTGAAAAACAGAAATGTCTAGATCGAGCAGTGCAGAGAGAGAAAAGGAAATATTGGAGTGAGTCACAAGAAAGAATTCTGAATTTACATAAAGAAAATAGTAAAGACTTTTGGAAATTTGTTGGCAGTGTAGGTGTGGCAGCAGACAGGAAGCATCGCATACCATGGGAAGTATGCTTACCAGATGGGACTGTGTCAAAAGAGCAGGGAGTAGTGCTGGATCATTGGAAGAATGAATATAGTAAGTTACTGAATGGAGATTATGACAATAATGATGTAGGTCATGAGAGGCCCCAACATGGACAAGGTGAGCCAGATGAAGGGGGGCAGCAGGCTACATCAGGAAATATTGAGATGGAAGCTAATGTCCAAGAGATGGAGTCACCATTCACAGAAAGAGAAATCCGAATAGCTATATCCAGGGCTAAGGATGGTAAAGCTTCCGGTTTCGATGAGATTCCAATAGAGGTTTTGAGAAATGATACAGCTATACAGTGCTTGGTGGAGATATTCAACAAATGTTTTGAACAGGGTATGGTACCAGAATGCTGGTCAAGAGGCATAATTAATCCCATACCCAAAGATTGCTCTAAGAATCAAAGAAACCCTTTGAATTTCAGGGGCATTACTCTGGCCTCCTGTGTGTACAAACTATACTGCTCTGCACTGAACAACAGGCTAGGGTCATGGGCTGAAGAACATGGTCTAATGGAAGATAAGCAAAATGGATTCCGAAAAGGAAGGAGTTGTCAAGATCATCTCTCAACAATAACATCTATCATTGAAACAAGACGTCAGCAAAATCTGTCCACTTTCGTATCTTTCATAGACTTCAGTAAAGCCTATGACAGGATAAACAGGCTACGTCTGTGGGACAGATTGAGGGACCTGGGAATGCCACCCAGATTCCTCCGAGCTTTACAGTCATTGTATGATAAAGTGGAATGTTGTGTACGAGTAAATGGAATATGCACGGACTGGTTCCCAGTGAAGATAGGTCTTAAACAAGGCTGTATCTTATCACCGTCATTATTCAACATATACATCAACAGTTTAATGACCAGAATTAAATCACATGGTTTAGGAATAAAACTGGATAACCTTGTTGTATCTGTATTGTTATACGCAGATGATCTGGCTCTGTTAGCAGAAACTGAAGATGAATTGCAAAGTATGTTGGATATACTTGATGATTGGTCCAAGGAATTCGATATGTGTGTGAATATTGATAAAACCAAAGTGAATCACTTCGGAAGAGGTCCTGGGACACCGCAGACAGAAAGAGTGTTCAGACTCGGTGACCAAGTTATTGAAATGAGTGATAAATACAGATATCTGGGCATTGTGTTAACAGAATTCATGGATTGGAATGTTACTGTGAAGTATGTAGCTATGGCAGCACAGAGAGCACTGGGAGTTATAATAGCAAAAAGCAAAGCTCATGGTGGGCTACCTTATCCTGTATACACAAAGCTCTATGAATCGCTAGTGCAGCCCATTATAGATTATGGGGCATGTGTCTGGGGTCATAAGACCTATTCCTGCATACAGGCTGTACAGAACAGGGCTATGAGGTATTATCTTGGTGTAGGACGGAGGACACCAAATGTTGCCCTGCAAGGTGAAATGGGATGGATTTGCAGCCAGCAAAGACAGTGGATTTGTGTTATCAGACAATGGTGTAGACTATCAAATCTGTCTGAATTGAGAATAAACAAAGCTGTCTTCAAGTGGGCTTACAGACATGCTCTCAGTGGAAGGAAGAATAGTCAGAAGTGTGTAATAGACTTTCTGAGCACTATCAGCATGGATTATGTTAGTGACATTTCAGATGGTGTGGTATTCAGACATGCGAAAGATGAATTAATGCGTGTCTTGTCAGAATACTATAATACAACCTGGAGTGAGAGGTTGAACCGGGAGGATGCAATACGTGGTGCAGGTCGTAATAAGCTGCGAACATACAGGAAATTCAAAGACTCTATTTACACTGAGTATTATGTGACAACAGTGCTATCCAGGAGACAAAGATCATCTTTGGCAAAGTTCAGATGCGGAGCGGCCCCCCTGAGAATAGAGACAGGACGGTATTCTAACACACCAGAAAATGAGCGTTTGTGTTGTTTATGTGAAATGAATGAAGTGGAATCAGAAGAACATACTTTGATTAGATGCCATTTATATGAAGATATAAGAGATACATTATTTAATAATGCTTTTAGTGTGGATCCTGATTTTATTGATTTTAATGATGAACAGAAACTGTGTTTTATATTGAGTAATGCCGATTTGGCTGCTAAATCAGCAAAAGCCTGCCAAGACATTCTAGAAAAGAGAGCTACAATTTTACAACAAGATAATATTTGATGTGATATTTTAATTTTATTTTGAACAAGTATGTTTCAACTGTTTTTATAGTCTCTCATAATTCTTATAGAATGGCCTTCAGAATATTTTAATGTACTCTTGAGATTTGTGAAATGGAGGGTGAGACTTTAATAAAATCTAATCTAATCTAATCTAATCATCATCAAGCCAAAAACAATAACTATCTATCATAGCCACTGTATGAGGCCCGTGACAATATTGTCTATAAAGTGTTCACTGAAGTGTGACTGTTCCCTCATGCATGAATTTTCTGCAAACCTCTGCGGAGACATTTCCACCAAGTTTCTTGATTTACAATGAGGATGGGATAAAGTTCATGGAGAAGATTTTTGTTCTAATTGTTGACATACTGAGAGGCAAAAAAATTGACAGAAAGTGATGCCTTTATCTCACAGACAGCTCACAGGTGAGACAAACATGAAGACATTGGTTTTGTCTACAGCTTTGGATGGAATGAGATATCAGCTTACACTCACGTGTAATCAGTAAAAACCCAACAAACGAGTCTTCTTTCAAATCATGGGATTTATTTAATTCCAGTAATTTGCTTTATATACATATAAAAAACACTGTAGATCTTTCAAAATAAATATAGATAGCTATTTACAGTGTCAAAGTATATAACATTATTTCCAGAAAGAAATTTGTACAGCGTGAAGGCCTGGAAGCCGTTATAAATAAATAGAACAGTCTAATACACTGCTCCTGATATTTTCCATACTTTGGAAGTTGGTACTATCTTAAGATAACGACAAGGTACCCAAGGACCAAATCAAGATTCCTATTATAAAGTGCTCACAAATCATATTTGAGAAAGCTATTGGTCAATTTATTGTTGAATTTTCAATATTAATTTCTAGAATTTTAAATTCTTTACTGTATGTAACTGAGGTAAGGTGCAAATAAGCCCTGTAAAGTTCACCTCCGTCTAATTGGTTGGTTCAATAATTTGGCTACTTTGTGTACAGTTAACAATCATATGTCATCTGGCATTGCTGGTTATGTTTGTCATCTGTCTTGTTGAATTGAATACTACATGTCGTGGTAGTACTACATGCTGAGATGTAAGAGTGATAAGATGCTTGAGATCTAGTTATTTCTTCCTGATGCCCATCATTTGAGGATCAAAGTGATGCCTGATATAGTTGTACACTTCTTGGGCTCGGCTGTCACTCATGTGCCCCCGCTTAGCCATCAAGTTTGGAGACCTGCAAACAGCAACTAAATTTAAATCATAATCGCATGGAGATTCCTTTCAACATTGCTTGCAAATTCTTACTCAGCAAAGCTGTATTTATCGTTGACAGATGGTCATTATTAATCTTCAGAATGGAATGTACCTTGTGAATGCCAAACAATTTATAACATTCAAACAAATAAAAAAATGTAATCAATAAAAAAAATTAATTGTTAATCATAGGGATTTATCTTGAAATTTATCGAATGCAGATGAAAAATATATGAGCGTTGGCAGAGTAAACCCTATGGTCTACACTTGTGAATGGGCTTTCAAATGTAATCTAATTGAAGATGAGGTTCCAAATTCAACTGGTCTTTCTGATTTTAAGAAAAAAATGGGGATATTCAATTTATCTTGACAATAAAATAATTCTGTTGAAATACCTTTTGTATAATTTAAGAAAAAATATAATTTGTGTTATATAAACTGGTTTCACAGATAAACATTTTTGCAAGCAAATTTTTCATGTATTTCAAGTGGGAGCAATGACTGACGTTTGCATGAAATCTTTGATGGTTCTGAAGCCATACAGGAGGTTGAGGGCCGTCACGTAGCTTACTCTCGGCAACGAGGTGTACAACTTCAACACCTACAAATAGAATATCAATATATTTAAGACAAACACTTCCTTTTGTGAAACATGATGGTTTTTTCCTTTGTTTTTGATTATTTCTCAATTAATGCAGCATTCAACTTTTTGGCCTTTTTGTATAACATTGATCTTTACTTTCTTGGATATCATTCACTATTACTTTCTTGTGCAAAATTAATTGTAACATCTTGACACTTCATGCACCACATAGCACTTATGTGGAGATATATTGACTGGTACACCCACACATTGCCTTACCTGTTCTTGCTGTGGAGATATATTGACTGGTACACCCACACATTGCCTTACCTGTTCTTGCTGTGGAGATATATTGACTGGTACACCCACACATTGCCTTACCTGTTCTTGCTGTGGAGATATATTGACTGGTACACCCACACATTGCCTTACCTGTTCTTGCTGTGGAGATATATTGACTGGTACACCCACACATTGCCTTACCTGTTCTTGCTGTGGAGATATATTGACTGGTACACCCACACATTGCCTTACCTGTTCTTGCTGTGGAGATATATTGACTGGTACACCCACACATTGCCTTACCTGTTCTTGCTGTGGAGATATATTGACTGGTACACCCACACATTGCCTTACCTGTTCTTGCTGTGGAGATATATTGACTGGTACACCCACACACATTCCCTTCCTCTCTTCCAGCTTAACCAGCTCGGCCATTACATTAGCTGTCTCCTCTGAAACAAAACAGAAAAAAAAGAAATAACTAGATATCTCTAAATAGAGGATGAATCATATAATTGTGCATGTAAATCAAGGTATGAAATTATTTGTTATCTTGAAACAATACCAGATTTGAATGCCTTATATTATTACCTTGTGAGTTGGTGTAGAACACTTTGATAGCCGTCTGAGCCAGGGAGCACACCACGGTGTCTATGTACTTCGTCCTTAATCTGTTAATTGTACACACAAAAGTTCTTTTCATTGCATTGGAACCATTTTTAAAGAAGGTAAATAAAATTAATATAAACAAATAAAAGTTAAAATCTCTAAAAGAGGAATTTTATAACTTTACATATCTTTTTAACTGATTACATTTTTTTCTTCAGAAATATTTGAAACTCACACACAACAGCTTAAGATAACTTTAGATATCCTTCAGACTAAACATATTCAGTTTACATTGATGTTGTTATATTTTAGTGTATGTTATTTTACCAATATACTTCATCATGCTGTTGAAAATCACATAATGCATAAACAGGTGAACTTACATTGGTTTTACAGATTTCTCCTCGCCGAGTTTGACCCTGTCTTTCTCCACGATGAGGCATGGCCTTTCATACTGCTCGCACATGTGTCTCAGTCTGTCCAACAACTTCATTCTATTAGCTCCATTCATGAAATCTGTCACAGAAAATGGGATTGCAAACATAAACAAAGATTCTAAACTTATAAATATAATAAACTGTTTCAAGTAATATGTAGTTGTCACTTTACTGGTCCTTTTTTATATCTTAATAATAATACTAATATGTGCCGTAGACATATCTGGTTCATGGAGCATCTAACAAAATGGTTAAAAGAAGTGTCCACAGCGGCAGGAAATTGCGATCAACACCTGTCTATATTTCAACATCACAAAACTCAAAAAATAGGCATCAGAGATGCATCACCCCTCAGCTCTGGTAACTTACTGTACAACATTCACTCCACACAATATTTGTGAACAAAACGTTGAAGGGGATTTCACATAATTGTCCCTGTGACCTTAAAAAATAAGTGAAGGTCATGTTCCGTGTCTGATGTCTTCACCAGATGCTTGTGTGTGTCAAGTCTCATAAAGCTGCCATCATTTGTTCTCGAGTTATTGCAATTCTTGGTATTTCACATAATTGTCCCTGTGATCTTGAAAAATAGGTCAAGGTCACCGTCCATCAAACTCAAGTACTGCAATACCCTCAGCCTGATTACATCAGGGGCTGAGGGTAAAAATAAGTGGCATATGTTTATTTAGCTTCATTTCAAATTGCAAAGCATTTAAAAGTGACTGGCGAACCATGAACGATTTGAAGCACCTACTGATGGTCTTATTTTTAAGTTTCAAATATATAACTTTTTGAAAACTGGAATTTTTTAGGGAATCTTTTTTTTTTACTTTTTCACTTTATGCTGATTATGCTCATGCTCATGTGCATAATTTAATTTGACTTTTTTGTGCAACATTTAACTTGACCTTTTTGTGCAACAGTTCAAATATTGGTCCAATTTTGACCCATAAAGACAGGCTGAAGGTTGAGGTAGATACTATAAAAACAATTTATTTGTCAATAATCTTATCTTTCAAAACAGATTTTGATCAGATACATAATATAATGTGATGTACCTGAGACTGATTTTCTCTCAATGGCCATGCGGTTACTGACCACATAATCACATGATGAAAGTTGTCTCACTTCAACCTGGAAACCATGGCGACTCCTCAACAATGACACAATATCCTGGGCACTGTTGATCTCCCTTGAATCTGCAAACACGACACGCTTTACTCCACATTTCTGCTAAAAAAACAAACAGCATTGAATCAGCATTACATACTTTATGGAGACTAATTCAAACTCTGGGTGAAAATTAAATATTAAAAATTATAAAAGACCCATATTATCTACAAAGGTTTGTAAGTTCAATATAATTACATTACATGACAAGTTGTTTGACTTACTGCTGGTGAATATTTAGTAATTGTTGAGCTGGACAGTGCGAGTGTTGGAGGAGAGACTGTCGATGGTCCAGGCTTCGGGAGAAGTTTACAACTTGGAGTCTCATTAATGCTAGACCGAGTGTTAGGAAGTCTTGATATTGACAGACTTTTGCTGGTTGAAGCTACAATATAGCAATTAATTAAAGCAGAGGACAAAAATAAAATACCAGGACAGTGATATGGTTACTTTTGTAAAGGACCATTGGTTGTGATAAAATCTAGACCCAGCTAAATTATTTACCCAAAATCAAATTCTGGTTTAACAAATAAGACAAGGCATCAATGGCAATCCCCTACTGGAGGTACAATAAATAGTACTATATATATATGTTAATAGGATTTGGTGTGAAAAATACCCAAAATAATACTAAATTAAGGAGAAGAATTTCTACATTACCTGACATATTTGATGATGTCACTGCTTGGGCCTGCAGTTTCCTACGACACTCCTCTTGTTTCAGCTTGGCCAATCGCAGTCTCTCAGCCTTCTGATTGGCTGCATTCATGGGTGCCCCGGCCAATCGCAGTCTCTCAGCCTTCTGATTGGCCGCATTCATGGGTGCCCCGGCCAAGCGCAGTCTCTCAGCCTTCTGATTGGCTGCATTCATGGGTGCCCCGGCCAATCGCAGTCTCTCAGCCTTCTGATTGGCTGCATTCATGGGTGCCCCGGCCAATCGCAGTCTCTCAGCCTTCTGATTGGCTGCATTCATGGGTGCCCCGGCCAGGCTTGTATTCCCATATATAGATCTGTCTATCTTATTACACACATTATCTGATTTACGAGAAAGATTTGCACTGATTTTACCTGTAAGATTACCTGGCGTTGGCACAATATTTGTAAAATTATTATCACAGAGAGTAAAATCCTTAGAAATAGACTGATTTTTTTGTGTATGAGAAAGGATTTGATCCTCAAAAACTTCCTCATCTGACAGGAAATCATTGACTCCCAAGGAAAACAGGTCATTATTCTCTGATGTTTCCATGTGATTCTGCTTTTGTCCCTGATTTATATTTGTCCTGCATCTTGACGCAAGAGATGGCATTTGGGTTAATCCTGTGGGAGAATAATTCTGCGATTCTCTTGTGTTAAAAGTTGCTTTTTGGCTGACTTTGAGATATTTTTCTTTGTGAGATTCTGAGGTAATACTTGAGGTAACCTGACTAGAATTAAAATTATCACTTTTTGACACAGATGAAAGCTTGTGTCTTTTTCCGGTCTTAGAAGCTAGTTTATTTTGGCATCTCATAGTTAATGAAGCTGTTTGGGACGTCCCAGGAACCACAAGACTTCCTGATGTCCCTGAAGATGAAATCGGTGCTGATTTCTCTGAACTTTTCTTATTTGAGGATCTCAACCATCCAGTGTCACTATGTTCTCTATTTGCTCCTATCTTCTCATGATCCGATGATGCACTATCTGAACTCAATTTCTTTGATGGTTTTCTATGGGATTGTTTCCAGGCTTTCTCCTCTACAATATCTAGGACCTTTTTCTCCTCCTCCTCACTAGATGATTCACACATCCTCACAATCCTTTTCTTTCCCTTCACAGGTTTGCCTCCACTTTTCCCCGACTTTCTTCCCTTGTTTTTTCCTGTTCTGTTTTTATCAGTGCGGACATAACTGATCTCATCATCTCTGACCACAAAACTATCATCCTCATCTTCAAAGTATTCTGAAACATGAATAAGTGCACTAAGAAGCAAGAAAAAAACTTTGTTTTGTAGTTCTTTGCTGCAAAAATCATTTTTCTTTTACATCTCAAATAATACTTATTTATATCAATTTTGGATGGACAATGAACATTATAAACAGGATGAGAGGGCAGATTCCTGATGAGAGGGGAGTGAGTATAATGGTTCTGTACCTGAGTAGTCGTCCCTTACACATACATTATAAACAGAATGTGAGGGCAGATTCCTGATGAGAGGGGAGTGAGTATAATGGTTCTGTACCTGAGTAGTCGTCCCCTACACAGACATTATAAACAGAATGTGAGGACAGATTCCTGATGAGAGGGGAGTGAGTATAATGGTTCTGTACCTGAGTAGTCGTCTCCCACACAGAAGCTGTCTTGCATATATTCTGAGTGCTCCTCTGGGGGTCTCTGGGAGTACACGTCAATGTTGGGATCATAGTTGTACTGCAGTTTGAATCTGCCCGACCCTCCGACGGGGCTGCGCACGGCCTGCATATATACAGCCTGCATGTCCACACTCTCTGTAATAAATGGCAGCAGCATTGACAATCAGCACCAAAATCAGCCCAGAAGAAAGTCTGCCATTAATTTACTCACTATGAGGCTGCATCAATAGTTTAAAAAAAATGATATTGATGATCAAATCATACCATTACAATTTTAATGTTTTTGAATCTATCAGGCTTTTTTTTAATCTCTCAACTTCAATGTTATTGGTGGTACTCTTATCATTAATGTTATTTTGGCTGCTCTTATGTTCAAAATTATAGCGATCATGGATCTGAAATATATCACAAATAAGCTTCTCGTGCTTTTTAAACCTGTGAGGACCCATTTCTCACACCAATCGTTGACAGCGTGTCGCATAAGGTTTTCACACCTACCGTCTGGAAGCTGGGAAGCCTGGGTGGCGTCCTGTATAAAACTAGCACCATATTGGTCGTGGCACGAGGTTTTCACACCTACCTTCTGGATGCTGGGAAGCCTGGGTGGCGTCCTGTATAAAACTAGCATCATACTGATCGAGGCACAAGGTTTTCACACCTACCGTCTGGAAGCTGGGAAGCCTGGGTGGCGTCCTGTATAAAACTAGCATCATACTGGTCGAGGTCGCTGCCGTCCTCGTCATCCTCAGACTCCTCATCTCCAGAAAGCTCTGCCTCAACCTCCAGGAATCCGCACCTCACTCCCTGCCACCAGAAACAAAGTCAGGTCACACTCTACAGTCTGCATAGAGCCACCCTCCTATTCTTGCCAAGTGCAACATTTTACTGTTAAATGCGATTGTGCTGCCATCTGTAGTGTAAGTCTACTGCAATGTTACAAGGCTTTCCCATTCATTCAGTTTTGTGCCCATTTAATTCAGGAAGGCAAAATATTAGTAAAATCTGTTAAGACTAACTGATTTATTTTATGATCCTTTCCCACTGGATGACCTTTCACAATTAAAAACTTATCAATGTCAAAGCTGTCCTGGCTAGAGGCTGTCAAATCAACACTGCTGCACTTCTGTGACATGCATGTTATGTGATAACAACAGGTGGTAATATACACTAGGATCATTGTCCAATATGGTTTATAATACGATGTTAGACTGGAGAGCTCCTCAACTGATGGGTTGTCATGTCAATATTGATGGCAAACTTTAAAAAATAACAAATCAAAGCCATGCTCTGCAGCGTCTGAGTACAAACCCACCCCCAGCAACCTCATATTAATGAATTATTGTGGGTCAGAATGAGGCAAGTTGCCCCGGCTATCAGCCTGGGAGAGCGGCGGCTAAATCCTGACTCTACATACACACTGCACAAAGGATAATCTAATATTTATTGTCAGTGATATATTTTCATGAATTTATGTATTACTGCTAAGCTACAGCTGAATATGTACAAAGTTATGTAATTTATATATGAGTTTATATGAGTTCATATGTAATTTTTATCTGAGTTTATATCAAGTCAGCAGAGCTATCAACCCCATGGGTTGATAGCTCTCCTGACTTGAATGAAAACACATGAACTGAGATTAAGTACAACAAGCAACCAGGTTATGATTTTCCATACAAGATCCCAAAGTAGGCAAGATTTTGTATTTTCTGAGGTCTAATTCTATCTATTTTCCATTAGACTCAGTTCTTTTTCCATTTTGTCATGATTTTTTTCAAAAAGCTAATAGCTATCACTAAGTTGTCAAGGAGGCTGCCATTTTGAATAACATAGCTAATGAGAATCAAGATAACAAGTTAGGCCAAATTTGATATGTAACATGCATTTTGATTGGTCAAAATCATCATCTGCTCAAGTTGAAATTTTGAATTCAAGGTCAATGTGTCAACGTCAAAGGTCACATGACTCAGAAAGTATGACGAGGCACAGCTATGACCTAAGACATTTCTGTATACAAGTTTTAATTTCCTCTAATATACAAGTTTTAATTTCCTCTAATTTGACATCAAAGTCAAGGTCAATGGTGACATCACTAAGATTTGAAGGAATCTGAATCTTCACCTCTATATCTACCTCTATATAAAATATGAAAGATATAGTACTGGTAGTTTTGGAGAAGAAGATTTTTAAAGAAATGTTGACAGACAGACGGACAGACTTTTTCCCCATTCCTAAAGCTCTGCGAGCTAAAGTCTCAGCAGAGCTAAAAAATCAATGCAATGCCTCAGAGCGGACCCTTGCCTTTTGGTTTCATGTTTGTAAACATTTTCTGACAAAGTCTGCGCAGTTAGAATCTAGACAATGATCAAGGTCTTGAGCAATAAGGTCTAATTACATTATTCTTCCTCTTGCTTGAGATGTCCTTCTGCTTGGGATGATGATCATATTTACTCCTGGATGTGAACGCCCCTGCTCTGCCAGTATCTGTTAATATATTCACATACATTTCCTGATGATTCTTAGGTTCTACTTTATACGACAGAATAATTCAGCATATCCTTACTGTAGTCATGTACCTTTTTTATAACAAAGTTGAGTGGTTTCAACATTCTTTGTAGTGATTTGTCATTTCTCAGAATCAAATTATCATCGTCTGAATGTTGCTATGCATTAAGTGTATTTCTTTATAAGTGCAAAAGAAGCCAGCAATGTTCTGGATGGTGTTAACTCTACCTTCAAAATCATCATCGTCCTCGTCACTGCTGAACTTCATATCTCTCAGTGGCTTCTGTCTGGAGGCATTTCTGTGGACTACAGGCGAGTCCTCATCTTCATCATCACTGATTAATACAGCCTGGAATAAACAGCAAAATTAAAATGTCAACAAATACTTCTTTTTAAATAACATGAATTTTCATTTTGGATATTGTGATAAATAGAACTATTTAGATTTTGCTATATGTGTTCTAGATGAGGATTACAACATGGACAAGACAGATTTTACAACATCAAGATCAAATCTATGCACTCCTGGATTATAGCAGAATTTTGTTGTTTATATTTCTATCATAATGTTGATAAAGATAATATAACAATTTTTATTGGCAATATTGCACCTTTCTTTTGTGATGTTTGTTGCTCCTGGGAGCGGGTCTGCAGGGAGTTTTGAAGTCTGGTGAGGTTGTGTCAGGCAGGACATGGGTAGCGACCTCTTGTGAGCAGGGTGAGAGAAGCACAGCCCTCTTCTTCTTCCTCCTTGGCATATTAACCACACTCTCATCTAGATCCTCATCTTCATACTCACCATCTACAATATCTAATATTAGTACATGTCATTAATTCTTAAATCTAAGTTTTAATATTATATTCATATCATCAAGATTGCATATTTGTACATCCAACAAAAATAATGAATATATGACCACAATATTTGCACTTGAATGTGATCAAATTAATGATAATTGCATTTCTTGAACTAAACATAAAATTGAGCTATTGTGTTGGAAAAGAACTATGAAAAAATGTACCATTTTCAATTTGTTCCAATTCTGCTGAACTAGTCCGATCTTCTGCAGAATTTTTGTCCTTTGGTTTTCCTTCCTCCAAAGTTTCACCCCAATCTATAGCATCAATGTCAAGACTGTCTCCGAGATCAAAGATGTTCTTCTGTGAACAGCCGGGTTTCTTGTCAATAATTTTGGAGATGACTGGAGTTACCACAGCAACCGGAGGAGATTGGCTTCTCCTCGGCGCGAGAACATTTTCCAGGAACTCGGCTTCATTGATAACATTCTCTGCATGATATATGCTCTTATCACTCAGTTTGAAGAAATCATCTCCAGTTACGCTGTCACTTAATGCTTTTTTATCATCCAAGGAGTTTTCATTTTGCAGAGGTTTTTTCATGAGTTGCGATTTATTAGTGCTAACCCCTGTCTTTAATGTTCCAGCATTGGGGTCTCTGGACTCCACACCCCAAACAGCCCCCGGCTTGGGATCCCTAGTGTTTGGTCTAGCTATGGGGGTTTCTTTGGTATTTGAATCCAAAAGAGATGGAGACCTAACAGTTTCAAGGTCATCCTCAGTTTCCATTTCACATTCAAAAGGTTCATCAAAATCCAACTCCAGCAGATTGTACGACACTTCTGTTGAAACAATTTTCGGAGTTTTCTTATTCATTTTATCAACCTGACTGCTTGGGACATTCTGACCAAATGATTTGTTGAGGCTAAGATTTCTCCTTACACCGAGTGACCTTTGTGAAAAAGGCTGGGTGTTTTGTGCCTCAGGACTCGGTGGTATCACCATATCATCATCATCGTCATCAAAGTCATCAAAATCAAATCCAAGGTCAAACTGTGGTTCTTCCACTTGATGGCTATTCTGATTTAATAAAGTTTCTTGTCTTCTATTGGTGTTTTCTTCACCACTTCTGTTTTTTACCCCTTGATTAACATTGATGTTTTCAGACTGAGCTAATGGTTTTCTCTCCATGCTCGGCGAGGTCTTCGTTGTATGAGAGGTGTGGCTTATATCTTGTGAGCTGTTGGCGTCCATGCTGGTGTGGACGGCAGCCAGACATTGTGTGAAGGTCAGAACGGATACATCCATACTATCTCCTGCAGCCACACAACCTTGACGGCCACTTCCTTGTGATGTTACGCTAGACAAACCTCGCTGAGTAGAAGCAAATTTTGGGCTTGCTGCCATGGAAACATGTTGTTGAGATGACCGCAAATGTGAGGTGTTTGTTTTAGCAATACCAATTTGAGAAGTATTAGGTTTGGCATCAGGTTTGGTTGATGTCGGGATGTGACAGGATACTGAGGCAGTATGACACGGTGATATTCTACCGTGGTTAGCGCCTGACCTTGGAGTACTCACCAGACCAAGCAGGGAATCATCACACTCCTTACTGAAGAAAGAGTGGTGAGCTTCCCTCTGAGAGAGCCTCTGACTGGAGGGTGCTATCAGGGGAGTGCTGGTGTTGCTGGGAATCAAACTTCTAGGCTGTGCTAATGTGGGTGAAAATAAGATGTCTTTATCAGCCTGGGACCTAGGAATCTGACTCGCCCTGGGACCTTCAAATACCACAGATCCTGTAGACACATCACTGAGTACCGATGAAGCTTCTGACAGGTTGTCTTCCTCTCTCTCACAGTTTTTGGGGTCACTGACTACGACTTTTAGAGACTTTTCTGATCTACTTTGTGAGTCTGATTTGTCCTCAGTGATTGTTACTTCTTGGCTCACTGCTTTTGCATTCCCGTTAATGTCCTTTGAACTTTGTTGCTTGTCACTTTTATAATTTTCAAATGGCTCAAATTCAGGACAGGTGTCAGGTTCAATTGGACTCATATTGCCTAAATCCACACTATGATTAATATCTGCCAGAGCATATAGTTCTGATACTTTATCTTGCCTCCGTACACCTGATAGGCCTGGAACCTTTATATCCATCTTTGGTACAGATACTTTCACTTTCTGTCCATTACATCTATGAATCGGTTCAGTGGGGACGCTCCTATCAGGTATTATTTCCTGATCTGCGGCCCTTTTCTCCTCTTCCCATTTGTCCACGAGACTGAGAATATCCAGTGGAGATATCCTGCCCTTCTGGTCCAGCTGCTGCATCGCTTCTCTCAGTTCCTCGACAGAAGGAGGAGTCCTCACTGCACACACAGATCTGACATTCTCCTCTTTCCCAACAGTTCTTTTCTGTGAAAATTTAAACAGTTTTTGTGACGTAAACAGAGGTAAAAGATCACAGATTTCAGTATCCTCTTCTGAACTACTTTCTTCCTTATCACGGTTGTCTCCTGCTTTTACTAGAATATTTATATCACATTTTATATCTTTCTCTCTGTTAAGATCTACTCCTTCCACCAGGTCATCACAGTTCTCCATCGTGGTATCCTCCCCTCTCTCTACATCTAGGTGCTCCACCGTGACCCCCTCATCAGGGTCATCACCATTTTCCCCACAGAGGGCAGCACCACATGTACTGACTATATCCTCTGTCTCGGTGTGGGAAGGCTGAACATCCTCAAAATCATCCTCATCTATATCAGCTATCACTACGATCACACTTTTCTCTCCCATACTGGTCCTTTTCCGTTTCCTTCTCTTTCCTGACTTTGTGGAGTCATTCTTACTGTCTTTTCTCATCTTGGCCCTAAGATCTTTAGTTGTTTTGTCTTTTTCTATTATTGTCTCAATGTCATCATGATTTTGTAATTTTTTCTTCTTTTTGCCTGTTTTACTTTTGAGTCTTGTTTCTAGGACTGTTTCTATCACAGATTGCGTTTCTTTCTCCTCCTCTTCACCCTCTAATATCACAGTGCTCGGCCCTGAAACACCGTCACCCATATCAGAGAGAACATCCTCACAAGGCCTTCTCCTTTTTCTCGTCTTTCTCTTTTCGTCCTCATTTCTTTGCTTGTCTCTCATCATACCACCAAATTCTGGCAAATCCTCTTCAGATTCTGTTCCTCCTCCTTCTTCATCAGAACTTATCCCAGGAAGCTGCTCACTTCTTCGTTTCCTCTTTCTCACTTCCTCTCCTTTGTTTTTCTCACCGGTTTTTCTTTTTGCTCCTGAATCGATTTTACTTGTTGTGCCACCTGGTGTACAAAATCTGAGGATGCCAGGAGGATTTCTCTGGCTTGCCCTGAACACATCCTCTCTGTTCAGATAAAGCTGCATCTCCATCCCATAATTATCCTCCTCACCAATTGCCTCTGCAATAAACATTCTAATTTGTTACATATTTGCAATCATTTTTGGAAACTTTAATCATATCTCAAAGACAAACATGGCACATGACCCTTAAATAACCGATAAAAGAATTCAATTGATCATCTATATTAATATTTCTTGAAATAAATAGATGTAGATTATATCTTAACTCTTAATCAAGAATATATCTATTAACCCTGTACACTCATAAATTCCATGAGTTCCACCAGGTGGCGTGACTGCATGGAGTGATCCACCGTGTGCGTATCTTGCAGCCGGTTTTGCCACGGCGTCCAATCAGTCAATGACATCTCTGCTCTTTGCTTCCTTTTACCTGGAGTCTGTCAGGATTATCCAAACATATTAACCATATAATCATATATCTCCTGGCTGAGAACTGTTGGGAGAGACTGATATTGTTCATAATATGGCCCATGATCCTTATATTATAAGTGGGTATCACTATTTATCAAAGGGCAAACAAATTTAAACTGGGTCACCCTTCATAAAATATGACAGTTTTAACATATATTCTGCAGGTAGAGAGGAAATATCTAGCATGTTATTAGGCTGATACCTTATTCAACACAGGATTACGCACATTTACTTATTATTCATGTGATCATTTTATGCTCATATTTCAAGCAGATGCATACCATAATCGGTGTATTTTCTTTGATAGTGACCCATGCACAGCTTGGCAAGGTTGGGACGTCTCCCTTCACTTCATAATGCTCTGCCCAGTAGGCAAGTTCCTCCTCTGTCAGAAACCCATCCTTCTTCACAACTCCACTCTTCTTTCGTCCCATGTCTGACAGACAGAACAAATCACTTTGACAACAAATCACTTAAATAAACCATCACTTTAATATGTACAACATTACTTTATTTTTGTTTAGGATGGAAACCACTCTAAAATTAAATCAATATTTTTTTCATCAATTTCAGTACCACATATAACTGAGATTTCTCTTTTTTTATTTTCACAAAATAAAATCCTGAAAAAGCTTTAACATTTCCATTAAATCTTGATGATTGATACTCATATCTTATAGATGTCTGTCAATATATAACACATACTGGAAGTTTGGCCCGATGTAGTCGAGACTGTGTTGGTTGGCTTGAGTCTCCCTCTGGTGGCAGCCTGGTACTGGACGTTGACCGTGATGTGCATCTTGTGGCAGACTGGCTGCAATCCCTGCGGGACCATGCGCTGGTTACGCTGGTAGTATACCAGGGACTTAGTCCCGTTCTGGATCGCTTTATGAATGCTGCGTTTACTGTACTGACTTTGGTTGTAGATCTGAAACCAAAGTTCACTCCATTAAATTACATCCACAAACATCCATTTTCTTCTTTTAAAGATGAGATAGAGGATGTTGTTGGCCTTCAAATCTATCCAATGTAACAAATGTATTGCATGTCCAGATTACTGATGAAATATATAATCATGTTGTTGTTTATCAAAGCTTTCCGTTTAAAGATGAGATATTTGTGAACTGTAAGAGATTGCTGACCTGTTCTTCCTTGCCTTGCGTGACCAGCATGACGATTCTGCCTTCTCTCTTCCTGCCTGTGCGTCCCATACGCTGCACCAGTCTGATGGGACTCTTGTGAGCATCAAAGCAGATGATGAGATCGACGTCGCCGATGTCCAGCCCCTCCTCTCCCACACAGGTGGACACCAGCGTGTTGTACCCTCCCTCACGAAACTGACGCATCACCTACATACCAAACAATCAACTTTTTCTAACAATTACTTGTTTAAACAGGATTTTTTTTTGTTTATTCACATTTTTTATGAAAGAACTACCTGTGGCCAATCATATTATATAAGCTTTCCAAAAATAAATATCATTCTTACAGCTATGTTATTTTACACTAAGATATGGATGCACCAAGTTGGCCAGGGACTGTGAACCTCGTCCAGCTCTTACTTGAGGATCCTTGCTTTTTCAATGATATGGATACAACAACTTATTATTTGGAAATTGTGCTAAATATGCTTTTTAGCTTCACCAAATTTGTAATGAGATCAGTTTTTATTCTCACCTTGAGTTGTTCTTTTTGTGTGAATCCCCGGGTGGATTTTCCTGCAGAGGACTGTCCAATGAAGCTCATGACTTTCACCAGAGGGCGGTGTCTGTTGAGGACCTCGGTGATTTCACTCACACTGTCACGGTACTGGGAGAATATCATGATGCGAGTATTCACACTTCCACTGACTGACCCCTCTGAAGCGAGTACAAGGATTGGTATAAATATCAAGTCAGGGATTCCCCTGATGGAGACACAACACCATTAACCCCTAATGGACATGCCTATCTAAATTTTGTTGATTGGCTGGATTAACCAATTTTTTTCTGGATTATTGTATCTGTACATTAAATTAAAAAAATTAATAACCATGGTTATTCAGTATGCTCAACAAAATACTGGGGTCAAAAGTTCATGATCCAAGCTATCTGACGTCATTTTCATGATTACATTGTAACAAGTTGCAGCCCTTCAGAATGTTACAAATGACGTCATCAAGTCAGAACAATGGGGACGTCAACGTCCCTCCCGTCCGTTACCAGTGGTGGACGCTGCCGTCCTTCCCGTCCGTTAGGGGTTAAGCAATTACTGATGGACAAACTTCTTATAACATGTATCTTGATCTTTTGGAAGCATGTGTATGTGGGTTTTTTTTGACAACCCAAAGTTTACAGAATATTATTTTTTTTATCTCAGGAATGATTTAATTGCAGTTTGTTTTTGTGATACCAAATTTAACAGCATATTAACTACCACAGGAATGATTTGGTTACGGTTTGTTTTTGACGATGATTGCCGGGGTACAGCTTTTTGTTGTCATAAGGTCAATGACATAAGTTTTTCCAATACAGACAACTGAATATATACCTTGTTCTTGGAATTTGAGGAAGTGCTCTAGAACGACCTCTTCTAGTTTCTTCATTTTAGGATGTCCTGTTGCCAGGGGTTTAGCAAGCTGACTTGCCCGTGGACTTTCTTGTGTAAAGGGTAAAGCCGCTCTGATAAAATATATAAACAGATAATGAATGCTGACACAAGAAAATGCAGCTCTCTTGGGAATGATTTTGTAGGACAATATGAAATTGCTGTAAATATGAGTGTCAATATATTAATCATTGCCAGAATGATTTATGGGTTAACAAGAATCATATAAATTATATCAAGCAGAGTGTAAATAAATTATAACAATTTGATATTATACACAGGCTGACATGGGTTTGTATAAATACATCAAAAAGATTAAAAAATATATATTATGTGTGAGCAAAAAGGAAAAGCTTTATGTAATCGTTTCCAGATACTGACTTGATTGGGTCAAACTTGGAGCGCAGATTATCCATCAGGTTGCAAAATTCTCCATTTCTCTGTAGTTCTGCCCTGGTACGACCAAAGCCTTTGTCACCGGACCACAGGGCGTCGAGGAAGTTAAATAATGAGCGCAGGCCATGCTGCTGTAGGAGTTCATAGCCGTGGTACAGGCTCATGGCCAGCGCAAAGTCTCCCTCTACTGCCCCAAACTGAGTCCTCTGCCAATCAAATACAAACATATTGTATCACAGGATACATGGATCTTCATGTAGTCCCAGGTATTGTTCTATCCATAGCAACCATTATAGCTTAGTGAATTTATGCTTCAATAATTCAGTTTTCCCACTTCCTACTAAATTATCAATTTTGACGATTCACTTACCTGCAAGTTTTCTGGAGGGTTTTGTCTGAATTGTTCCCTTGCTTTAAGAATAAGGAATTTGGAGAGGCTTTTGGCTTCCCTATTGTACAGTACTCCAGCCCTCCTCAGCTTCCGGACCAGCACCTCAAGAATCTAAAACACACACATAGATCAGGAGGAAACCAAAGTCAAATATCGGAGATGCTAGAAAATATTGTATTCTTAAAAAAACAAACAAACAGTTTCGTGTCATAGGTGAATGTCATAGCTCGTGTGTACATACCCTGAGATACTGTTCTCTTACTGCAGTGAGCTCCTCCCCCAGGGGCACCACGATCTTGTCCACCTTCCTGGCATGTGTGTAAGGCTGGATGTCTGCCGATTCTTCACTCTTCAGCTCGATGTGCGACACAAGAAGATTGTTCATCACCTGCTGCACTGCCTACAACAAACCAACTCACTCCTTATCTCATTCTCTGCATGCCCACGTGAGAGCATTGCTAACATTATCTCATTCTCTGCATGCCCACGTAGGAACATTGCCAACCTTATCTCATTCTCTGTAGGAGCATTGCCAACCTTATCTCATTCTCTGCATGCCCACGTGGGAGCATTGACAACCTTATCTCATTCTCTGCATGCCCACGTAGGAACATTGACAACCTTATCTCATTCTCTGCATGCCCACGTGGGAGCATTGACAACCTTATCTCATTCTCTGCATGCCCACGTGGGAGCATTGACAACCTTATCTCATTCTCTGCATGCCCACGTAGGAACATTGACAACCTTATCTCATTCTCTGCATGCCCACGTGGGAGCATTGACAACCTTATCTCATTCTCTGCATGCCCACGTAGGAACATTGCCAACCTTATCTCATTCTCTGCATGGCCACGTAGGAACATTGCCAACCTTATCTCACTATCTGCATGCCCACGTGGGAGCATTGCCAACCTTATCTCATTCTCTGCATGCCCACGTAGGAACATTGCCAACCTTATCTCATTCTCTGCATGCCCACGCATCACTTCCTGGTGTGGGTCAGGACTAACTTCCATGATACGATGAGGGGCGGCATTCTTACCTTAATATCACTACCAGGTGTGGGTCAGGACTAACTTCCATGATACGATGAGGGGCGGCATTCTTACCTTAATATCACTACCAGGTGTGGGTCAGGACTAACTTCCTAGGGTGTTTCATTTTTTGGACTTTTTTTCCGATCAAGCTACTCATTAAAAGAAATGATCTCTGATTTGAAGTAAACCCACAGAAAAAATTCAAGACCAATCGATCAACTTTTAGACCCCCCCCCCTACCACCTTGTATGTTTGACCTCGGAAATCAGTGCTTGGTGACCAATTTCTGGTTAAAATTCAAGTCTCATTGCCTCATAATTTCATTTTATTCAACTCAGGTAGTGTCTGTGTCACACAAATGTAGTTTTAAAGGTTACTTAATATTTCAAGATCATTCCCATTTAATTTGGGTCAATATCATTCAAATTCAAGACATTAATTCTGAAAAATATACATTTTCAAATTAATTTCACTCATATCGGATAAATTTTTCACATTATTTCCACATTAACTTCAAATTGAGAATTATATTATAGTATGAAAGTTCACAGATTTGTCTCCATTTCATTTTTAGCTCTGCTGAGACTCACAGAGCTTTAGGAGTGGGGAAAATGTCTGTCTGTCCGTCCGTCTGTCAAAATTTCTTTGAAAGTCTTCTTCTCCAAAACTACCAGTAATATATGTTTAAAATTTTATACAGAGGTAGACATTGAGGCAAAGATTCAGATTCCTTCAAATCTTAGTGATCTCACCATTTACCTTAGTGCAGTGACATGGAGGTTAGAAATTTTGTACTTAGCATATTTCAGCAACCACTTAAAAGTGAATAAACATATGTCGATGGCTTTAGGGCTATGATTATCTTTGCTTTTTTGTAATGTTTGTGAACATTTCTTCCTAACAGATCATTTAAAACCAATTCAAGAGCAGAAGATGATATTGACCAATCAAAATGCATGTTACATATCAAATTTGGCTCCAACTTGTTATCTCAATTCTCATTGGCTAGTATTTCTCCTTGACAACATTTTGGGCTAAGATTATAGAAATTCAAGACATTAATTCGGAAAAATATACATTTTCAAATCAATTTCACACTCATATCGGATACATATGTTCACATTATGTCCACATTAACTTCAAATTGAGAATTATATGTTAGTGTGAAAATTCACAGAATTGTCTCCATCTCATTTATAAGGAATTATGAAATTTTAAGTCTGTGTGAAGAAGAGACATGGACAATGAGACCTCTGTGAGCTCCCTTCTTTGCAGAGTTAGCTTAATCCTGGATGTCCTTCACTCCCATTTCTGCTGCATCTTTGACAAATGCCACTACTTTTACAATAGCTGCAATTTGTCCGTATTCCTCATCATCTTGCCAGTGCTCTGGTGGTAAATGGAGCTATCTTCCATCCATTCCTAGGAGTTCAAACAGGAGCCATGACTATGACCCAATTGGGGAGTAGTGAGACATTTCCTTGGGAAGACTGGTTTTTCTGGAATGAATAGAGCAGGACTAGGCATAGCTTGAAGTTGTGTGGCAATGACAGTCTTCATCCCATCATTCAATGATCTGTCAAACAAGACAAATACCACCAGAGATACCAAAAATGACTTAGCATAGAGTTCTTGACCACGACAGCTATAGATGATGCATCAACTGCCTAAAATATATGACATAACATGGTGTAAGAGAAATTGGGAGAAACATTTATATCTAATGTTAAAATGGATATGCAAAAGATAAATTTCAAACTGTGAATTAATAGCCTCAGAATTATATCACATCTCATAGTCACACATATCCTCCCACAGCTGGAGATCTAAATTCGGAGCTGGAGCAACCAAGTGTACCTGAAGAAACTAAGGCCCATGAAACAGGGCAATGTGCTGGTCTAAACTATTATTGCCAACCAGTATTTCAGGTGTGATGAGATCTGGTCATGTTTCATCAGCCGGTTTTTCCATATTCATGATATACAATGCTGAGGCAAGAAATCAGGCATGATGAAGAGAATGTGGAGCTCACATGGCAAATTTGTCTATGCCTTGATCTTATTCAACAAAAGGTCTCATTACACCTGCAATACTGGCTGACTTTGATAGGATGGCCCAGTACATTTCCCTGTTCCATGGACCTTGGTTTCTTTAGGCATGCTGGGCTGCTCCAGGTCCACATTTTAATCTGTGGCTGTGAGATATGTGTGACTATCAGATGTGATATGATTCTGAGGCTATTAATTCACAGTTTAAAATTTATCTTTCACATATCCATTTTAACATTAAGCATAAATGTTTCTCCCAATTTCTCTTACACCATGTTATGTCATATATTTTAGGCAGTTGATGCATCATCCATAGCTATCGTGGTCAAGAACTCTATGCTAAGTCATTTGTGGTATCTGACTGAGTAGTATTTGTCTTGTTTGACAGATCATTGAATGATGGGATGAAGACTGCAATTATCACACAACTTCTAGCTATGCCTAGCCCTCTCTATTCATTCCAGAAAACCATTCTTCCCAAAGAAACATGCTTTAACAGGGAAATATCTCACTACTCCCAGATTGGGTCACAATCATGGCTCCTGTTTGAACTCCTGAGTGGATGGAAGATGGCTCCATTTACCCCCATAGCACTGGCAAGATGATGAGGAATACAAACAAATGGCAGCTATAGTTAAAGTAGTGGCATTTGTCAAAGATGTAGCAGAAATGGGAGTGAAGGACAAATTTGAAACATACATTACTGGTAGTTTTGGAG
Organism: Amphiduros pacificus; assembly: GCA_949316495.1. Lineage (NCBI taxonomy): Eukaryota > Metazoa > Annelida > Polychaeta > Phyllodocida > Hesionidae > Amphiduros > Amphiduros pacificus. The sequence continues at coordinate 53,623,939 of OX439005.1, forward strand.
AAGAAGACTTTCAAAGAGATTTTGACAGACGGACGGACAGACAGACATTTTCCCGACTCCTAAAGCTCTGTGAGTCTCAGCAGAGCTAAAAATGAAATGGAGGCAAATCTGTGAACTTTCATACTATAATATAATTCTCAATTTGAAGTTAATGTGGAAATAATGTGAAAAATTTATCCGATATGAGTGTGAAATTAATTTGAAAATGTATATTTTTCAGAATTAATGTCTTGAATTTGAATGATTTTGACCCAAATTAAATGGGAATGATCTTGAAATATTAAGTAACCTTTAAAACTACATTTGTGTGACACAGACACTACCTGAGTTGAATAAAATGAAATTATGAGACAATGAGACTTGAATTTTAACCAGAAAATGGCCACCGAGCACTGATTTCCGAGGTCAAACATACAAGGTGGTAGGGGGGGGTCTAAAAGTTGATCGATTGGTCTTAAATTTTTTCTGTGGGTTTACTACATCTCAGAGATCATTTCTTTTAATGAGCAGCTTGATCGGAAAAAAAGTCCGAAAAATGAAACACCCTATAACTTCCATAATACGATGAGGGGCGGCATTCTTACCTTAATATCACTACCAGGTGTGGGTCAGGACTAACTTCCATGATACGATGAGGGGCGGCATTCTTACCTTAATATCACTACCAGGTGTGGGTCAGGACTAACTTCCATGATACGATGAGGGGCAGCATTCTTACCTTAATATCACTACCAGGTGTGGGTCAGGACTAACTTCCATGATACGATGAGGGGCGGCATTCTTACCTTAATATCACTTCCTGGTGTGGCACTCAGGGCAAGAACTCGGAATGTGTCTGTCTGGTTGATCAGTTCTCTCACAACCTAAATGATGCAGTAAAATCAGTAACAATACTCATGATAATTTCACTGTTTACATTGACCTAACAAGAAACTAGATCATTTTTGTTTTACATTTAAAGCCAAATATGGATAATTATCATACCTTTGATACGTTTTTTTAAAACCATCATGAATGATGACATTTATGAAGGAATGTTCTAAAGAAAATCCATTACATATTTTCAAAATGCATCAAATTATGTTGTAAATATCAGAGGTATTCATATAATATGCCTGTTTGATATATACCTGGCAATACGCATGGTTTCCTGTAGCTTTGTGTGCCTCATCCACTACAAGACATTTTATATTGCTGGCAGGGAATGCTCCACGACTCAAATCATTCATCATCACCTGAGGTGTTAGGAAGAACACACGCCGGGCGAGCCACGATTTCTTCCTCTCAGGAGGCTGCATTGCCCCTGAAACACCAGTGATAAATAGAAACCAAATCCTTGATGAACAAATCACTACTCTAAATCAGTCTATATCGAACTCTTTTAGTGAAAAAAAACTGCATCAAAACAAAAACATTGAATTAAAATTGAGGCAACATAAGCTTTCTATTGGCTAATTTGGAAAAACAGATTTAACATCTTTTATTGCATATTTATTGGCTTTTCGATACTGACTACTCTTGGAGATTGGTTAACATCCTAAACACATTAAGTCACAATATGGTATGATGGATGGGTGGAGATGTTTAATAAGATACCTGTCATCTCTGCTGTGTCAGTCTGAGGGATTCCCATGATATTGTAACACGCCTCAATCTGCTGTGCCACCAGAGGTTTGGTGGGCGCCATGAACACCACTTTGCCTTGTGGATACCACCGATAGAAATTATACATAACCACTGCTGCGATGAACGTCTTGCCCAGGCCAGTAGGTAGCACCACCAGTGTGTTCTTATACAGAGCCTCTCTTACTATGCTGAACTGATACTGTCTGACGGGGTAGTTGGTGGGATAGATCCACATCCTGCCAGCTACCTTGTCAAAGCCTGGCATATCTGGCACCTGGGACACATCCGGCAGGTCTTCTTCCTCCACTCTATCTCCCTCTATTATAGTTTCATTGAAATCATCAACGCCCCCTGGTGGGACACCACTGCAGGTGGCAGCACTTTGCTCGGTGCTTGAATCTTTACCTCTGCCACTAATACCAAATGCACTGAATAACGTTTGTTGTTTAGTTCCTTTGCTTGTTTGTACAATCTGGTTTGTGCCATTTCTTTGAAATTTAGACTGGGCAGTGGACCCTTCTGCAATATATTGGTTGTCAGTCCTGGAGGAGGAATCAACGTGTGGTGCAGACTGCCCTGCCCTCTGTTGAGGAACACCTGCATCTTTGAGACTCTCCTCCATGGCCAATAACAGATCTTCATCTTCGACCTCATCACAGAGGTCAATCACCTGACCAGTTCCAGAGTTACATGGCTGCTTCCTACTGGCGTCATCAATGTTTTGTGAAGAATTTGACTTTTTGTCTGCTTTATTCCCCCAGCTCTGAAGCAGTGTTGCCTGTTTTGACTTGCTCATTTTGCCTCTCTTTTATCCATTTGCATTTTTGGACATCTTCTCATAATTTGATGACAAACATCTCTGGAATATTAATGTAGAATACACAATCTGAAATAGAGGGAAATAAATCCTTTAAACAAGTTTTTCCAAGCCTTAGCAGTTTGGCAAAATTGAAGATTTGTGTTCAATAAAGATATCACAGCAAATGGTTAATATTATGCATGCTTTTCTTTCCTCCTCAACTATTACAAATGTTTCTTGGATTGTACACTGCACACACACATCACTTCTCACTCATGACTCACTCATCTGACGGTGTAAGCAGAATCTAGGCTTTATCAACATGGCTGACATGGACCATTAATATGCGTATGCTCCATAGCATTATGGCTTTATGATCTCTAAAGGGATTAAGCAACAATTTTGCTAAAAATGTTTGAAATTCACATATTGGTGATAAATGTTATTGTCTTTCATGTCTCTTTCTTTTTAATTGATGCACCCCATGTTTGACTGTTCATTCTATTCTAACAAACCCTAATTTATTGCCCCTTTATGAAAGCACATTTCTTTCTTGGCATCATTTTTATGTGGAGTGTTATTGTAGAGGCACTGAAAGGTAAAGTGACGTCATGAGAGTATGGCAATATACTTATGGCGTCATGAAATGTATTGTCCTTTGAAAAGTGCCAGAATGACGTCAAACAGTGCTACTCTACTTTAAGCCTCAATTGAAGTCAAAGTTCATGCTACCCCTGTTTACCCATCACATGCAGCTTATGGCTCAGACCATAGAGAAAGTATAAGATGTTCTATGCTCAGACAGACCTCTGTTGGGATTCCAACTTTTATGTCTTGTAGCAACATATCTTATTATTCTATTATAATTTCAATCTGTGCTCATAAGCTTTCAATACACCAAATTGTAGAATTGATGCTTAATACCTTTAAACCTTGAACATCCAGCCCTAAAAAACTAGATCATAGTAACCCTAACTTGTTTGGTGGGTGTGCTGCATCAGTTGGTGAAGTCCAGTTACCGTTTGCGAAGTAAACTGTAAATACCAGTGAATGGCCGACTTTTCCTATGGGCTGACTTTCCTTTTCAACTGTTTCTATATTAGACTGTTCCCTGTTCGAGCGTAACCTCTTCGACTTTAACCTCTTCGACCTTGCCTGTTCAGCCTATTATATTAATTAAATTACCTACTTTCTAATTTTTGTCTTCAATACAAATTTGCCTTTCAGGGTCAATTAACCTTCTCAAAGGATATTTTGTGAGTTTTGAGCTGTTACAGAGCGACTAGGGCCAACTTCTTGTGCACCTTTCCTCTAGAAGTGGTTGAACTGGGAAACAAAATTCTTTCCCATAGTTGAACACTTCATGGTCGAACAGGACAATGTTCGAAACCCCTAGCAACCACTTCACCTTCAGGCGACGACGACAAAGCTGCGGTATAGTTTATCAATCATTTCCTGGTGTTTATTAAACCATTCAACTTTGTTGGCACATGCAGGTGTCAGACAACAACAAGACAAGAATATTTTTGTAAACTTGTGCAGACGCACATAAAAATTACTAAAATGCTTTGAAAATGGAACCGCAGCTCTGTTGTCGTCCGCAGCTCTGTTGTTGACGTTGTTGCCTGTAACAGTTGTCAACACTGCTGTTTCGCCTTGTAATCTGCGGGATAAGGTAATGACCAAAAACTGGTGTAAATTGTAGCTGTTAATCCCTCTCTTGCAGTGTGGCTGTCTGTCCCTTTTCCTCCTTACCTGGCCATATTCTCTCTTCAGACTTGTCACTGGTGCATGTGTACATGTGTGACAACTTGAAAGTTGTGTGCTAGGCAAATTTGCTCGTGGTTACACTGATGAATACCATTAGATAAAAGGAAATAAGCGTGATCGTGAACTGACTATTTCCAGCCAACATTACCTGAGACTGAGTTTCCTGTTCTTTACAAGGCGAATTTACAATGTCAACACATCTTCACCAATGTACAGGAAGTTTCCAACATGGCGCCATTGATTTTGATTGGTCGAATCTCAGAGGAGTTCCCTTCTAGCCTCGTTTCGGTGTGTAGGGATTCCCCGACATAGTTTGACAGGTCTGAGCAAGGCGGCTAGTTTGGAGGTTGAAAATTGTCGAACCTTTAAGATTTGGAAAATTTCTGCTATTTTTCACAGAAATCAAAAGGAAAGTTTTGATATTGTAAGCTTTTTGGATATATCGAATACAGAGGATGTAAGTTATTGAAAGAAAACTGTCAAAAAACAAGCAAAATGGCAAAAGTTTTGGACCAACAATCCTTGTTTTCATTGGAGTTGATCGTGGAACGCCTCAAGATTCCAAATGTTGTTTGCCGCTTTCCCGCAGTTGCCTTCAGATTGATGGATTATCCCACACTGATAATATACCACGTGGAACCTGACCTGGCAGAAACGATAAGGACCAAAATATCACTTGACACTCACTACAAAGTTCCAAAACAGCTGCACGAACTGCAAGACAAAGATGGTGGATTTCCAGTGAAAAAGGGAAAGTCATGCCTGTTCAAAGTCACTCCCAACTTTTTCCAGAGCCACCTGGCGGTCACACCACTGTATGTGATGATAATAGACACATACCCAGAAGTCCCCAAATTGATCGCAAGTTGTTCAGTGCCTTTAGATTTGACAATGGATAAAATTTGCAGTGACATTTGCCAGCTTGGAATAACTGTCCCAACTGTTCATGGTGAGAAGGGGGAGTATAAAATATACAATTTGATGGGGAGTGAGATTGGATCTGTTGTTCTTGGACACAGGCTTCTCAGTTTGGGGATGGGACTCATGCCACACATTCCAGACCGTGCCATCACAAAGGGGAGTCCCAAAACAAAGATCCTTCCCGCATCCGATGACGGCAAACGAGCCCTGCAAACGGCAGATGTTATTATGGAGGACATTCAAGCAGCAGATAAAAATATTCAAGTTGCAATGTCAGTGCCAGAATCTAATAAGGAAAATCAAAACATACAGACTGATGTTGAGATGATGGCAACGTCTGCATCACAGACTGAAAGATTTAAACCCAAACAGTCAAAAAAAGTTAAAAAGCGGACAAATGTAGACAATGGAGATATTTTCATAACCAATGTAGTATGCCCACCACCTCTATTCTATAACAGTGAAGCAGCAGAACCAGAACTACCAGTTGCAACAGGACTGACTTTTTTTGATGGCAAACCAGTTTCTGCTCCTTTCATAAGCAGTCGTAATGTTGTCAATGACATCAGTGACACTTTTTCTGAGGACAGCACTATAAGGCATGAGGATCGATTCTCAGACTCTGATTTTGAGGAACATGTTGATTTTGAATCTTCAAGAATAATCAAAACAGAAGGAAGAGATAGCAAAACCATACGAAAAACTCTTGTGAAAACATCTCGGACAAAGACTAAAGCTAAAGAAAATTTGCAGCATTCTGCACAAGCTGCCATGGTGGCACCCGGTGTTTTTGGCAACATGACACAATTTCCTATGTTGAATGCTTTGCTAAAAGAGATAGTTTCCCTTCAAGGTGGCCAGATAAGTGGTCATCCCCAGCAGCAAATAGAGGTGAGCAGACCCACATCTCCCTACGGGACCCCAAGGAGAAAGGACATTGCTCGCGCAAGGTCTCCCACCACTGTCCCTGATGTTCCATCCAAGGATAGAGAGAATAGAGAGGAGTTTCTGGCACGTCTTGCCACTCCACGCCAAGCCTCTCATGATGAGGATCCCAGACACAGAAAGTGTGCAGGACCTCAGGATAACACACCAAAGAATAAGGGCTGGATAAGGAGCCAACCAACATATGGAGTTAAAAAGACAAAACTGACTTATGGAATGACAAACACTCAAAGACTCAGACTTGCAAAGCAAAACCCAGAGTTGCTCAAAAACCTGGAAAAAGCTGAAGAAGAAAGGAAAATCCATAAGGGAATTCCAATTTCTGCAAGACCGGGCAAAGAGGAAGGTAAAGAAGAATTTAAGAAACCAACAAGGAGTGGAAAACCTGGAACTAGTTTATCACAACAAAGACAGCAGAAGCCACCAAATGTGCCACCACTGGGTAGGATAGGAGTTGATTCCAGCCTGGATGAGACTGGGGACCTGAGCGTCAAGACCAGCACAGACCTCAAGTCACAGAGAAGACCCATTCCAACACCACGCTTGTCAAGACAATGGACAAAGGAATTCATTCCAGTGGGCGAGGAAGAGAAAATGTACGAAACAGATTCAGCCTCTAACATGATAAGAAAAACAGGTTCAGATGCAGATAACAGACAGATAACAGAAGTGCCAAGAAGAAGAAAAGGTCAAGAAATGCCAAATAGAAATATGAGTCCTGAAGTACCCAAGCGGAAACATTTGAGTAGAGGTGTGAGCAGACAGTCCAGCAGAGAAGCAGACAGGAGTTCACACAGTGAATCGAGGAGTAAGTCTCGTAGCATAGAAGTGCATCTACCTACTACTAATGTGGAAGAGGAAGATGCTACAGACATAGAAAATACATCCGACTTTGGTGATGATGAGAGGATTAACCTGGGCAGGACTAGGACACTCCCTATGAGCACTTTCAATGATCCTGGTTTTCCTCAGGAACCCCCACCAAGGGAAATGGAAAGTAGGCTGAGTGAATATAAAACCTACTCCGAGGACTTTGAGACAGAGAACGGCGATGCAGACTACTCTGAAGACTTTGAAACAGCCAGAGGTGATAACTCCATCTCTCCAGAAGAACCATCGCTGAAAAAAGTGGTGGACCAATATTCAGATGATTCCTATGGCTCCACAGAAGAGCCGGCACTGAAGAAAGTGGTAGATGTGTATTCAAGTCATGAATCAGTGGGATCAGGATTGGGAGAGGAGCCGACACTGAGGAGGGTAGTGGATACCTACTCTGACGGTGATGATAGTCACAGTGCAGCCTCAGGAACAGGTGATGAACCAGCTCTCAGGAAAGTGGTCGATAACTACTCCGACGAGGACAAATCAGAGAGCTACAATTCCTTCAGGTCTGAGCAGAGTGGGCCACACAGTGTTGGGAATGACACCAAGCTGAAGATGCCAACCTTGTCACTGAATCCAACTATGTCAACAGCTTCACCAATTGTGGCCATGAAACAGCAGCCGACATGGCCCACGACCAGAGAACCTTTGGCCGTGGAGGCCTCCACCACGACTGTGGATCCTGGGGAAGTACCCAACATGGGAGTGTCTGAGTCATTTGAATCTACCGCATACATTCCTCGCTCACAAATTCCCAGCTTAGGAACATCACTTGAGAGCACAGGTGACATGAGGCAGTTCCGCCCTCCCCGTGCGAGTCCAAGAAGAACTATAGAGAAGATGTCCTCCATCCACACGGCCTCCGTCAGTTCCTACGAGCCCTCTGATCCAGAAAATGCAGTCAGTGAAGATGATAGTCTTACAGATGAGGCATTCAGTGATCAAAATACTGTCAAACTTAAGCATGCAAAGTCTGCTAGTATCAGTTCACAGGCCAAGCTTGGATACACATGGACATGAGGACTTTGGACATTGTGATTTCACCATTGAAGACTTTAAACGTGTGTGAAACAAAACAATATTTATATATTTGAGTTAAGTAAATTTGGTAGAAAGAAATTTAGATATTGATTTTCTTTTCAAAATACAAAATGTAATTGTCCCTTGAAATATTTTGATTTAAGAAATGTTAAATTTTATGAATGTTGAAAGAATTACAGAACAGCTGAGAGAAAATGATATATGATAATTTATCAAACTGGTGAACAAAATGAGATACATTAAAGTTTCCTTATGTAAAAAAAATAATATCTGATGGACAAGTGAACCATAGATTATTGCAGCTGTTTTTACAGGCAATTTTGTCACAGTAATGTTTTTGTTATTTTAACTATAAAAGGATGTGAGAAAAAAATGGTTGAAATTAGATTTTGAATGTACTTTTTTATCCTGACAAAATAAAACTAATATTTATTCTTATGTAACAAAATATTAATCATTTTAAAAGACAACCAATCTATTTGCTAATATAGAAACGTGAGCAAATGAGCTGGCATAGCATGACCATATTGTAATCCTAGTGGGTGTGACCCCCGGGGTGTGACCAGTGGTGGTGGTGATCAGAACCTTACTTTGTCACACTTATGACTGACCATATTGTGATCCAAGTGAGTGTGACCCCCGGGGTGTGACCAGTGGTGGTGGTGATCAGAACCTTACTTTGTCACACTTATGACTGACCATATTGTGATCCGAGCGAGTGTGACCCCCGGGGTGTGACCAGTGGTGGTGAACAATGGTGGTGATCAGAACCTTACTTGGTCACATGACCAAAGATATGCTTGGACCGACCCCACTAGCACAGTTGGTAGAGTGTAGAATCTGTGCCTTTGTTGGTTAAATAAGTGAAGGACGGGAGGTGGTGGGTTCGACTCCCACTGCCGGCAGTGTTACTTTCACACTGGGTAAAAGGCTCGAAAGTCGACCTGATATGGCCATAGTTGCTGAAAGGGTCGTAAAAACACCATTTCACATTTGGCTCTAACTTGTCAATATTTTGCTAAATTTAAGCAATATTTTACTTTTCCAACTCAATCTTTATGAAAATGATGTTAATCAAAGATTGAGATACAGAGGGCTGTTTCTGCCACTGTTTGTCCTAATTTTAGCACTAGACATCAGTTTGGGTGCAAGTGGCAGACCGATTTTTGCCTCAAATTTGAATTATAAAAAATGTTTGTTTTTCTTAATTCATTTTAAATATGCCAAAGGGGTATTGTGTATTTGTATTGTGCCATTCATCAGCAGTTGGAGCCGTACATCATTTTTGGTCATCTGAGAAAAAAGTTAGCCATTGGTGATCAATGAAATAGCCTTATGTTGGCATGAATAGAAGCATTCAGCTTATTTTGTCAAATATTAGTATCATTCATTTGAATTTTGGAATGGAATTAAATCTTGTGTAGACAGAAAATGATGGTATTGTCATGAATGTAGTTATTGCATCATGATCCATTTTAAATGTACAATTTTGGAACATTCCTGAATTTAATGTTTCTGACCTGACTGGCCACATTGACAAAGACAAAAGGTTTGTTAAATAAGGTTATATTATGATTTGATTTGCAACAACAGATTTTTTCCAGTCATTCTGTCCATCAACTTTGATCTTTTCTCAAACTACTGGTCAGAGTTCTTAGCAATTAGGAGGAAATATGTTGCATTTTCAGAGGACCAATTCTGTATATTTTCCATCAGGTTCTAATTTTTTGTATTTTGTCATGATTTTTTCATAAATCTAATAGCTATCATTGAGTGGTCAAGCAGGATGCCATTTTGAATAACATTACAAATATGAGATAAGAAGTTGGGACGAAAATCAATATGTAAAATGCATTTTGATTGGGTAAAATTATCATCTGCCCAAGTCTGCTCTGGGAAAGGTTTTGAATGATCATCGATGAAGCAATTTCTGGAAAATGTTTACAAAAAATACAAGAAAGCAATGATCAGCCTAGCTTTAAGGCCATTGACCTATGTTTTATACAGTAATGACATTAAACAATACCAGTTCATAGGGCTTATGAATAGTGCAATAGGAGACAAAATCAGCTTTAACAGCAGAGTGCTAGAACACTTCACAGACAGTGCATAGGACACCAGCTCATTTGATCAAATACCAACCTTTAGATCTAGCAATCGCAGTGTGGATGTATAGGAGTCTGGAATCTGGCTGTACCTATGTTTGCTGTTATTAATGCCACACAATGTTAACCACCTCCCTTTTTACAATACCTCATGTGGCAAAGTTGTTACATTGTTAGATAGTTATAAATATAGTTTGAATAGTTATTGGCTTTCATTTTGATTACTTGTGAAATACCTAAAACATGACTCATAAGAACATCAACATTTTTTTCCATGCATTAGTAAATAGGTTAATTTTTTTTTGACAACCTCATCAACAATAATATTATATTTAAAGGTAGAAGGAAGCCTGTCATTGGAACTCATTGGCCTACTTTTTTCAAAGAGTTATTGGGGATCTTTTGCATTATCAAAAATACAGGATAACTACAAACCACTGTCTTTGATGACCAGTCATGGAATATTTCTACCATAAATGCTCATGGGCCAGTATTAATATTCTAACATACTCAACATAATTTTTGATCATTGATACAGTGAACACAGGACTGGCGGTCTGTTTTTTGACTGATGAGACCAACTAAAGTCGAAACGGGTATGGGTTATTATTAGAACATATTTAAAACAACTTTGAAAGGAACCCCATCATTTTTGCAGTCCTCACAAATTATATTTACACCTGCATATATTGGAATATTCAGGAAAATTATTTAGCTGCAGCCACGTTTACTAATATTGTTGACACCATAGTTTATTATGGTGCCTTTTGTGACATTTGTTACAAGGAATCTAGTGCAGGATTGAAATGACTAGTCTGAATGACAGATAGTCTGTGATGTTATGAACTGGATAAATAGCATTGTAATATCTCCAAAAGTCTACAGTGGTGTCTTCACCCATGGTGTCGTGGCTGCTTGATTATTGTACTCTATAGAGATAACCTGGTGAACACATGCGGCGAAAGGAAAAACTTCTGCACTTTGTTGTGATATGTTTGATATGGTATCTGCAGCAATTTGCAGCCCTGAAATCTGCTATAAATCTGCCAGAAAGTGAAAGAAAATATATGCATGCCATGCTGATGAAAATTAACTTAATTGAGATTGATTGCAATGAAATTTCATTAGAATAGAAACATTGCCTCAATTTGTGATTGCAGAAAGCTAGCTCACATAGTATACCTACCTTGGCAAAATTTTATCCCATTGCAATCGCAAAGCATTGAGGGGTTCCAAATACAGTTTAAAAAGTGGGAAATCGTTTATTGATTGAGATTATAGTGGATGAACTAAAGGATCGGGGTTTCCAATGGATAAGATTCTTTTTTATTAAAAAGGGATGGTGCAAAAGTTCAAATAAATACTGAATTTTTGCTATTAAAAAGGATGGTGCAAAAGTTCCATTGAATACTGAATAAGTTCATTCTGACATTTGAGGCAACAAAGCTTCCAACATCAATTAAAGTTGGATTTTTGAGGTATTGACATGATTGATAGAAAAGGAAGGTAGCATGCCCAACATGTTAATATAGTCAAGACTCATGTACCCCTTTACATTGATAGATATAATTAGATCTCTTTTTGCTGGATATGAGTGTATATCCATCAATGGATCATTCAGCAAAGCTGTGGCAGCTCCTTTTAAGAACAATCATGATTATTCTCAACGTCTGCCAAATAGATATTTAACTTATTCTGCAGAACTTTGCCTATACTATTAGATCATGAGGGGGACTTTTAAACGTCAGGCATTTCCACTCCTATTGGTGTCCAGGGAAGTGAGCCCGCTGACCTGTCTGCCCAAGCAGCATTGGATGTCCCATAGATATGGCTATTCCCTATTAAGACATTTCTTGGTATGACTAAGTATGTTCCTATTAGTATATGTTGTCATATTGTAAAATATTTTTATTTAATGTAGTAATATTCATCAAATAAGGATGCAATATTCTTACTTAACCAGACTTACATTGTTTGACACTGAAGATACTTTGATCGTATCATTTTCAAACCAAAAAGAATTTATCAACTTTAAGGGTCAAACTCTTGTTAATTAAAGTAATTGGCTTATTTATCCAAACCTGCACAGCATCATACTGCATTGCCTTTCAAACAAACTTTACATATTTATGATATGCAGATTTTTTTAGATATGTGTAAGAGAACTGCATAACCTTTTAACACTAAAGTGAGTGGAAAACACCCTTCATATCTGTTATCATGAGATTTATTCTGATATTTGAACTTGCGATCGAGAAGTCATTATTGGTCATATTAAAACGTAGGTATTTCAATTAGTTGTCTGTATTGATTGGATGGGTAACCTGAAAAGTTTGTCATTTGGAATGAGATATTTGAATAGTTATACAAATAAGTCTTTAAAAGTAGATGTACCATCAACTGCAGATTGAAAATGTTTGAGTGATTTAATAAATTTCCTTTAATTTTGTTTGTATCTTTGACAGCTTGTTCTTGCTCTTCGGGTGAAAAACTTGAAAATTTAGAGCTGCTCTCCAAGAGATTGGTGATTTTACACTTCGATTTGTTTCACATGTCTAATATTCAGAACTTGTAATTTTTCTTGATTCATCTCTCATTCATCAAAGATTTATTTTCGATGGTCCATGTAGTTTTGATCTTACTGACTTTCCTGTTTTGAATCTTCTCTTTTAAAGGGTAGAGGGATTGCTGGTATGACAGGAACATTCCCATCCCTCAATCTAATCTTTTCACAATATAGCATGACATGGTCTCGATTAATTCCAGTATTGTGTAGGCCATGGGCCGTGGCGCAGTCGGTTAGAGTGTCAGCTTATTAGCACCAGTTCCTCTGTGGTGATCCAAAGGTTGTGGGTTCGATCTCCGGCCATGACGATATTGAATTCATGATACAATTTCACATACGAGCTGAGGCCCATGCCAAAGGGTTAACCCGTTGTCCTTGTAAATCTGTGACCGGGTGGGTTGTCATGTCAAGGACCTGCGACATGACAATTCAGTGAGGCAGCACCATATTTGCTACAAGTAGGTCTCATCATGAAATGACTGAAATAATGTTGAAAGTGATGTAAAACCCCAAACAAACAAATCCAGTATTGTGGAGAACAGAGCATGCCACTGTGACTTTCATTACCGTATCTGGTTCATCCTTATTGAGGTGTGCAGGCATTCAAATCTCTGCTTCTACATACCAAACCCTGCTTGAATAAGTCTCTATGCACTGGTGCTCTTGGTAATTATCTGTTGTGCTGAGATTAAGTAACTGCGATGTAACCAAATTATATGACATATTGGTTGCTGGGAAGGCCCCAGAAGCACTGCCACAGAATCCCTTTTTGAAGTCTCATTGACAGCATAACTGGCCTACTTTATCCATTCCTGTTGTGTTGGTTCTGTTTCGAAACAGTTCTCGCCATACAGGTTTGGGATTGGTGAAGTAACTGAAATTACACAAACATATAAGTTTGGAAATATTCTATCCATGTAATTTATAACATAAATATATAACTCGCAATCATTTCAGATTGTCCTTATTCACAATTATGTAAACACAAATTATACTCACTTATCTGTTGAAAGGCGCTGAGGGTGGACAAGGGTTTGGATCACAAGTCCATTCTGTTGTCTGGTGTCAGTGTACGTTTTGCCCTTGATGCAAAGCCTTCGATTCAGTCAGTCTCCCAAAACTTTGGTCTCCACTGTGGACATATATTGCACTAATGCATGAATACAAATAACAAATTAAGAAAAGAAAGGTTAGGTCCTATTCATATCAATTATGAAAAAAATGCTGAAATAGAATAATACATATTTTTCTGAAACAATATATTTCAACAAATATAGTCCTTTGTATATCTGAGACAAATTTGGATCATATGATGCTATTTCTCCTGTGACTTCAAATGTAAAGTTTATACTTACTGTTCTTTGAACCCAAGCATGGACATATCTGTCAATATCTCTTCCTGCATTTTTCTCTGGAAATGTCATTGCAAAGACCAAACAAGGGCATGATTTTGTGTGTGGGATCGTAGCCATTTTCTGGATATTGCCAGAGACATGAAAATGAAAAGGTCTCCATATCTGGAGAAAAACTTCATAATCTGCAATTTAGAGAATAAATTATGGAATTACATGGTTCAAGTAAATTAATTACTGCTTTAGAGTTATTGTTGGTTCTAATGCTTTTAAATTTTCACACAGCTAATACATTGATAAATGTTGCAAATGCTCACTTTCACACAACGAGGCGATTCAGTTAAGAAATCTTGGTTGACCCATGCATACAAAAAATACAAGTGTCTCAGCCCATGATCTGAAAATGACATAATTAAGCTTCAACTCAACAAGTGAAAAAATCAGTGATGACCAAGACATTGATTTTCACCACAGGACAAAGGTCCCAAAATATCAATGCCTATTCTGGCCAAAGGATAACCCACTCTGTAACCCTTAAGGGTAGCTCAATATCTCCTTTGAGGGTTACTATTGACTCCACATGTACAACATTGATCTATGTATTTGCGTACATCCACTCTCATCCCATACCAATAGAATCTGTTTTTAATCTTGCAAAGTGATTATTAGGTGGAGATGCCTCCCCAGCAAGTAATTGCTCTTTGGTCAACCTGGTGCCATTATCCGCTCTCCAGTTTTGGACCAGCAACCCATCTACCCGATTTATGGACTCCCAGTATTTATGGACTGCTGGGCTCAGTGGGGAAACGTCTTCCCTTGTTTCAGGTTTGTGACAGTTGTCAGCCCACAAATGTTAGTATCTTAAGTCTGGGTCCTCGTGCTGCAACAGTTCAATCTCCTGTCTGGTATGTCCATCTGTGCAGGTCTGTGCAGGTCTGAGCAGGGTATTCTGGGATCTGTTTTGACCCCCCAGTAATGATCTGTCTATTGAGAAGGCCAATATTATCTACTTCCTTTTCAAATTCTCCCCAGTCATTTCTCTGCCTAGTACTATAGTCACATCCCCACATGGCAATGCACCCAGCATTTCAGTTTAAGTACATTGCTCATTGTCATATGAGATAATTCATCAGCATTGAGGTGTTTACACCCTTTTCAATATTCAATCATCATATTATATTCCTAAATGTACTCTAGCCAACAAGGCCTACCTGATATCCTGCCAACATGCTGTCACACTGGCACCCGACCCAATAAGGGTGACTGGAAAAGACTTTATCGGCACCACCATCGACTCCACAAGAGCTTCCTCTCTATGACACATTGCTATACTGGCACCTGACCCAACATGGTGTCTGCAACAGGACTTATCGGCACCACCATCGACTCCACAGGAGCTATCTCCTTACGACACGTTATACTGGCACCTGACCTAACATGGTTGTCTACAACAGGACTTATAGGTGCCACACACGACTCCACAGGAGCTTCTTCACCCCGAGATGCTGCCACACCGGAACCCGACCCAACAAGGAAACAGACCTCTCTGGCACTCCATGGGTCTTCACGGAGAGAACCACTGGCTGCTCGCCGACCACCTTGGCCAATTCAAATTCTACTTGTCAAAATTTGGCGATGATTCTGGGGAGCACACCTTATCCTGTCTTAACTCCTTCATTGTAAGCTCTGCTGTCTGTGTCTTGTCACCTTTCCCCTTTTCCTTCTGTCAATCTCTCCCTTTTCCTTTTGAGGGACTCCGCGTCCTTTTTTGCAAAGTACTTTACAGACTCCTCTTCCCCCCATTTGCCCAACATGGACATGGGGTCTACTCCATGTGGGTTAACGATGAAAAACATGCCATCGGGGGAATCAACTGCCATGACCTTCTCTGCATGCCTCCATTGCACCACCGGTGTCCCCTTTGTTGGATGTCCTTTTAGCTGTTCAAGGAACGTGCCCCTGAATCTGCACAGTGCACAATAAAATTTGCACTCCTCCAAGTTACGCACCTGCATGCTCGTCACATGCCAGATGGTGGGATTCCTCTCTCCCCTCCACATCTTGCATTCTTAATATTCGTACACCCTGCCCCTTGAATTACAACTTGTAAGAATTTTGTAAGAAATATTAAACAACACACCTACAAGGTGAACAGCTTTGATGTGCTGGACCTGTGTAAGGCATTTGCAAATTGGGACACAGCCCCTCATGACTAACTTCATTAAGTTACCATACCAGATCACCAGAACGATAGCAGTGTTCTTTACACTTCACATCATAATTTTATTTGCGTCGACTAGACTTTTTCCAAATACTTTGAAGTAACTCTATGAGCCTTTGCCATGAGATCACGCAATTTTGTCACATAGTCGCCATAGGTTTCTATGGAATCACCAACTGGTGTAACTCCCGAATACTACTTCGGCTGGCAACTGCACTTCACGTCCAAGCATAATCAGATTTGGTGTGAGACCAGTACCTTCATGAGGAGTAGCCCTATATGCACCAGTGAGACATCCTAGATGGAGGTCCCACTCTCTTTGTTGACCTTTCAAATAAGGTATTTTCATTCTTATCATAGTGCGCATGAATCTCTCTGCCTGACCATTGCACTTGGGATTTCTTGGAGATGTCTGAGTCTTTCGTATCCCCAACATTTTGCACAACTCTGCAAATACCAGACTCTCATAATTGCAGCCCTGGTCACTATGCAGTGTAAGCGGACAACCATATCTGCTTAGGAACTCATTCAAAAGCACTCAGGCACATGTCTCAGCAGTCTGATCTGGAACAGCATATATCTCAACCCAATTTGAGAAAGAATCTGTGACAACCAGTACATATTTGTTTCCCTTTGGGGTGTATGGGAGAGGACCAAATATGTCTGTACACAACCTATCCAATGGAGCACCTACCATCATAATTCCCAGTGGGGCTTTGGGTTTCTTGCTTAGAATTTTGCACCACACTCATCGCAACCTGCGATATATACCATCACGTCCTCTTTAATCCCATATCAGTAAAACCTTTGTTTAGTTTTCTCCAAGGTGGGTCTCCTGCATCGTCGTTAACTTCCATTCACAACCAATGGGTTGAATCCCCCCTGGGTAAAAACAATGGAACTCATGGAAGCTGCACTTATGATCAAAGGAAGGAAAATCACTTTTGTAGTTATATATAGACCAGAGCCATCTGGTGGGGATAAATATACCTACTCAGAATTCTGTGAAGAATTCATCCAATTGGTTGCCCACTATAGTGCCTTTAACCATGAGGTTTTCTTTCTGGGTGACTATAATTTCCATGTAATAAGCCTGCCAAACCTGATGTCATAAAATTCAATGATATACTATCTACCTTTAATAATAATAATAATAATAAGTATTTGTATAGCGCATACTACAAGTAGCCTTGCTTGCAGCGCTAATAAATAGATAGAGAAAATTAAAAAATAAAATAAATGGAAAAAAAAGACAACTAGCCAAAGTCATCAATTAGGTTCTCTGTGTTATCATAGTATTTTTTGAATAGAAATGTTTTTAAAGATGTTTTGAATGAATTAATATTTTCTATTTTTCTAATGTCTAATGGAAGATTGTCCCCATAACTCTTAGTTGAGCTATCAGGGATAATAAGCTCATATTCAGGGTTAGATCTTAAATTTCTAGTATTACTTCTAGTCACTAGAAGATTCTTGAGGTAATCCGGAGCCAAACCGTTTATAGATTTCCAAGTTAATAGGAGTATTTTGAATTCAATTCTAGCTTTAACAGGAAGCCAATGTAATTTCCTAAGAACAGGAGTAATATGATCAAATTTCTTTATGCATGAGACTATACGCGCTGCAGTATTTTGCAATGTTTGCAACCTCATGATCTCATAAGATGGGATGCCTATTAATAAAGAGTTACAGTAGTCGAGATTGGAGGTAAGAAAGGCATGCATGAGCATATTAGCCGTTTTTTCATCTAAACAATTTCTGATAGTGGAAATATTTCTAAGGTGAAAATAGCCTTTTTTGCAAATCTGACCTGTCTGCCCAAGCAGCATTGGATGTCCCATAGATATGGCTATTCCTTATTAAGACATTTCTTGGTATGACTAAGTATGTTCCTATTAGTATATGTTGTCATATTGTAAAATATTTTTATTTAATGTAGTAATATTCATCAAATAAGGATGCAATATTCTTACTTAACCAGACTTACATTGTTTGACACTGAAGATACTTTGATCGTATCATTTTCAAACCAAAAAGAATTTATCAACTTTAAGGGTCAAACTCTTGTTAATTAAAGTAATTGGCTTATTTATCCAAACCTGCACAGCATCATACTGCATTGCCTTTCAAACAAACTTTACATATTTATGATATGCAGATTTTTTTAGATATGTGTAAGAGAACTGCATAACCTTTTAACACTAAAGTGAGTGGAAAACACCCTTCATATCTGTTATCATGAGATTTATTCTGATATTTGAACTTGCGATCGAGAAGTCATTATTGGTCATATTAAAACGTAGGTATTTCAATTAGTTGTCTGTATTGATTGGATGGGTAACCTGAAAAGTTTGTCATTTGGAATGAGATATTTGAATAGTTATACAAATAAGTCTTTAAAAGTAGATGTACCATCAACTGCAGATTGAAAATGTTTGAGTGATTTAATAAATTTCCTTTAATTTTGTTTGTATCTTTGACAGCTTGTTCTTGCTCTTCGGGTGAAAAACTTGAAAATTTAGAGCTGCTCTCCAAGAGATTGGTGATTTTACACTTCGATTTGTTTCACATGTCTAATATTCAGAACTTGTAATTTTTCTTGATTCATCTCTCATTCATCAAAGATTTATTTTCGATGGTCCATGTAGTTTTGATCTTACTGACTTTCCTGTTTTGAATCTTCTCTTTTAAAGGGTAGAGGGATTGCTGGTATGACAGGAACATTCCCATCCCTCAATCTAATCTTTTCACAATATAGCATGACATGGTCTCGATTAATTCCAGTATTGTGTAGGCCATGGGCCGTGGCGCAGTCGGTTAGAGTGTCAGCTTATTAGCACCAGTTCCTCTGTGGTGATCCAAAGGTTGTGGGTTCGATCTCCGGCCATGACGATATTGAATTCATGATACAATTTCACATACGAGCTGAGGCCCATGCCAAAGGGTTAACCCGTTGTCCTTGTAAATCTGTGACCGGGTGGGTTGTCATGTCAAGGACCTGCGACATGACAATTCAGTGAGGCAGCACCATATTTGCTACAAGTAGGTCTCATCATGAAATGACTGAAATAATGTTGAAAGTGATGTAAAACCCCAAACAAACAAATCCAGTATTGTGGAGAACAGAGCATGCCACTGTGACTTTCATTACCGTATCTGGTTCATCCTTATTGAGGTGTGCAGGCATTCAAATCTCTGCTTCTACATACCAAACCCTGCTTGAATAAGTCTCTATGCACTGGTGCTCTTGGTAATTATCTGTTGTGCTGAGATTAAGTAACTGCGATGTAACCAAATTATATGACATATTGGTTGCTGGGAAGGCCCCAGAAGCACTGCCACAGAATCCCTTTTTGAAGTCTCATTGACAGCATAACTGGCCTACTTTATCCATTCCTGTTGTGTTGGTTCTGTTTCGAAACAGTTCTCGCCATACAGGTTTGGGATTGGTGAAGTAACTGAAATTACACAAACATATAAGTTTGGAAATATTCTATCCATGTAATTTATAACATAAATATATAACTCGCAATCATTTCAGATTGTCCTTATTCACAATTATGTAAACACAAATTATACTCACTTATCTGTTGAAAGGCGCTGAGGGTGGACAAGGGTTTGGATCACAAGTCCATTCTGTTGTCTGGTGTCAGTGTACGTTTTGCCCTTGATGCAAAGCCTTCGATTCAGTCAGTCTCCCAAAACTTTGGTCTCCACTGTGGACATATATTGCACTAATGCATGAATACAAATAACAAATTAAGAAAAGAAAGGTTAGGTCCTATTCATATCAATTATGAAAAAAATGCTGAAATAGAATAATACATATTTTTCTGAAACAATATATTTCAACAAATATAGTCCTTTGTATATCTGAGACAAATTTGGATCATATGATGCTATTTCTCCTGTGACTTCAAATGTAAAGTTTATACTTACTGTTCTTTGAACCCAAGCATGGACATATCTGTCAATATCTCTTCCTGCATTTTTCTCTGGAAATGTCATTGCAAAGACCAAACAAGGGCATGATTTTGTGTGTGGGATCGTAGCCATTTTCTGGATATTGCCAGAGACATGAAAATGAAAAGGTCTCCATATCTGGAGAAAAACTTCATAATCTGCAATTTAGAGAATAAATTATGGAATTACATGGTTCAAGTAAATTAATTACTGCTTTAGAGTTATTGTTGGTTCTAATGCTTTTAAATTTTCACACAGCTAATACATTGATAAATGTTGCAAATGCTCACTTTCACACAACGAGGCGATTCAGTTAAGAAATCTTGGTTGACCCATGCATACAAAAAATACAAGTGTCTCAGCCCATGATCTGAAAATGACATAATTAAGCTTCAACTCAACAAGTGAAAAAATCAGTGATGACCAAGACATTGATTTTCACCACAGGACAAAGGTCCCAAAATATCAATGCCTATTCTGGCCAAAGGATAACCCACTCTGTAACCCTTAAGGGTAGCTCAATATCTCCTTTGAGGGTTACTATTGACTCCACATGTACAACATTGATCTATGTATTTGCGTACATCCACTCTCATCCCATACCAATAGAATCTGTTTTTAATCTTGCAAAGTGATTATTAGGTGGAGATGCCTCCCCAGCAAGTAATTGCTCTTTGGTCAACCTGGTGCCATTATCCGCTCTCCAGTTTTGGACCAGCAACCCATCTACCCGATTTATGGACTCCCAGTATTTATGGACTGCTGGGCTCAGTGGGGAAACGTCTTCCCTTGTTTCAGGTTTGTGACAGTTGTCAGCCCACAAATGTTAGTATCTTAAGTCTGGGTCCTCGTGCTGCAACAGTTCAATCTCCTGTCTGGTATGTCCATCTGTGCAGGTCTGTGCAGGTCTGAGCAGGGTATTCTGGGATCTGTTTTGACCCCCCAGTAATGATCTGTCTATTGAGAAGGCCAATATTATCTACTTCCTTTTCAAATTCTCCCCAGTCATTTCTCTGCCTAGTACTATAGTCACATCCCCACATGGCAATGCACCCAGCATTTCAGTTTAAGTACATTGCTCATTGTCATATGAGATAATTCATCAGCATTGAGGTGTTTACACCCTTTTCAATATTCAATCATCATATTATATTCCTAAATGTACTCTAGCCAACAAGGCCTACCTGATATCCTGCCAACATGCTGTCACACTGGCACCCGACCCAATAAGGGTGACTGGAAAAGACTTTATCGGCACCACCATCGACTCCACAAGAGCTTCCTCTCTATGACACATTGCTATACTGGCACCTGACCCAACATGGTGTCTGCAACAGGACTTATCGGCACCACCATCGACTCCACAGGAGCTATCTCCTTACGACACGTTATACTGGCACCTGACCTAACATGGTTGTCTACAACAGGACTTATAGGTGCCACACACGACTCCACAGGAGCTTCTTCACCCCGAGATGCTGCCACACCGGAACCCGACCCAACAAGGAAACAGACCTCTCTGGCACTCCATGGGTCTTCACGGAGAGAACCACTGGCTGCTCGCCGACCACCTTGGCCAATTCAAATTCTACTTGTCAAAATTTGGCGATGATTCTGGGGAGCACACCTTATCCTGTCTTAACTCCTTCATTGTAAGCTCTGCTGTCTGTGTCTTGTCACCTTTCCCCTTTTCCTTCTGTCAATCTCTCCCTTTTCCTTTTGAGGGACTCCGCGTCCTTTTTTGCAAAGTACTTTACAGACTCCTCTTCCCCCCATTTGCCCAACATGGACATGGGGTCTACTCCATGTGGGTTAACGATGAAAAACATGCCATCGGGGGAATCAACTGCCATGACCTTCTCTGCATGCCTCCATTGCACCACCGGTGTCCCCTTTGTTGGATGTCCTTTTAGCTGTTCAAGGAACGTGCCCCTGAATCTGCACAGTGCACAATAAAATTTGCACTCCTCCAAGTTACGCACCTGCATGCTCGTCACATGCCAGATGGTGGGATTCCTCTCTCCCCTCCACATCTTGCATTCTTAATATTCGTACACCCTGCCCCTTGAATTACAACTTGTAAGAATTTTGTAAGAAATATTAAACAACACACCTACAAGGTGAACAGCTTTGATGTGCTGGACCTGTGTAAGGCATTTGCAAATTGGGACACAGCCCCTCATGACTAACTTCATTAAGTTACCATACCAGATCACCAGAACGATAGCAGTGTTCTTTACACTTCACATCATAATTTTATTTGCGTCGACTAGACTTTTTCCAAATACTTTGAAGTAACTCTATGAGCCTTTGCCATGAGATCACGCAATTTTGTCACATAGTCGCCATAGGTTTCTATGGAATCACCAACTGGTGTAACTCCCGAATACTACTTCGGCTGGCAACTGCACTTCACGTCCAAGCATAATCAGATTTGGTGTGAGACCAGTACCTTCATGAGGAGTAGCCCTATATGCACCAGTGAGACATCCTAGATGGAGGTCCCACTCTCTTTGTTGACCTTTCAAATAAGGTATTTTCATTCTTATCATAGTGCGCATGAATCTCTCTGCCTGACCATTGCACTTGGGATTTCTTGGAGATGTCTGAGTCTTTCGTATCCCCAACATTTTGCACAACTCTGCAAATACCAGACTCTCATAATTGCAGCCCTGGTCACTATGCAGTGTAAGCGGACAACCATATCTGCTTAGGAACTCATTCAAAAGCACTCAGGCACATGTCTCAGCAGTCTGATCTGGAACAGCATATATCTCAACCCAATTTGAGAAAGAATCTGTGACAACCAGTACATATTTGTTTCCCTTTGGGGTGTATGGGAGAGGACCAAATATGTCTGTACACAACCTATCCAATGGAGCACCTACCATCATAATTCCCAGTGGGGCTTTGGGTTTCTTGCTTAGAATTTTGCACCACACTCATCGCAACCTGCGATATATACCATCACGTCCTCTTTAATCCCATATCAGTAAAACCTTTGTTTATTTTTCTCCAAGGTGGGTCTCCTGCATCGTCGTTAACTTCCATTCACAACCAATGGGTTGAATCCCCCCTGGGTAAAAACAATGGAACTCATGGAAGCTGCACTTATGATCAAAGGAAGGAAAATCACTTTTGTAGTTATATATAGACCAGAGCCATCTGGTGGGGATAAATATACCTACTCAGAATTCTGTGAAGAATTCATCCAATTGGTTGCCCACTATAGTGCCTTTAACCATGAGGTTTTCTTTCTGGGTGACTATAATTTCCATGTAATAAGCCTGCCAAACCTGATGTCATAAAATTCAATGATATACTATCTACCTTTAATAATAATAATAATAATAAGTATTTGTATAGCGCATACTACAAGTAGCCTTGCTTGCAGCGCTAATAAATAGATAGAGAAAATTAAAAAATAAAATAAATGGAAAAAAAAGACAACTAGCCAAAGTCATCAATTAGGTTCTCTGTGTTATCATAGTATTTTTTGAATAGAAATGTTTTTAAAGATGTTTTGAATGAATTAATATTTTCTATTTTTCTAATGTCTAATGGAAGATTGTCCCCATAACTCTTAGTTGAGCTATCAGGGATAATAAGCTCATATTCAGGGTTAGATCTTAAATTTCTAGTATTACTTCTAGTCACTAGAAGATTCTTGAGGTAATCCGGAGCCAAACCGTTTATAGATTTCCAAGTTAATAGGAGTATTTTGAATTCAATTCTAGCTTTAACAGGAAGCCAATGTAATTTCCTAAGAACAGGAGTAATATGATCAAATTTCTTTATGCATGAGACTATACGCGCTGCAGTATTTTGCAATGTTTGCAACCTCATGATCTCATAAGATGGGATGCCTATTAATAAAGAGTTACAGTAGTCGAGATTGGAGGTAAGAAAGGCATGCATGAGCATATTAGCCGTTTTTTCATCTAAACAATTTCTGATAGTGGAAATATTTCTATAACTGTCAAATAATGACACTGTAACGGATATATTTTGTTATTGTTTATTAAGTGCAATTTGTACAAAAGTGGTCAATTCTTCATAAAAGAAAAGAACAAACATTCATTAGTTATACATCATACAAAGTACACAGTTCATAATGTAAATAATTATTCAAAGTTTCATAACTTTATAATAATAATAATCAATCTACTATAAAGTTAATTTCACATGATTATCACAGTTGGCTATTAATGATAATGATAATGATAATGTTCCTAAGTGTTTCAACCATGTTAGGAAACATTACTATAATGATAACTTATGTAACTATTGAGTAACCATTGAGTAACCATTGAGTAACCATTGATTAAACTATTAAAGTATTATGTACCTTCTATGCAATGACATTCCATAACATGTCAGGTGTAGTTCATATCAACTGTGTCCCAGGCCATACTGGCCTCTGAAGAAAACATAAGTCATATTATAATATGATCTTCAAAAGAACCAATAAATTTCCTAAGTAAATTCTATAAATTCCAATGTTTCATTTTCAGAATACTCAAAAATAAACAAAGTCTTTTTCCATAATAATGAGAAAATTAGTAACCACACAAAGTACAAGTATTTACTATGTACCATAACCTTAATGTACCATATTAACATAACCTTAAATTTATAAACATTTGTTCAATGCTATCCAAGTCTAAATGCAATTAATTTCCAAGTAAAATTCTAATTTCCTAAGAAAATTAATATCTTCAAAGTTTACATTAGAATTACAAAATCCTTGATCAGGACTGTATATATGCATTTATTCTTGTCATTACAACCTTGTATGTTCAGATAAATCAAATAAGTAACTGTAGATTTGATTTTAAACTTTTGATTTCCAACTTTACCAAAGTTGAGGTCATGTCACAGAGAGTGACCTACCTTGACCCACTTTCTAGGTCAAAGTTCACCAAACTAGGTCATGAGTCAGATACATATTTCATAACTAGGTCAAATAATATTTTTTCACAAATTTACATATTTTGTCTAAACTTTCACAGGCAACATGTATTTGTACATTACTTGTAGTTTTTAGCTCATTTGACATTTCACAATTTACCTGTTTGACAATATTCATTCATACATTCCATGCCATGTTCTTTTCACAAATTTCTTCAAAACTCATTCAAAATGACATTCAATACTCCAAAACTCTACAGTATCCTATTCTGAACACATTTTATCCAACCCCTACATCCAGATACAGGTTTATAATACAACAAATAAGAAACTTTAATACTTACAGGGACAGTGTTCCCCTTTTACTGCAAAGTGTTTTCAGATGTCCTTTCTCCTTGAGAGCTATTGGCAAAGTGACAGATTACAGAGAAAGAATCTCCCAAATCTAAAATTTTTGAGTTCTCTGTTCTGATTGGTCAAAATATGAGAACCCCATGGTGATTGGTCAGTCTGTCCTCTGAGTAAACTCAACTCAACTCAAACAATGTGATAGCCCTGCCCGGACTGTGAAGCCAGCCACAATGCTCAACTCAACCCTGACTATCCAGCTCTTGTCACCCATTCACTCAAAACAATCTTGCCTGCACCTACACACATGAGCAATAGTTTTGTAATAGAAACATATAAACATATAAACCAAAATCTGGATAAACATTTTATTTGTACAATAAAACCCATCTTACATTTCTAAGGTGAAAATAGCCTTTTTTGCAAATCTGACTTATATGATTTTTCAATGTCATGTTTTCGTCAAAGAGTACTCCTAGGTCTTTAACTTTATTTGAATTTTTAATATTGGAGTCGCCAACTTTAACATAATTAGGGAAGCTATTAAGATCTTTATTATTCATCCTGGTTTTCTTAGTTATGAGAAGTTCTGTTTTGTTTTCATTTAATTTCATTTTATTGTCACATAGAAATTTCCGAATAAGGTTAATACAACTATTAATGTTTTCATACTTAAATTTAATGTCATCAGTGTTGTTCGGATTAAAAGACATGTATAATTGAGTATCATCAGCATAAACATGGTAACTTAGGCCAAAAGAGTTCATAATTTCAGCAATAGGAGACATATAGATCGTAAAAAGAATAGGTCCCAGGACCGATCCTTGAGGGACACCATACTTTAGGTTCTGCATTTTGGAGAAACTTCCATTAATTGTAACAGATTGCATTCTATTTACAAGGTAAGATTTAAACCACTTAAGCACATTACCATCAATGCCACATTTATTGTACAATCTCTTAATAAGGATATCATGATCGATAGTATCAAAAGCTGCAGATAAATCCAGTAGAACTAAAATTACAATTCGTCCTTTATCTAGATCCATTAAGATGTCGTTTTGCACCTTAAGCAATGCAGTCTCTGTACTGTGGAACATTTTATATGCTGATTGAAAAACATCATTCATGTTGTTGATTCCAAGATGATTAACTAACTGATCAGCAACAGCCCTTTCAATCAGCTTAGAAATATATTTAAGGTTAGATTTGTTTGTTTGTTTTGTTTGTTTGGGGCTTTACATCACTTTCAACATTATTTCAGTCATTTCGTGATGAGACCTACTTGTAGCAGATATAGTGCTGCCTCACTGAATTGTCATGTCGCAGGTCCTTGACATGACAACCCACCCGGTCACAGATTTACAAGGACAACGGGTTAACCCTTTAGGCACGGGCCTCAGCTCATATGGGAAATTGTATCATGAGTTCAATCCCGGCACGGCCGGGGTTCGAACCCACGACCTTTGGATCACCACAGAGGAACTGGTGCTAGTAAGCTGGCGCTCTAACCAACTGGACCACGGCCCGTGGCCTTTAAGGTTAGATACCGGACCATAGTTTTTCTTAACCAGTTCTAGACCTAATTTTTTAAGAAGAGGGCGAATTATGGCCATTTTCAGGTTTTCAGGGAAGAGTGCCATTAAAAGTGATTTATTAATTATTTCCGTGATAATAGGTAGAAAAACATCAAGATATTCGTGTAGCAACCATGTTGGAATCGGATCTAACTCACATGATTTTTTCACAGTTTTTTTGATCAAATTCTTAACTTCAGTTTCATTTAATGTTTTAAATCTCGTCCATTTTCTTTGGGGATGATTGTTGAAGACGTCATTTATTTGTGGATGGGTTAGAATATCATAACCTTTATCAGAGACATCCTTGTCCAAATCATATCTAATTTTATCAATTTTATCAATAAAAAAATCATTAAAATCATTGGACAGTTCTCCATAGTCTTCTGTTTGTTGAAACGGGGTTTCTTCTTTCCTATTTAATAATTTATTAATAACCATTATATAATTTTTTAGGGTCATCAGAATTTCCAGTAATAACGTTTTTATAGAATTTCCCCCTAGTTTTGTCAATTAAGTGGTTGTATTTAATTTTCTGTTCCTTATAAATCTCCATGTCAACTCGAAGTTTAGATTATTTCATTTTGCGTTCAAGTTTTCTCTTTTCTGTACGCAAGTTCTCACTGTACCACGGACAATTATTTCTAATATTAATATTTCTATTGATAATTGGAGCATGATTATCTAAAACTTTAGATAGATCAGTATTGAAGTTTAGATTAAGGAAAGAATTAATGTCATTTTTAAATGTGGTCAGATTAATTTTCTTAAAATTTCGGTAAGTGATGTTCTTTTTCTCTACAATTTTATTTTTAAAATTAAGTTCAAATTTAATAACTTTATGATCCGATAAATATTCGTCAATGCAAATTTTTAAAAATCTTTTATGATTTTTGAATTTTATAAGCAAATCTAGCGTATTTCCAAGTATATGCGTCGGTTCTTCAATTAATTGCATACAATCAAAAAGTTCAAGAACATCAGTCATTTTCTTAACATTATCTTTGTTATTATTGTTCATGTGAAAATAAAAATCTCCAACAATGTAGACTTCATGTTTAAAAAATTTGTAAAGCGATAATAAATTAGCGAACTCGTCGAAAAAGGCCGACATCGTATAGGGGTTTTTCCTGGAAGGTTCAGGTCTATATAATGTTATAGACAGATTTCAAGAAATTCCATAGTTTTAGCACAAAAGTTTTTTTCAACGGTAATAGTGAGTTCATTGCGAAAAATAGCAGCTAAACCACCGCCAGATCTATTTTTCCTGGA
This sequence comes from Amphiduros pacificus, assembly GCA_949316495.1. NCBI lineage: Eukaryota > Metazoa > Annelida > Polychaeta > Phyllodocida > Hesionidae > Amphiduros > Amphiduros pacificus. The sequence continues at coordinate 53,652,238 of OX439005.1, forward strand.
TAATTTCAGAATTTCATAATTATTCTTCTTCAATTCATCAATTAGTTTTTGATCTCTGTTATCATTGAACCATGTTTCAGCTACAAGCATTAAGTATTTTATTTTCAAGAATATAGTCCTTAATCAGAAAAATTTTATTTCTGATAGATTGTGTGTTAATAAAAGCGACATTGAGATTATCAATATTAATAACATTATCTTTAGGACTTATTACACAACCAATCTGCCGATCATGCAATTTTATGGTATCCTGTTCATCATTAATACAATTAATGACCATATTTTTATATTCATGATGTTGTATATTGTTAGATGAGCTTGTTAAATAAGAGTCAGTGCGTATTACTTTTGCGTTCTCGCTTGTAAGCCCATCAGTGTTAATATCTGACTTGTTATGCTTTTGAGGCGTTTTGACAGCTAAGCAATCTTTAAACCTGTTATTTGCTAAAAATAGTTTGTGAAGTGTGCACTCCCCACGTATCACATTTTTCTGGCTTAACTCCATTGTAGAGAGAGTGCATTCGGGTCTCTTTTTATTGGCTGTTGTCAACTTCTGCCCCGCCCTAAAAGCCGAACTACGATCGGGATCAAATTGAGAAGTGAGCCGGGTCAAACTATCGGAAAAAGCCGAGGTAGAGAGGCTCCGCCCATTAATCAGCTCATTATCATAAAGAGATCGAGAGAAGATACAAGTTTTGTTGGTTGTTAAACGCCCTGAATGTACAAAATGGCCGCCATCGGCTCGAAAAATATTTTTGCAAATCGATTTTCGGCGATTATTAAAACCTAGGCCATTATATCGGTTTGAAATGTTATGATAATAGTTATATCTCGAGCCAATTTTAATATTCTGCGTGTAGAAGAGTTTGTTATTATGTAGAAATTTCTCAAATCCAGAAAATCGATTTTCATAAGAGCTCACGTATGTTTTTAATGGGGAGTAGTATTTACAGGTCGAGCACAATGTTTTTGTGTCCATAGCTTGAGAGTTAATTTAGCATTTAGAGGTAATTCGTACATGATTTTACTAAATTATATTATGATTATATAACCTAGAAATAATATTGATCTTACCAGGAAAGGGAAAAAATGAATAATTCATGTCTTTATACACGCCAGAGTGACTGAGGGATATTTTAGGTAAAGATGAAAAAATAGGTAGACTTTTGAAATTATTTAACACGTTCTTCATAGTTTCAAATTTAATATCTTTATTTTCAACATCATCAGCAGTGTACATTTTTCTACAAAAATAAGATTTTGTGCTATTCATACCCATATCATAATGCAGTAAGAAGAGTTTTCTAGAAGTGTCACTATTATAACTAATTACTCTGCAGTCTATATCATTAGCGATATAACTATAACCATATAACTATAACCATTACTGTAAGAGTCCAGAGAGAGTTCATGTTCAGGTTCATAATCCAGGCGAATGTAGTTCGTGATACGAGAATATACAATATTTTTAATATTTTTACACAACTGTTCATAATCAGATTCATAAACAGAATGCAAGCAGTTCATTATTTGAGAAAATATAAATTGTTCAATATTTGTGGTGAAGTATTCAATAAATGCATCCGATGAGCACTGTATATATAATGTTAGCCACTCCGGCCAAATTTTTCAGATGGTGTCATCTATTATTTTCATGATATTAGCTTTAGCTAAATCAGTTTGTGCAGGTTCACCTTTAATGTAGGCAAAACATTTTTTGCCATTATCATTTTCATATTGCTCGATGACAATCTTGGCACCAGACTCAGTTTCAATTTTCCTTATATTAGCGCCTCCTTTGCCAATAACCCTTCCAACTAATGAATTAGGCACTGGAACCATCTGCTCCATTCCAGACTTCTTCAGGGGAGGATCTAGATTAGAGTCACTATTAACATTTTTCTTCTTAGATGATCCAGATGCTGAAGGACGAGCATTAGAAGCATTAGTGCTAGGAACACTAGAGGGAGGAGGAGGAACATCAGCAGCAGAGTACGGGATGGGTACAATACCATCAATGACCTTGGCCATCTCCTTGATGGCATTTTTCCTCATGTATCCATTAGCATCCAGTAGTTCACATCTCGGTAGATTATTAAATTTTTCAATTCTGACGAATTGATATCCTGTGGGTTTGAACCAACTTAACTTGTTGAGCATGAGTGCCTGTTGGTAGGCATGTTCATCATTATTTATCGGAGGTGTAGAAATCAAGGTTACACTAACTCCATAACTCAAGATTTTAGTAACACAATCCTAAATGTGGAGGGCCGCATCCAGACCCTTAGTGCCATTTTTTAGTTCCAATAATCCAGGTATCACTACAACAGTTCAAATGACCTTAGCCACTCTTCATCATTTGCAACATCCACTAATGTATCACAGGTTGCCTTGGTGAAAGGCACTGGCCTAGTGCATGTGTTCACAAGGTCGAATTGGGTGCAGTCATTAGATAAGATCACTAACATCCTAGGTATTTGTGAGCATCCAGATGGAATAACATCAGCATCAGGGCCATGAAGGTCCAACATCATTCTGTCAAGCATGGTTTGCTTGTCTTTGAGAAGTTGCTCTAGCCGGCCAGAACCATGTATGGCAATTTCTTTTTGTCTTATTACTTCAGCTAATTTAGAGTCCCTTAGACTAATGGCTTCACGCATTTCAGCTTCATTATTTTTGAACGTGTCGATTACCTTAGCTTTGTTGGATAAAAGCTCATCCCGTTCAGAAATTCCGGCCAAAGCAGAATTTAGTTTCTCAGTTAGACATTACTCTCAGCGATAATAACCTTAGTGTCTTTAAGGTTAATGTCTTTGTGGGCTTGTAAAAGCATATCCACAATGTCCGCTTTTTTTAAAAGCATCCACTTCGTGATATTTTGAGCTCCAGTCGGGCCAGTGGTTTCAACGCCAGGGGTAGCCGCTGGTAGATTTGGTGCCGCTGGGGCATTAGCGGTAATAAGAGTCGTCCCGTTAACTAATGTGGCAGGTTCCATACCGGTAAGGTTGACAATTTCTTCCTCAGCCATTGTGATTTAAAGATCCAATCTGTGGTAAAGTTCAAAAGATGATCACTTCACTGAACATCGTCAGAAAAAACAGTAAAGTCTGATTTTCATCCAATAATAATGCACAAAAGTTCACAAATGCTTACAAATGTTCAAATTGATATTCCGAGATAGTAATCCTTGGAAGCGGCAGAAATAATGACTTATGTACAGTTGAATATAGTCCACTTCACTAGTTCACGCAGTTCATTAGCTTCAGATGTGTATTCGTCAAAGTCAATTTGCCGAATGAGCAAGGATGCAGAGATGTAGTAAATATTAGTCTGAAAAGACAATAGAGATTAGCTATGACATTGTGATGCACATCGAAAACATTGTGATGTCACACTGAACAGATAATATTGTGTCGTCACAATGTGTGGTAACTAAGTGTTGTTATGGAACAGAGTGTCCGTTACTAAGCAACTGTGATTGACAGTGACCAAAAGATGAGGCCACGCCCAAAAGTTTTCCGAAATTTTCCAAGGTCAGGGTGTCTGGGCCAAAAAAATTAAAAAGTGACAAAGAGTATCATCATTTTGAAACAATACTGGTACAACGCCGCTAAAAAAATTTCAGATAGATAATAGTGCAAATAATTGTTACAAAGTAGTATCGGGATCATAACAAGGTCAATCTAAGTAGTACAGATCAATATGCACTTAGGATTAGGTTAAATGCATAGAAAAAGAAAGGGAAAGTAATTGCGAGAAGTAGTATATCCAATTCACTCACAGTTTTCCAAGTAATGACACAAAGTGGTATAGAAATCATATGAAAGTAAACTGTAACAGTTATTTTTTTTTGCGCTCAACGTTAAAAAGAACTATTACTCTCCCCGAAGAAAAAAGTTGTTACTGAGCAATACTTCAAGCTAAATAAAGCAGAAGCTCATAAAGATGGTATCGACAAAAAATTATAATAATCAGACGGCAATTAATAGAGTTACAGATAGTTTTTGGTTTATTATGTCCAAAATGACATCCTAAGGGAAATGGATAACAAAAGGTCTGTTATTTTACTGTTACTTGACCTTTCTGTGGCCTTTGACCACCAGATACTATTTGATAGACTGTAAACTAGATGCAATATCACAGGCCATGCCCTTCCATGGATCTGCTCTTATCTTATTGGCAGGAAACAATGTGTCAAGGTTGGGTCCTCCAGGTCCTTCCTGAGACCAATTAGATATGCGGTCCCACAGGGCTCTGTCTTGGGTCCCATACTGTTTACTATCTATATGTCCCCCCTTGCAGATATCTTGGCAAAATATGACCTTAATTATCATATCTATGCTGATGACACCCAGATCTACATACCAATAGACCATTCCTCTCAGCAGAATGTTGAGATCAGTAGACAATCTAGAAAATTGTATTCCTGTGAATATCAGAGTGGGTAACTCTGATATTACCCCATGCAAATCAGTAGTTGATCTTGGTATAACATTAGACCCAAACTTAGACATGAAGGCCCAAATTAGCAAAATGTGTAAAAAAGGCTATTATCACCTTAGGAATATTGCTGCCATTAGACAGTGTCTTGACTATTGTAATGGTCTTCTTGCAGGTCTCCCTAGCACTGACATTAGGAGATTTCAATACCTTCAGAATGCCGCAGCTCGTGTGGTAGGAAAAATTAGGAAATTTGATCATATATCAGGAAAATTGAGAGAACTCCACTGGCTCCCTGTGTGTGCAAGAATTGAGTTAAAAATCCTGCTTATGACCTGGAAAGCCCTAAATGGTAAGGCGCCGCCTTACTTGCGTGATCTCCTTGTTAAACGAGGAGAAAGAAGCCTTAGATCCAATGATGGGACTTACCTCGTGGTTCCAGACACTCGCCTTAAGACAGTAGGTGATAGGGCCTTCTCGTCAATAGGACCTAGACTCTGGAATGTCCTACCTACTGAAATTAGGACGTGCAACTCGCTATCTACCTTTAAGTGCAATCTGAAAACTCATATTTCCAGAAAGCATGTACTGTACACAGTGCTATGAACAGACTTGTCTGATATCAGCGCTATACAAGTTTTAGTATTATTATTATTATTTATTATTATTATTTCAAAGATGCCTGTTCTGATCGGACCAGAAATTTCCTTCCTAACAAATACTGCCTGAAATAAATAAAATGTTTCACTGCCAAGAGTTCTATGTCATATACCAGTTCTCCTCAGTAATGTGCGACTTGCATAAGCAATAACCCTTTCATGGCCCTCTTGGACCTGGCTAAGGAGTGCCCCTATGGCTAGATTTGATGCATCAGTATTCAGTATGTACTGACCAACATCTCTTGGAAATGCCATGACACTTGGCCCAACAAGTGCCCCTTCGAGCTTTTCAAATGCTTGCTGACAACTCAAAGACCATTGGAATGTAATTTCCATCTTTGTGAAATACCTTGATACAGAAAATCTCTGATAGCCATCCACTCAAACCCAACAATTCATGCTATTAATCCCTCTATTATTCCCTGTGTGAAACATTGATGGTACAGAACAGGAAATGATTCTGGGTGCTATTCCGACAGGAACCAATGACGATTTAGAACGGAAAGTAGTGTTTCGTACTACTTGTGAGTACTGAGTGGGTGCAGGGGACATCCATCGTTGGGGGTCATGGACGGGGATCTCAGATATGATACTCTACTCGCTATACTCGCTGGCTGTGAACGGGGCTCTTAGCCTAGCTACCCTATCTACCTATGTGAGTTGGGAGGTAATAAGGACTACAGACACAGAGTATACAATGCACAAGGGTCTCCTTTATTCGGTGCTGTATACACTAGGTCGGCATGGCAAAGAGCGAGGCATATGAAATACCTGAATGCATGATACTCACAAAGTCCTGAGGATGCATAAAACATGCATATGCGGTCACGAAGCTGAGTGTCTTGATCTTCTAGGCAAGTGGGCGCTTCTCTCCGGCTGACTCTCTCTGCTCCAGTAGCAGTTGCGGGGCCTTTTAAAGGAAAACTGAGCATCTGTGTGAGGGGTTGCCTACGTGGTATCTTCTCCTGCTTCGGGGCTGCGCATGTCCTGCCTGCGTAGCTGGGAGGATAACGTCATCATCTATTTGCGGCGAGTGCTGTACATGACGCTATATTCAATCCAAATTATGTTGATCTTTTTGAAAATAAACCAAATACAATACCAACTTTTGGTATTCGCATCAAAGAATCTTTACAATCTTTAAATTTAAATCCAAATCAAATAGCTAAATTTCAATATCCAGAAACACCTCCATGGACCTACGAAACTTTAAATATTAATGTAGCCATGTCAGAATTAAAAAAATACTCAACTGATCCATCCCTTTATATAAATAGATACAAAGAAATAAAATCTATTTTCACTGGATATCAGTGTATATACACTGATGGATCATTTGATGATGACAAGGCTGCTGCAGCTGCTGTTAAGGGCAATCATATTTATTCAGAACGTCTGCCAAATAAATCGTCTATTTATTCTGCAGAACTTCTTGCTTTATACCTTGCTTTAGATCATGTGGAGACTTCTCCACATCGGAAATTTTTAATATTTTCTGATTCTTTGTCTTGTTTACAAGCATTGAAAGCCAAGGATTGGAAAAATCCTTTTATTTTAAATATCCTTGAACAGTATCATAAACTCTGTACTGAGGAAAATAAAGAGATTCGTTTTTACTGGATTCCCAGTCATATTGGAATCCTTGGAAATGAGGCTGCTGACCAAGCTGCCAAAGCAGCATTGGATAAGCGCCCAATAGATATGCTTTTACCTTTTACGTTCTAAATGGCAATTGCGCTGGAACAAAGCTAGTTTTAATAAACTACACGAAATTAAGCCTGTTTTAGGTAAAACCAAAGGTGCTATTAGAATTAACCGAAGAGAAGAGTCTGTTTTATCACGTATAAGAATTGGACATAGTCATTTGACTCACTGCTATCTTCTTAAAGGCGAAGATCAGCCTCAGTGTATTGGATGTCAAAGGGCTTTGACTATCAAACATGTTTTAATTGAATGTATCGATTTTGATATAATTAGGACTCAATATTTTAATGTGCAAGATTTACAGTTGTTATTTGATACTGTAGATACTTCTGTGATAGTATCGTTTTTAAACCAAATAGGACTTTATAACCAATTTTAAGTGTGGAGCTCTTGTTTACTTAGGTCATTGGCCTATTTATCAAGAACCGCGAAACATCATATGGTATTTAAAGTCTTTTATATTGAATTTATTTATACAAATTTGTTATGTCTATAACTGATATATTGAAAGGATTTTGTTGATAATTTTTGTGTTGTTAAGATTATTTACATATCATATTGATTTTATAAACGTTTATGTTTTTACCACTTTTAGGCACTGAATAACCTTAGTGGTTGATGTGCCTCTAAGCAACCATTCATTCATTCATTCATTTGGGGCATTGCATCAGCCTGCACTTATTGGCCTCACGTAGCACTCAGTAACCCTTATCGTATCTTGCCAAAGATCATGATTGTCTATGATTGTCTATATATGTTTATAAGAGTCTGTAGGAAATAATATAGGAAAGGATTCTAATATTTGACAATGGTAGTTCAGAATGGGAAATGTACCCAAACTGAATTAAACTAGAATGGGGCTGGTTTGCTAATGGGAAACAATCCCACATGCAAACCTGATATCTGACAGGGCCGTTTTAGAACGGGAAACAATCCCGGAAAGGATTCTGATAATTAACAATGGCAAATCAGAACGGGAAATGAGCCCAAACTGAATTATACTAGAGTGAGGCTTCTGCTGATGGGAAACAATCCCGGGTGTAAACTTGACACTTAGGAAATCTTTAAAATACCCAACTTGGTATCCAGTTGCAAAGAGGCTAATTTCAATTAACTAAAAATAGGAAAGAACATTATTGATCAAAGTGTAAAACACTAAAATAACAGACTTAATAACTTTAAAAAGTAATGAAATTTATCCTAAAGAATAGCCATCCAAGAAGGCAACAAGCCTCTATAGCTATACACACCTGCCTATCCGCATGTGTCTGGTATAGAATAAACCGGGACCTAACTTGGGTTTCTCAGGGATCAACTTGATCACCTTGCTATGACTCCAGAAAACTATCCCAGAGTGATGTGTGGCAGACTTGATCCAGTATTTATGAGCCCAATCACCAGAGTCTCAAATTCCTACGCCTCTAGCAACTGGTACCAAATATCACAATTTTACACATAAACTCCTTAAATCCGACCACAAACATAAAAAACACCTACCATACAACAAACATATATAAAATATTACTTATCTTTATTATACATTTAATTTGCCCATGGACTATTTCTAGCTCAATCACTCATTTAGATCCAACATGACTGGCAAGAGCAGAAAGCAAAGTTTCTGTGTCCCAGCAAAAGCACAAAAGTCCAAATATAACCTTTACCTACACTACATTCTCAATGTCACATGATGAATACCATTGTTAGGCCTATAGCATTATATTTTATACACACAGGTGACTTAACATTATTTATTCAGGCAGTAAAACAACTTTAAACATGAGAAATTTGGAAATCTGAAGTTCATCAAACTTTGAAATATGTCACAGAACTGATCTCAGTCATACAAAATACAATTATACACCTTACTTTATGACACTGTTACCATGAATCCATTACATTGTAACAAATATCTTGCCACAATCTCCCATAGAGCATTCTATGGAAAAGATATAATCCACAGACCCAGCTGAAATTTATCATGATCTGCAATATGGGCCATATATACAGATAAATGGATGTCACAATATATATAAATGATAGAAGAATATAAACTATAGAGCATATACATTTTAATATTTTTATTTTCATAAGAAATTTAGTATTGATAATAGTTGCAATGAGATTTTACTGGTTTCAATTGTCATCGTACAAAGCATTTTGTTTATAGGTTTGTGATATGGATATGATAAAAGTTAATAAATTGATAGAATTAGACTGGAAACAAAGTAGATAAAACATAATGCAGATAATTATACTTCAAACTCGAAGTGGTTATCCTAGGTTGAGAATATTTTGTGGCAAAATAGGTTTATGAGTAATTGTCAAAGCTACTCTAAAAGTATTTCTTGATCAAAGCACTCTTCATCAGACCCAAAGAAACATTTACACGAGATCAAATAAATTATCCCCAGAATTGGACCTAGCATTAATAGTTCTGCACTGCTAGTGAAGTGGTGACCAACACTTATTCATTAGTATCGATCCCAAGGTTCTGGTTCATCTCCAATGGCTGCCCAGTCAACATGTGAGGAGTTCCACAGGGTGACATTAATGTCCCCCAGTTCTGTCACATTTCTTATTCCGGAGTTCTTTTTTGGAGACAACGGGACGCCAAGTACATAGCATCGCGCAATGTAGACGCCAAGTACATAGCATCGCGCAATGTAGACGCCAAGTACATAGCATCGCGCAATGTAGACGCCAAGTACATAGCATCGCGCAATGTAGATGCTGAAAACATAGAGGAATTTTAAGAAGTTACTTCACACAAAAAACCTGTCATATTAATCTCATATCAAATCTTTTCCAAAATATTTTCCAAAAAGTATATGTGATATTTTCTTATCGCATCACTATTGGCCTCAGGCAATTGTTTAGAGTGCAAGCTTATTAGCACCAGTTCCGCTGTGATGATCCAAAGTCTCTCAGTTCAGCTTCTGACCATGTCCAGATGGCATTCATGTTACAATTTCACTTATGTTCTCGAACTTAAAGGGTTAACCCGTTATTTTTTAAATCTGAGAATGGATGAGTGGTCTTGAATTGCAAGTAAATACAGTTACAAATTTAAAAAATGTTTTAAATTTAACCATGCATTATTTATCACATTGAAGTACTCATTTACAGGGGACTAAAATAAACATAACTTGTTATAAATACATTATTGTACAAATTAAGACAAAATCTGAACACACCACATATTCCATTTGAAGAACACTGCTCTTTAATCTCATATCATTCGTCGATGTTTTAACGTGGGTAATACAGACTCAAAGCCACACAGAAGTACTTACACAAGGATTACAATTGCTGCAAGAAATAGAAAAGCTCCGATGAGAAAAACGGTTCCCCTGAAGGAGCTAAGTGTAGCTGCATACACTGGGTTCATTATGCTGTGACCCACCAAACTGCACAACTTCTGGATTATTCCCATGCCTGCCAATAATGAACCTGCAAGATTTATATTCCTCCATCAAAGAGAGTGTATATATATTTTAGTTAACTGAGATATTACTTTAATTGACAAAAATATTGAGTGTTGCACATTTTGTCTTGCGTGCTTGATTTTATGTTTAAAATGTGTCAGATATTTTCACATGGATATTACAGTTGAGACATTTATCAGTGATATCTGAATATGGAATGCACAACAAAAATGTTTCCTTCGAAATAATTATCTTTCAATTGACCTGATGAAAAGTGTAATCTGTTGGTCCGACATAAATGAATAAAAACATGAAATATAAATTTTTAGAGCAAATCAACTCCAAATCAGACATTTCAGTCCATATTTAATACTTACATTTCAAAAGATTTGTATGCAGCGTTATTCGCCGCCAAAGTTTCACCCAGAGGATTGTGGCCCACCAATATTGTATTAACTTTTACCTTGTTCTTCTTGGGTTACAAGTTTGGACATAAGGCTCCTCAGCAAAGCGACTGGCATAGACCCAGCCAAACCAAGAACTGGTGCTGTTAAAAAACAAATACAGCAAAATTACAACCACTGCAAAATATAACAAAAAGGATATGTACAAAAAATAGAAATAGAAACAAATTAGGATGCAAAGATATATTTTTTAAGAGATAATATCTCTAAGGTTTACTTAGAGTTAATCTCAGTAATGCAAAAAGAAATATATTCTCGAATATGATGTTCCTGTTTATATGTTTATCCAGTGTTACCAGTGGGCGGTATGTGAGCATGTGTTAGGAATGGATAAATAAAAGATATTTTTCTCACCCACAAATATCATCCAGGTCTCTGTTGAAAAGGCAAACCATATTGAGGAAATTGTATTAGATATGTTTCCAACAACAAGCAAACCCGCCTCTGTCAGACGCCTCACTAAGGTAGCTACTAAAACTAAACTGAATATTTCCTTCATCCAAGACTCTAACGCGTGATAAAATCCAATAAGAATCGAACCCCAACAAAGAGGCTCATTTAAAACATACAAGTTGAGGATGCTGTTTTTCATTGTCTCGGATCCTATGATAACCAGTATGAACACTGTCAATGCCAGACATAATTTCCATCTTCTGTTTGATTATCCCTTTAAAGTGAAAACATTTATCGTTTTTGATAATTGATCAAGTGATAAGGGTGATTTGTGGTTGTTTAATTGTGGTTTTAACTTCGGTACAAATAAAGTGGTATATATGAGGTTTATGATAAGAACAACTAATATTATAATCATAGGATACAAAAATCCCCAACTATCTATTGCAAAACCCATGCCAATATTTGCTGTGGAGCCTGCCAGTTTGGAGGCCACTTCGGCAATGGTGATTCTCAAAGTTCTTTGCTTGAAGTTTGTGGTATCAGCTATATATGCAAAACAAGCCATCTGCATAGTAGTGGGTCCTCCAAATGCGCCATCTACTAAACATCCAACCAGCAATAAAGTCAGCCGGAAGTCCACCAAAATCCCTATACAGAACAAAGAATATTTCAGAATAGCTCCAATTAGTGGGAGGTACATGGCGATTTTCCTACCATGTCTATCCGTGTAAGGCCCTAATATAACAGATGCTATGATATTTGGCATAATCTCACAAATGCTGATGTATAAATTCCAGCTGGCCGCATCAGCCTGAGCTCGCTGTCTGTTCATATATTCAGAACTATTTTTGTTCTCATGTCCACAGGTAGTGTTTCCTGAATGATGGTGTTTCCCTCCTCCGCCACTGGTGACGTTATACTTCTCTCCCATGATTGCATTGATATACTGATGAATAAGCGGGTTTCCTGATACCACGGAAACAAAATATAAAGCCAAAACTGGCTCTATAAAAACCAGATGCCTTTTGCTCTTTGACTGGATGTTTGAATTTGTTACATCGTGGACAATTCTCTCCTGGTCCTCCTTCGCCTCGCAAATATTCCACCTTGCCATGTTAAAACAGACATGAGGAACAAGCTTATCTAATGCGGGACATCTATGACTGATCATATGATATTTTATTGATCATATTTAAATGTAATTCAACTCCTTATCAATATGTTTGCATATGCATCTCCCCATTTTATTAAGACACCAAAACCTTACATATTTCTTTGGATGGTTTATGTGTACAGTATCATAAACTTGTACCAAAGTGTAAAATCATAATTATGGCAACTAATTGTTATACCTTCAATTGACAGGTTGAGTTTAAGAAGTATTGAAACTGAGATATTATTCATATGATAAAGAATCAATACGACCACGGCAGTTCAGAGGAGATGAGTATGATAGTTTCAGGACACATTGATATATTTGTTTTGGCTGACCTCAATTATGCTGATCAATCCAACGCCTTATTGAATGACTGAAACCATAGGGAATCTGAAAAGCTAAGATAGTGTCCAAATTGTGTGATCAATGCAGTGTTAATTCCCCCTTCACTCATATACAACTTAAGGAATATATATAATATCTTTATTCATACACACAATAAATCAATTGCTGTACACATTAAAATAAGACATGGTAAAAAAAAAAAAAAAAAAGCTTAGTATACAAGTATGCACAAACATTATCACATAATCAGTATCACAGAGTAGATATGTCAGTTAGTATATCCCTGACCTCCTCAATTGTGAAACCAGTGACACCATGATTAAGTTCTACAATCATTGCTATTATTCTTTCATTTTCTAAAATTGCCTCTTTTTTAAAAACATGGCTATATCCTCCATTTAGTACAAATGACTTAGATGCACATATCTTTTCACATATAAAATCAACTTTTTGCACAACAAGCTAGAAATGACACCTTTTGGTTGTTACTGTTTAACATACATTTGTACATATTCAATAACCTTTTAAAAATGTAATCATACACATGATTTCCATCATTCAGGCCACATAATAACACTCTATGGGAATGCCTTGGCAGGTTCCAAATCTTTCTAATTGCTCTGTTCCATGTGCACACCATCTTTTCAATATTCTTGTCATATAGCTGCCAAGCTTGTGAACCATATAGATGCGTACAATAAGAACTTGTCAATTTCATTAAGACCTCAGGTGTAGCATCATGATATCTTATTAACAAACCATTGAATCTGCCAATACAGTTACTTTGTTTATATCGTATATCATCAACCTCTGATAAGTCAGCTCTGATATGATTGCCAAGGTGCTTCATACATGAAGTCCATTCTAGAGCTTTCCCACCAAGCATAATCAAACTTGTGGCAAGCTCAACCCTGTTTTTATTTGGTGACATTTCAAATTTCATACATTTTGTCTTTTTGGCATTGTAGGCCACACTAAACTCATCACCATACTCTTCACATATATTCACCATCTTCTGTAAGCCTTTTAGACATAAAAGAACAAAATCATCAGCATAACTTATACATCCAAAATATTCATGACCAATGAAACAACCAATCTGCGATTTTTGCAGTCTACATATCAATTCGTCAACATACACTGTAAACATAAGTGGGGATATGACTCCACCCTGTCTTACACCATTAATACTACCAAAATATTCACCATGAACATTATCCCATGATGATCTACTCTTCTGTCTCTTATACATATCCATAACTTGTCTTAGCACCAAAGGATGAAGACCTCTTTTATACAATAGCTCAAACAATTTGTCATGCCTGATACGATCAAAAGCCTTAGAGGCATCCATGAAACATGCATATACTTTAGATTTTCCATTCCAGTAATGTTTGACAACCTCCTTCAGAGCTAGACTGCACATTGATGTAGAATGACTTTGCTTGAAAGAAAATTGTAATCCTGATGTATTCAATTTATTGCCATACCTATGAATCATACACCACTCTAATAGTTTATTAATACATGAGCACAAGCATATACCATGATAATTATCAGAGTCACAAATATTACCTCTTTGATCTTTAGGAAGAGATACAATAGTGCCAATGAGTAGGTCCTCTGCATTATACCCATGCAAGGTCATAGCAGTTGCCAACATGGATACGTGTACATCAAAGCTATCTGGTGCAAATAGAATATGATTTGACCATAAGCCTTGTATCTGTCTACATGTTCATTCTTTACTCTGTGCCAAGCAATACTTTTTCTCACAATATCACGTTGTCTTACATTGATATCTGTCACATTTAAATTAAAATCTATTTTTAAAGCTCTGTGCATTGATAGATTATGGTTAATGCTTACACATTCAATATTTTCGACACAATCATACATAAAACAGGCATTATATAATGATCAATACATGACTTATGATGATGGAAGCTTAAATCACAACCTTGGATGAGATCATTTTTATTCCATGTATAAGGTTATCAATTTTTCTTTTATGACCTTGAGGTGTGGATATATTTCTGATCTATGCCATCTAATCTTTACATTCAGTGTTTCAAAAGATAACCTAGCCTTACCTTAATAAATATTTCTGCCCAAATCTGAGATCACTTGTACAAACGTCAGAAAAGCCTGATCCAATGGGGGGAATGGTGGAAATCAATAATGTCCCATAGAATATTATAATGTGCTCAGGAGGTTGTGACAATGCCTTGTAGATCTTTGTAAATATTATGAGCAATTAAACAACAGGGGGCGCAAAATGGTCAATTTCCTAGAGAATAACATTATTCAAAGGGTGTTCCACCACCTAATCACCGTTTTTCTCTTATTTCTTTTGGAACACAATTTTCAACTGCATCAAAGACATATTTGTAAAGGTCATAAGGTAAAGCTTTCAAATTTTAAAAATGCTTTGCTATCTCAGCATTGAATGGATAATATCCTTTAAATTTTAGGATGTACATAAGTTTTTTTAATCTATTTTGAAACATCAGGTTGACAAAAATGCAATGCAAGAGTTTTCATGTCCTTAGTTTATATATATATATATTTATACCTCAGTGATGCACGTATCGACGAGATTTCCAATGAATACGAGCATGCCGAGTATTTCGTAACGTATTGATTAGCTGCGAACTATTTTCCGTCGGCCATCTTTAGACTGGTCTCCCACCGAGTGTCAAAAACATCGTGTATACAAAGAGGTCGGCAACCAGTCTATGGCTGTACGCACCATTTTCGGGTCACGTGACGGGGTCAAATGAGGTGCGCTTTGTTTACAAAACGTTTTTAATGATAAATATCTTGTTTCATGTATCATTTTAAAAAAAATACAGTAGTTGTATAAAAACAAAACATGCCTCGTCGGGTCAGCTGGGTGAGCGGATTCAGTTCGTTGGTGATGGCAGACGGATACCCTGAGCCGCAGCTTCCCCGACTCGGTATGTTTTGTTATAATATATAGTAATGCTATATTTAGGCACATGGCTGAGAGCCACGGGCCGTGGCGCAGTTGGTTAGAGCGCCAGCTTATTAGCACCAGTTCCTCTGTGGTGATCCAAAGGTTGTGGGTTCGATCCCCGGTCGTGCCGAGATTGAACTCATGATACAATTTCCCATATGAGCTGAGGCCCATGCCAAAGGGTTAACCCGTTGTCCTTGTAAATCTGTGACCGGGTGGGTTGTCATGTCAAGGACCTGCGACATGACAATTCAGTGAGGCAGCACTATATCTGCTACAAGTAGGTCTCATCACGAAATGATTGAAATAATGTTGAAAGTGATGTAAAACCCCGAACAAACACATGGCTGAGATCAAACCTATTTTTGGTATGCAGATAGCTCATGACTGAAACAAAGTCAAGAAAACATATGTTTGTCGTTGTGTGCCCAAAATGTTGTTAAACATTTACTACCGAGTTTAAGGACCATTATCTCTTGGAATGCGTTATAGAGGATGAAATATTCTATCACAACATCGCTCATCAATCGTGTCAGAGGTACCATCCTCCACCCCCACGTCCTGAAGTATGCACAGCATTGGCATAGCAACAATGACACAGGAAGTCCTGGATTCACCTGCTCTATGTTGGCCTCGTGGACAGCAGACTAGAAGTTTAAAATCCGCTATTAAATCCTCAGCTTTCTTTGCAACCGTGTCTAAGCTCTGAAAACCTCAAATAAATCTACAATATGAAGAATTCCTCCTTATGATGATTTGGTGTTTGTTTCCTGTATATAGTACCTCTTTATAGTTTCTGCGTTTCTGTAATATATATTCAATATTATGATCTCCAAAAGTACTTTGCCTATCCAGGATTTGAGCCTAACATCTCTACCATAGGAGACAAATGTCTTATCAACTGAGTATATTGATATTTTTCACCCAAATTATGAAGGCGTTTTCACCAAATAAACCAAATACTATTTTGCATTCACAAAAAAATAAAAGATGTAAAAAAACCATTTGCGGCTTTAGAATTCAATCCTGATCATATTGGAAATTTTCAGTTTGCAGAGACTTCACCTTGGATTAACAAAGCTAACACTAATTTGTCATTTGTAGGTCCAGATCTAGAGAAGGCTTCAATAGATCCTTCCTTTTGCATTTATAAAGGATTCCAGAAGGATCCCCTCTTCCTGTGAAGACGAAGGTACGCCACTCCACTCCGTTCCGTTTGTTGTTTTGCTGTTCTACATTTATGTTGGATCGTTCCGGGGGCTGTCCGGATCGGGGTTTGAGTTGAAATACATGTGTTCAAACAGACCAGCTTTGTTGTCATTGTTTGGGAACGTCAATTAACGTGGTGGCAGCGGTTCTACCGTACCCAGACAGCCTTCAACACAGAGAAGAAAGTAAATGGCAACTTACCAGCTGGGAGAGATATCTGAGAACATTTCATGTGTCAACAACCGGACCGGCATCTTCACTTTGTCACACTCGCCTGAATCACAAGGACAGTAGTGCAGTTATACACACTCACATGAATCAGGATAAGTATTGTGTAAAGGGCACAATCAGCATAACATAGACTATTAGTAGTATCTCCCAGTGACTTTTCTACCCCAATACTCAGTATACCAGCAGTAATCATGGCAACTAAAGCTCCCAAGCAGTGGCAATTGACAAAAGAAGAGACAATAAATTCCTTTGAAAATTGGAGGCAAAATTTATTGTACATCCTCTCACTAGATAATAATTTTGCCACATTCCTGGACCCAGAGTTTACCTGGCACAAGAAAACCGCAGCAGCCCCCCTGCGTGGTTTTACTGATGATGGTGCTGACGTGGCCAATAGGCGAACTGCTGTCCAGAAAAATACCCAACTGGACTTGATGCTGGGTCAGATAGCTAACTATTGCAGTGTCATCTCAAGAAACACCATAATAAAGTCCTCCACCAGCCTCAACAGCATATGGCAATCGATCAGAGAGCATTATGGTTTTCAAGCCACAGGGGGACACTTTTTAGACCTAGCCAGTATCAAACTGGAGGCAGGCGAAAAACCAGAGGATTTGTATCAGCGCATTCTCGCCTTCTTTGATGACAATCTGTTAACAACTGATGGGGGTATGGTGCATCATGGAGTGCGTGTAGCCGAGGATGAGGACCTCACTCCCACATTAGAGAACACAATCACCTACATGTGGCTCCACCTCGTCCATCCCGGGTTGCTGCTCCTTGTCAAACAGCGGTATGGTGCCGAACTCCGCAATCGCACATTAGCATCGCTGAAATCCGAGATTTCTCAGGCATTGTCATCACTGCTAGACGAGCTTCACACGTTGGAAGATACAAAAGCCATGCACACATCTGCCTCCAACTTCAATAGGCGATTTGTGCCTGGTACCAGCAAACCTACCACATTCCAAAAAGGGAAAAACACTACACGGTCATGTGTATTGTGCAAAGCTGCTGGCCGGGTGCATCACACTCACTTCATCAGTGGATGCAGGTATCTCCCAGAACCTGATCGTCAAGCCATAGCCCGCACCCGCTATGTGGGAGATTGTGATGACGAGGTGATGGATGATGACCTATATGATGATGGGGAGCCCGACGAGGTGCTCCCCAACCCTGTATCTCACCGGGTTAGTGTGGTCCAATCTCCAGTTTTGAATTCCTACTACAAGCATCACCCAGTTAGACTTACTATTGATACATGTGCTACCACGAATATGGTCAGTGCAAATGTGGCCAGAGCTATTGGCCTGCATATCACCCCAGTCACTCAAATGGCACATCAGGCAGATGGTGTCACACCTTTGGATGTAGTTGGAGAGACTCATTGTGAGTTAACGAGGGACAGTCACGTCTTCGTGCTTGATGCATTGGTGGTTGACAAGTTGGATGTAGAGGTATTGGCAGGAAATCCCTTCCTGGAGCTGAATGATGTAGGTACCCGCTCAGCCTTGCGCCAGATTACCATTAACGGCTCAGAGGTGATACAGTATGGGTCATCCCGCAGGAATTCCGCTGCAGTGCGTCGCACACAGGCAACTGTCCTCAGCCCTGCTTGTCAGTCTGTCATTCTCCCTGGTGAGTTCCTTCAACTGTCTACTCCCAAAGACGCTACCCCCGACATTGAGTGGGCACTGGAGCCCAGATACGATTGCCCATCAAATATGAGTGTCAAGCCCGAAAAAGCATGGCCCCCGGCGCAGTTGGTGACTTCAGTGGGTCACAATATACGTCTATGCAACAACACTGATGACTCAGTACGCATAAATAAACATGAGCATGTGTGTCAAATCAGGTCTACTGTGTCTGCTAGTGAGGAGCGCAGTGGCGGCCAAAATGCGCCACCGATGGGCACGGGAGCTGTTCAACCTGTCTCTTCCGCTGATCAAGTGACTGTTGACCCAGGTAATAATCTGCCAGAACATATCCGGGATGAGTTTCGTCGGGTGAATCAACAGTTCAACCATGTATTCAGTTCCAAAATTCCAAAGTACAATGGGGCCAGTGGTGATATCAAAGGAGTAGTGAATATGGGGCCGACTCTACCGCCTCAGCGCAAGGGCAGGCTGCCCTCATACAACCATGAGGCCATGCAGGAGTTTGACGAACTGGAAAGTGCTGGCATTTTTGCCAAACCAGAGGATGTAGGAGTGAATGTTGAATATCTCAATATGTCATTCTTGGTCAGGAAACCAAATGGGGGAAAACGACTGGTAACTTCTTTTGCTGAGGTAGGCCAATATGCAAAGCCCTCGCCCTCACTTATGCCCAATGTAGATGCAGTATTGACCGATATCGGGAGATGGAAGTACCTAATAGTTACCGACCTGCTGAAATCTTTCTATCAGATACCATTAGCAAAGGCTTCAATGAAATTGAGTAGTTACCCCATACAAGGGTGTATGGGTCTACACCCGGTGTGCAATGGGCATGCCGGGCTCCGAGACCTGTCTGGAGGAGCTCATGTCACGAGTCATGGGTGGTCTCATCGCGGAGGGCTGTGCAGCCAAGATAGCGGACGATCTCTATGTGGGCGGGGACACTCCTGAAGAGTTGCTTGCAAATTGGGTCAGAGTCTTGGAACAGATGAGCAACAACAATTTTGGCTTTAATGGCGCCAAAACCGTCATACACCCTACATCAGCAACCATCCTAGGCTGGCTCTGGTCAGCGGGTACACTCAGTGCGACCCCACACAAAATTGCTGCATTGTCCGTGGTTGAGCCGCCCACAACAGTGACCGGTCTCCGCTCCTTTATTGGGGCATGCAAGGTCCTCAGTCGTGTCTTGAGGGGTTACTCTCAGTTCCTGGAGCCATTGGACCGTGCCATTGCAGCAAAAGTATCAAAAGACAAAATTGTGTGGTCGTCGGAGCTCTTACATGACTTTCAAATGGCACAGAAGGCCCTGCAAGATAACAAGGTGATCACCCTACCTCATCCTCGAGATACCCTGTGGATAGTGACTGATGCATCTGGGAAGCATGGAGGTTTGGCTGCCACACTGTACGCACTCAGGGGTGAGAAATTACTTCTATGTGGCTTTTTCAGTGCAAAACTCAAGGATTATCAAGCAAAGTGGCTGCCATGTGAGCTGGAGGCTCTTGCTATCTCAGCAGCTGTCAAGCACTTCTCTCCATATGTTGTGCAATCTGTGCAACCAGTGCAGGTGCTGACCGACAGTAAGCCCTGTGTCCAGGCTTATTCCAGGCTTCTTCGTGGGGAGTTCTCTGCCAGTGCTCGGATCACTACTTTCCTGACAGCAATCAGTCGGTACGGCATACAGGTCAGACATATTGCAGGTGTCTCCAACCTTCCCTCAGATTATGCTAGTAGAAGCCCGGTAGAGTGTATCAGTCAGTCATGCCAGGTGTGCAAGTTCGTCAGTGAGACAAGTGAGTCAGCAGTCAGAGGTCTCTCTGTCAAGGATGTCACTGAGGGCAGTGTGAGGATGCCATTTACCAGCAGGGTTGCATGGCTCGCAACACAAAGGGAGTGTTCAGATTTGAGACGGACCCATTCTCATCTCACACAAGGGACCAGGCCCTCCAAAAAGGTGACAAAAATCCCTGATGTGAAACGCTATCTCAGGCAAGTCAAAGTAGCACATGATGGAGTACTAGTGGTCAGGTCGGATCTGCCATTCCAGCCAAGCAGAGAGCGAATAGTGGTTCCCAGATCAGTAGTGGACGGATTACTAACTGCGATTCATATCAGGTTCAACCATCCTGCACAAAGTCAAATCAAACAGGTTTTCAACCGTTATTTCTTTGCTCTAGACATTGAGAAGGCTACCAGTACCGTGACGTCATCATGCCATCACTGTGCGTCTCTCAAATCAACTCCAACGCATCTCTACCCTCAGAGCACAAGTGAGCCACCAGATGTGATTGGGATCTCATTCGCCGCTGATGTCATGAAACGGTACAGGCAGTTAGTACTGGTTCTGCGTGAATCTGTTTCATCCTATACTCTGACTGACTTCATTGATTCTGAGACTCACACCTGTCTGAGAGATGCCATCATCACACTTTGTGCCCAAGTACGTCCTCTTGGTGAGAACAGTGCTCATATCCGAGTCGACCCGGCCCCTGGACTGAAAGCCCTTCAAAATGACCCAATATTTATGCAACATGGAATCAGGTTGGAGATTGGCAGGGAGAAGAATGTGAACAAGAATCCTATTGCAGAGCGTGCCATTCAGGAGCTTGGGCTTGAGTGTCTTCACATGTCTCCCAGTGGTGGACCACTGTCCAAAGTGACCCTTGCCCTTGCTACAGCGAACATGAATGCCAGGATCCGTCAAGGCGGTCTGTCTGCTAGAGAGGTTTGGACGCAAAGGGACCAGATTACTGGGGAGCAGCTACCCATTGATGACCGCCAACTCATACTCCAAAAGCACTTGAGTCGGGCCTACAGTCATGGGCCTAGCTCTCAGTCCAAGAACCATGGAGCATCAGTGCCACCTGGTGTCAGTTGCCCGAGTGTGGGAGATTTAGTCTACTTGAAGGGTGACAGGGATAAAACCAAGGCAAGGGAGAAGTATATGGTGGTGGCTGTGTCAGATGACTATTGTCAAGTGCGGAAATTTATCAAGTCCCAGTTCCGATCAAAGACATACGATGTCAGGGTGGAGGATTGCTACCCTATCCAAGCTACCACACTTGAGAGATTTGTGCCTGGTCCAATCCGTGGCCTGGACAATGTCTTGGATAACAGGCCTGCCATGCCATTGCTGCCTCAACAGTCTGATGACAGATCCATCGCACCACCCCCGGATCCACCCGGTGCTATAGTGGACCCTCCGCAGCCTCTGTTTGGCGGGTTGCCTTCCCGTTCTCCAGACCCTGGTGTCATTGAGACAGATGTGCAACAGGATGAACAGAACATAAATGATCCTATGGATAGTGTACAAATTAACAGTTTTGACGGTGCACCAAAAGACAGTATTAGCGTTGCACCACAGGAGTCTGCCTTACCGGCACCACGCAGATCCACACGTTCAAGGAAGAAACCTGCTTGGCAGGATGAAAGTTGGATTATGGAGTAACCAATAATTTTTAAGGCCATAATAATGCCTTTAGAAATGGTGCGAGCTTAGCGCCGCCAAATATCATGATTTGTGTTATTCAATACTTGATGTGTGTTTTATGTGGGTACTGACAGGACTTGATATCATTTTGTACATGTGTGTATACAACTGCTTCACATTGCGACATATTATCTATGACATTGTGACTTTTTGTTTAATGACCATGTTATTTCATACATCCAAACTATGTACAATTCCATTGACATTTTTACTATATTATCACTTTTCTTACAAGTGTAGATATTTATAGTTTCTCATATATTGACATTTGTTCAACCAGCTAAATTTAATTTTGATAAATAAGAGATAAATAAGAGGGGTGCTGCGCCACTCCACTCCGTTCCGTTTGTTGTTTTGCTGGTCTACATTTATGTTGGATCGTTCCGGGGGCTGTCCGGATCGGGGTTCGAGTTGAAATACATGTGTTCAAACAGACCAGCTTTGTTGTCATTGTTTGGGAACGTCAATTAACGCTACTCAAGTCACACAAGGACATGATTTATAATTGACCGCCTGACCTCGATTTTCTCTGTAAGAGCTGCATGCTATTCGGTTAGCCTGAGATCACGTGGAAATCTCCAGCAATTAAATAATTTTATGATTTTCTCAGATTCAAAGTACAATCTATCAAAGTGTTAGAAAACTCCACCCACATTCTTATTTGTTAAAAGGTGAAGATCAGCCTGAATGTGTAGATGGATGTTTTGAGATAAATATTATGAAAGATTTATCTAACTTTATTTTACCATTTTAACCGATTTTCATCTAGGTGTTTGTTAATTATTTAATTAGAGATTATTGCTGGAAGTACTATAAAAACACAAGTTCAATCATTTTTTTTATCGGTTTTAAGGGTAGAGTATCTTATGTTCGCTCTATTGCTTAACCCATCAATTTGCACCACATTCACTTTAAGTTTGGGTTTTTATTAGCTCTGCTGAGACTTTAGCTCGCAGAGCTTTAGGAGGGGGAAAATGTCTGTCCGTCTGTCTGTCCGTCTGTCCGTCCGTCTGTCAACATTTCTTTAAAAATCTTCTCCAAAACTACCAGTACTACATCTTTCATATTTTATATAGAGGTAGATATATAGTTGAAGTTTCAGATTCCTTCAAATCTTAATGATGTCACCATTGACCTTAGTGCAGTGACCTTGAGGTCACAAATTTTGTACTGAGCATATCTCAGCAACCACTTATTACAGGATATTAAAACTTGGTATGCAGAAATGACGTATGTTAAAGCTGTGCCTTGTCATACAATTTTAGTCATGTGACCTTTGACCTTGACACATTGACCTTGAATTCAAAATTTGTGAACATGCCACATCACAACCATCAGAAGTGAATAAAAAACACTTCATATCTGTTATATACTAACACTATTTTTAAAAATCTTCTCCTCCAAAACTACCAGTAATATTTGTTTCATATTTAAAACAGAGGTAGATAATAATAATAATAATAATAATAATCTTTATTTCATGAGGGTTACACTTTTAAGCAACTTAATACTTATCTTCCAAAGGGCCCTCTTGTTAATAGAGCTACTAGGTTAGGATAAACTAACTATGTACAGTAAAATAGAGAGTTGAAGATAGAGAGTTGAAGATTCAGATTCCTTCAAATCTTAGTGATGTCACCATTGACCTTAATGCAGTGACCTTGATGTCACAAATTTTGTACGGAGCATATCTTAGCAACCACTTATTAGAGGAAATTAAAACTTGGTATACAGAAATGTCTTAGGTCATAGCTGTGCCTCATTATAATTTCTTAGTCATGTGACCTTTGACCTTGACACATTGACCTTCAATTCAAAATTTGTATACTTGCAAAATCTCACAACCATCAAAAGTGAATAAACATATATCAATGGCCTTTGACCTATTCATATCATTGCTTTTTTGTAATGTTTTTGAACATTTCTTCCTAAATGATCATTTAAATCCTTTTCAAGAGCAGAATTGAGCAGATAGTGATTTTGACCAATCAAAATGCATGTTACATATCAAATTTGGCCCCAACTTGTTAGCTTGATTCTCATTGGCTATGTTATTCAAAATGGCAGCCCCCTTGACAATTAAGTGATAGCTATTAGATTTTTGAAAAAATCAAAAAATTTGTGCATGAAATATTGCATTGGTAACATGATAATGAATTGCAAAATATTAATGAATATCTCATCAAAACTGAATTGGGATCTTGTATGGAAAATCATAACCTGGTTGCTTATTGCACTTTATCTCAGTTCATGTGTTTTCATTCAAGTCAGCAGAGCTATCAACCCATGGGGTTATGTTTATTTGTTTATTGGCTGTAACAATGTTTTGTAAATTGTACGATTTTAAACAAATCATTCATCCACTTATATGAGTCTAATACACCCGTAATAGCACTTTTAATACATACCAAATACATTATTGTAAATGATGTTACATTTACAATCCAAATATTCATTCATTATGTTACTGTGAGTGTGGTACACCAGGTTACAGCTCTTCAGCAATTTGTTGGGTTACAATAATTTTGATCGTGGAGTCTATCTATCTTCTACCAGACTTCATAAAGCAGATGTGAAACTATAAAGAATAATTTCCACTTTTAAATATAAGGACGTTTTTCATATTTTTTGTATTGCTTTACTTTTTGTGAGTGGCAGTTGATGAGTATACGTGTTAAGAGAATATATTTATTGCTAAATCAAAAGTAAATACATCATTCAAAAATAAATAAAAAATGTGAGAAGGACAGTGTCCACAGGCCATGTCACACTTGTAGCCAGAGACAAGCGTATTAACAACATTTCCTCGGTGATGATCCAAGTCGCGGATTTGATTTGTGGCCATGCCGAGATTGCAATCGTGTTACAATTCCCATAACGGTGTTAATACGCTTGTCCTGGGTGACTATAATTTTCATGTGAATAAACCTAATAAACCAGATGTAGTAAAGTTTAATGATGTGTTATCCACATTCGACATGAACCAATGGGTAACTGAACCAACTCACAGACTTGGAAATACTCTTGACCTAATAATCACTTTTAAAGGAAATAAACTCATAAAGACTCATACCGTTGATGAGTACATATCGGATCACAAAATGATTCTCATTAATCTTGACATATACCCCCCTAAACCTGCTAAAAAAATGATACAATACAGAAATTACAGAAACATTAACATGGATGCTTTTAAGAAAGACATTAGAATGGTAATGTCAAACGCAAATCATGGGAGTCATTATCATTGGATGATTTGGTGAAATACTATGATGGTAAGTTAACAACCATCATTGACAGCCATGCACCCATCAAGGTTGCAGAAGTATCCAGGCGCAAACCAGTACCGTGGATGAATAATCATATCAAACAAGAGAGATCCCTAAGAAGGAGATTGGAGCGAAAAATGAAAAAAACTGGATTGCAAATTGATAAAGAAATTTATCACAACCAAAGAAACAAATATAACTTATTATTGAAAAACTCACAAACTGACTATTTTTCCAACCTGGTGGATGAAAAAAACATGACCCAAAGAAACTTTTCAAGGTAATAGATAAAGTCATGCACAAAGCAACAGAAGTCCCTATGCCTCCATCAAATTGTGATACGGCATCAGCAGAAAAGTTCAATAATTATTTCCTAGAAAAAATAGACAATATTCGTAAAAACATTGATGAGCATCAAATAAATGAAAATTTGCCACCAGAGGCGCCACCTAAGACTAACCAGAACCAGCCTACCCTGGAGAGGTTTACCACCGTGACTGAGGAGGAGGTTCGGAAAATGATCCGAAGGGCATCAAATAAATCATGTGAACTGGACCAAATCCCTTCCTGGCTACTGCATGAGCTTATTGATAACCTACTACCCATCATCACCACGATTATAAATAAATCACTTGCTACTTCAGAAATATCTGAAGGCATGAAAATGGCAATAATTAAACCACTACTGAAAAAATTGGGTCTCGATTTAATTGAGAAAAATTATAGACCAGTCTCTAACCTTAGCTATGTTTCAAAATTAACGGAAAGAGCAGTGGCAGATCAATTAGTATCTTACCTTATAGAAAATAAATTGACTGATAAATTTCAATCCGCATATAAACAATTTCATAGTACTGAATCAGCATTATTACGAGTCCAAAATGATATCCTGAGAGAGCTGGACAACAAGAAAATGGTAATCTTATTATTACTAGACCTATCTGCGGCCTTTGATACCATTGGCCATCAATTGCTGTTCAATAGGTTAGAATCAAGATATGGCATAAAAAATCAAGCACTCTCATGGATAAGGTCTTATCTGGAAAATAGACAACAATGTGTGAAGATTGGGTGTAAAAGGTCCACAAATAAACAAATTAAATATGGTGTCCCTCAGGGATCGGTATTAGGTCCGATTCTTTTTACACTCTATATGTCTCCTCTGACAGAAATCCTAGAAAAATACAACCTGAGTTACCATATTTATGCGGACGATACCCAAATTTACATACCCGTTGATCACACCTCACGGCATGACTATGAGATATCCAAACGAAATCTAGAAGAATGTGTGAAGGAAGTCAGAACGTTTCTGATACAAAACAAAATGAAAATAAATGATGCTAAAACAGAGATGTTAGCATGCTATGACGGTCAAAGCAATACCCTAGATAGGGACATAAATACAATAAAGGTTGGGGATTCACACATAACCCCCTCCCCAATTTTAACAGACCTGGGTGTCATATTTGATGAGAAAATGGATATGAGGGCTCATATCAAAAAAATATGTAAAAAAGGATATTATCATATAAGGAATTTGTCCTCTATCAGAAAATGTTTGGATGAGAAAACAGCCTTAACCTTGACTCATGCCTTTGTAACCTCTGCTCTGGATTATGGAAATGGCCTACTTGCCGGCCTACCAAATACAGAAATTAAAAAATTGCAATATCTGCAAAATTCTGCAGCAAGGGTTGTAGGGAAAATAAGAAAATTTGATCACATATCTGAGAAGTTGAGAGAATTACACTGGCTACCTATATGTGCAAGAATTAAATTTAAAGTTGTCCTAACAGTATGGAAAGCGCCGTCTTACATAAAGGACCTCCTATTAGTAAAAACGGGAGAACAATGCTTACGCTCAAATGATGGCACTTACCTGCATGTACCCCACACACGGCTGAAGACAATTGCATTTTCAGTAGTAGGTCCGAGATTGTGGAATGACCTTCCAAATGACCTAAGGACCTGCACTTCAGTGGACCTCTTTAAGAGCAAGCTGAAAACACACCTTTTCAAAACGCACGTTTTGAATGAAGCACTTTGAACAGATTATCTGATATCAGCGTTATACAAATTTTATTATTATTATTATTAACGGTGGAGACCAGTGCCTGAAGGGTTTACCTGATGTCTGGAAATCTGTGATGGTTGGTCATGTAAAGGACCAAAACATGAGAGTTCAGTGAGGCAACACTACATTTGCTAAAATTATGTCTGGTAATGAAATAATGTTGAATAAGACGTGACACCCAGCGAAGGAAATCACTGAAGCACCATCTTCATCAAAATCTGACTTGGGAAGCGAACCCTGGCGGTCCCGACACGTGACAGGATTACAGATGAGATTGATAAAATCACATTTGTGTTAGTGGTTATTTGAATTTTTATATTATTAAGTGAACAATAAATCATCGTGCTTCTTCATATTTTTCTGTGATTTGTAAAAATGTAGCCCGAATAAGATTAAACAAATAATTCTGTAAAAGCGAAATGTTGCTCTCACTGTCAACATTATGTAGAGATGCCTTTTATGACTATTGCCAAATGAATAGGAAAGTAGGAATAGGTCCATTGTGAGGTGAGTTGAAACCACAACCATAACAATCAACTAGAAATGACAACTCCAATAGACGTAAACCCAAAGGTTCTGCACACTTCAGTGTTTTGTGTAGTCATTCTACATATATATTCCCAAAAAGAACACAACATAACTTATTCATGCATTCAGTTTTATTACAATAGCATTATAAATTTGAATAACTTTAACAAAATTTAACACAAGATGCCCAGGAATGAAAGTTATATACACTTCAAATACATATAACATTTATCCCTTTAGAATACAGGCAAATGGGATTATACACCTGAAAAGGGTGTTTGTTTCTATTTCCCTGAATCAAATTTAGTATCTAGTTAATAATATCAACAAGAAGATAGTGGGAAGAGGGTCAGATTTCAGTTACATTTCATATTCTATATTATTTGAAATTTGTAATTTGTTTGCAGACCTAAACAGGTCTAGATGTATGATAGATGTACTTTTTTAAATCAGTTTTAAAATAATATAGTTGGGATTATATTTCAGCCTCACACAGTAAATCAAAACAACACTAATTGTAAGAACACTTCATTTATTATAAAATGTAAATAATGGAATTGATTTTTAAATTATAAAAATTAAAAGTCAAATTATTATATATACATTTTTGAACTAAGCGATGAAATATTGTTGCAACAAATTAACATATCTATAACCTAGTTCCTGTTTATCTCAGTCTCAGTTTGTATCAAACTGATAAACTGATAAATCAATTGATTAACATTATCACATTTTATATCACTCAATGATTTATTATAAATCAATATTTTTGATTTTAAAATCAACATTTTTGATTCAGCAATATAAAGTAAAAAAACAAAATTAAATTAAATTAAAAATTAAAATATTTTCAAAATGTGGGTAAAATTCTTTTTTATATTAATCTTTTCTGATGATGAAAATAATAATGACTGTCACTGTGTACTATCACTGTGCAGTTCCAATATTTCATCAGCCGTTGATTCATCACTGATGTCATTTTCATTTGAAATATTCCTTTTCCAACATGGCTGCCTGAAACATTTGAATATTACTGTGACACCTTGATATATCCTGACTGTAGTATTAGTATATATTCATAAAAGCGTACCTAGAGTAGAATGAGGGAAAAATACTTACAGTGCAGCAAAGGCCTCGCCATCCTGCAGTGTTTCTGGCAGTTGTTTGCCTCTGGTCTCTGGCAGCATAAGGGTGAGCACAGAGGCGACTAGGGCTGAAGCTCCCATTATAGAGGTTGCTAGATACTGGTGATATTGGCCCTATTTATATAATACAGATCAGATGATTTGTAACAAAAAGCTTTCTTTCAAAAAGACATAATAATGTGCTATTTACACTTATATAAAATGTTATTTACACATATGTGTTTGGTGGTTTGGATAACATTGCAGCAGCTGGATATGAAGGCTTATTGAGGGTTGAAGGTTGGGAAAGCAGATGAGTACAATAAGAATACCTGGCTGGATGGGTACAATAAGAATACCTGGCTGGATAGGTACAATAGGAATACCTGGCTGGATGGGTACAATAGGAATACCTGGTTGGATAGGTACAATAAGAATACCTGGCTGGATAGGTACAATAGGAATACCTGGCTGGATGGGTACAATAGGAATACCTGGCTGGATAGGTACAATCGGAATACCTGGCTGGATGGGTACAATAGGAATACCTGGCTGGATGGGTACAATAGGAATACCTGGCTGGATAGGTACAATAAGAATACCTGGCTGGATAGGTACAATAGGAATACCTGGCTGGATAGGTACAATAGGAATACCTGGCTGGATAGGTACAATAGGAACACCTGGCTGGATAGGTACAATAAGAATACCTGGCTGGATAGGTACAATAGGAAAACCTGGGTGGATAGGTACAATAGGAATACCTGGCTGGATAGGTACAATAGGAATACCTGGCTGGATAGGTACACTAGGAATACCTGGCTGGATAGGTACAATAGGAAAACCTGGCTGGATAGGTACAATAGGAATACCTGGCTGGATAGGTACAATAGGAATACCTGGCTGGATAGGTACAATAAGAATACCTGGCTGGATAGGTACAATAGGAATACCTGGCTGGATAGGTACAATAGGAATACCTGGCTGGATAGGTACAATAAGAATACCTGGCTGGATAGGTACAATAGGAATACCTGGCTGGATAGGTACAATAGGAATACCTGGCTGGATAGGTACAATAGGAATACCTGGCTGGATAGGTACAATAGCACTACCTGGCTGGATAGGTACAATAGGAATACCTGGCTGGATAGGTACAATAAGAATACCTGGCTGGATAGGTACAATAGGAATACCTGGCTGGATAGGTACAATACGAATACCTGGCTGGATAGGTACAATACGAATACCTGGCTGGATAGGTACAATAGGAATAACTGGCTGGATAGGTACAACAAGAATACCTGGTTGGATAGGTACAACAAGAATACCTGGCTGGATAGGTACAACAAGAATACCCGGCTGGATAGGTACAACAAGAATACCTGGCTGGATAGGTACAATAGCAATACCAGGCTGGATAGGTACAATAAGAATACCTGGCTGGATAGGTACAATAAGAATACTTGGCTGGATAGGTACAATAAGAATACCTGGGTGGATAGGTACAATAGAAATACCTGGCTGGATGGGTACAATAGGAATACCAGGCTGGATGGGTACAATAGGAATACCTGGCTGGATAGGTACAATAGGAATACCTGGCTGGATAGGTACAATAGGAATACCTGGCTGGATAGGTACAATAGCAATACCTGGCTGGATAGGTACAATAGCAATACCTGGCTGGATAGGTACAATAGGAATACCTGGCTGGATAGGTACAATAGGAATACCTGGCTGGATTGGTACAATAGGAATACCTGGCTGGATAGGTACAATAGGAATTCTTGTCAGCCCTGGTTAGTGGGCTGTATCACTTGTTTGCAGGTGGGTTCATTTCACTTGTCAATAAACTTTGAACAAGTATGTTTCTTATGAAGGTACCAAGGCATAGTTACAACACGCATGTCTGTTTTAATTTGGACACATGTATTTTGGTGAAGGAAATTTTTGATGGTAATGTGCACTTGACATTCACCTAATTTGTTCTCAGCATAAACATTATGATACTTTTGCATCAATTTTTGCTTTGGAGTTATCTATCATTTTATCTAAAATAATTTTTTTCTTCTAATAATTCATGGCCTCATTTCTCAATATTGGTATCTAATGTAAGAGTTTGGTTTAGAGATGACACTCATCAGCGAGAATGAGTGACATAGCGCATGTAACGGGTTTATAGCAGTGGGAGGAGCGGACGTGCAGAAAACACCCTGCAGAGCACTTTCAGTGACATGTAATACTGGCCTTGTTCGACTTCCATTCACCAAATCAACCACACAGAATGCCATTTTTTCAAAAATTATAAAAAAAATAGTATTTATGGAAATGGGCATGAAATTATCCAAATAGTAAAAGGGGTCATAGGCCATTTTAATGATTAGACACTTTTATTGATGGGTTTCATAGACATATTCATAAAAGGATTTCACTAACTTCCTCATACTGTTGAAAAAAAATAAAAACATGAATTTTTTTAGAAATACATCAGCTACTAAATGTTATAACCCAATTGACTCTACATTCAATATATTTTTTATTATTCTATTATATTTTTTTCAATAATTTCTATTCATACTAATTTTCTCATATTTTTCAGGGAATATTTCTTCATTTTTAGGGATTACTATGATAAGAGCGACTTATTGCTGATTATTTTCTGAAATTAGATTAATATTTAATTTATCTAATACCTCAAAAATAAATGTGAGGTCAAATTAAAGTCCGTCAAATTGTCACTTTTGTAACCCTACCGATTTAAGCTATTTTTAATCATTTTAGCTTCATAATAAATCTTGAAATTGACGGACTTTTTTTTCAATTTCTTTTTAGTATTATTGTGTTTTTCTGTGAAGTATTCTATATATTTTCATAAACTAACCCCCAATAAGCTGGCATTTTTATATTATTTCAAAAAAACTTAGTATTATAGTATTTTCCTCTGTTTTCCCTTATAGATTTACCACAAAGCTATAAATTGCTCTCAAATTGTTAATTATGAACAGATTTTGATGAATAAGGACTCTACGAGCTCGTATCTGAAAGATGTAGATGATAGGATAATAAAACATGTAGATAATTTCGTAGAAATAGGCTTTCTATTTTCAAGGTCATTGAAAGGTCACTTCAAGGTCACTGGCAATATTTGATCAAAATAGCCTAAGAAGGTTGACATTCGATCACATATCATTTGTAGATGTATATTGAGTAGTAAAAAAGTTATATCCCTATGTCTGCCATTTCTAGTGATGTTCTAGAGCACCATGGGATTGACTCTGCACTGGGCATGCGCAGAACCCCATGGTGCTCTCACAGCAACATTATTGTGAAAACTTATTAAATTCAAATATAGGAAACATGTATTCAAATATTTGTGATTTTTTGTAATAATGACATTATTGTTCTTTCTGGAGCCTTCCTTCCATACGTGTTAGACGCCTTCATTATAAACTATCAAACTATTTCATAGAACCTTGATCTAGATTCTTTATCATTTTGCAAATCCTGCGTGAACATGATTTTTTTTTTAAATCAACATTTTTTCCTCATCAGGAAGAGCCAATTGTGTAGTCATTGTTGACCAAGTTTTAACATTTTCGATAATGTTTACACTGTTTTACTTGATATAGAGGGTGTGTGGCAAACCCAATCCATCTACAGAAAATAATCATGAGATAAAGACAATAACATGGGTTTGTGCAGGTTTGAGACTGACAGATCTCTCTGTTAATTCTGGTGAAAGGATCTCCACCAGATCCAAGTTAAGAGACCTGTCAGCCTGACCACTGCCCCCCGAGCCTTGTTATTGCCTAACCTACCAGTGAAGCGATGAATGGTGCGATGATACCGCCAATCCTACCAAACATAGAGGCTGACCCTACACTGGAGGCCCTCAGAACTGTGGGAAACTGCTCCGACGTGTATATAAATGCGATCGCAAATGCTCCTCCAATAGCAAATTTTCCAATGAGAGAAAGTATCACTGTTGCCACTGAAAAACCTGCAACCATCAAACATCGTCTACAGCTGATCTTCAAACCAATCCATTTTGTTAGTTTATCGTGTATTTTACACTACTAATGAGGAGGAAGATAAAGGACATTAATATTTTCTTGCTTTATATCAATTATATGAACAAAGTCTTTTCACAACGAGGCAATATAGCCATGCAGATTTCGATGTATTCCCCTCCCCGACCACCACCCCAAAAAATGTTTGAAATTATAACTGGACAGAATACTATTAAAATGACCCGCTAAATTCTTATTTAAGATTTCCTGAGAAGTAGAAATGTATTGATTAATTAAGCTTGAAATGTTTTGATTAATTAAGCTTGAAATGTATTGATTAATTAAGCTTGAAATATATTGATTAATTAAGCTTGAAATATATTGATTTATTAAGCTGAGGTCTTCAATTTCCTGTTTAGTATATATATTTATAAATTTATACTTCTTGAAACAACAATCATTCAAAAATGTAATATCCATAAATTTGTAAACGATTCCCATTTTTCTTTGATTCAGACTACTTACTTTTTGGTACAATCGCACAAAGTCCTAAAGAAAGTCCACATATGACAAAAATGACAAAAAGTATCAATTTTCTGCCAAACCGCAAGTTGACCAATGGGAGAAGAACAAAAGCCGCGAGACTCTCCATCAGGCCACTCAGTACAAAGTTCAAATGGACCCCACCGGCAAGATTCCCTGAGTTGAAAGTCAGCCCGTAGTATACCAGTACTAAAACCATCCTGTAAAACATATATTGATAAAAAAATCAGGACCGCTATGCCACTCTCTTTTAGACATTTAGAGACAAATTTCAAATATTGATGTGATGTGCATGGTGAACCCAGGAATGTGCATATTTACAAAGATGTCCATTCTCATCAAGTGCGATATCCTTCAGAGAGCTAACGCTTATACATAATGTGCTGCTTACATCAGTCTTCTATAAATACCAATTTTAAAAGATTGATATAGCCTAATACAGTAGCGTCTTGCCTGTCACCTCATTTTACTCACTCTGTATTCAAAAGAGTAATGATCAAAAGTCTGAGATGATCAAAAGTCTGAGATGATCAAAAGTCTGAGATGATCAAAAGTCTGAGATGATCAAAAGTCTGAGATGCATTTCTTCCATTGGGAGAATTGCGAGTTGAAAATCTGGATTTTTTTTAAAATTGAGGTGTGACTATTCACTGAAACAAAACGTTTGTCTTCATAAAACTGAATCATTTATCCAATTGGTCATTATCAAATATTCGCTGAATATTCTTTTCAAAACGTGTTTTAACGT
The DNA here is from genome assembly GCA_949316495.1 of Amphiduros pacificus. Lineage (NCBI taxonomy): Eukaryota > Metazoa > Annelida > Polychaeta > Phyllodocida > Hesionidae > Amphiduros > Amphiduros pacificus. Next base: position 53,686,703 of record OX439005.1, read on the forward strand.
GTTGGTGTGGTTATTCACTCCTATCAATACGAGTTGTCATCTTGTGTAATCCACCCAATATCGTCTGCACCATTCATCCTAGTCAATGAGAATGCAATCACAATGTTTTATTTCTCACTCATTTACTGAGGCGTGACTAGTCACTGAGGAATAAATTTCACCATGGACACTGACAGTTCTATTCATGACATAATTTCTCATCAATTTCTGAAAACAGACAGACAGACGGACAGACAGACAGTGATATCTGAGTCTCGCTGACAACTGTCACAGGCGGGACATACAAATATTGATAATAATACATCTCCATTATTTCTTAGGTGAAGTACTTCAGCGTTTATTGTCGATGAAGAAATATAGCAAGGGCCATTCTTACCAAATGATACAGTTGATAATAGTTATTCTCCTCAGATTACTCGAAATCAACAAATTTATTGGATTAGTAGGTTGCACCTCTTCATCCTGAAATTCAAATAATCATTATCAGACAATTTCGAAAGTATCTTTATTGTTTGACAGTTGACAGAAATGATTAATTTGTTTTTCATTTGTTTTTCAGGTATGTGTCATAGGTATGTGTAAACTGATAGATGTCCATGCAAATACATGCTAGATTTCCAACTTTGAACAGGCTCGCATCATCTGCCACACGGCCTGTGCATGGCCGCCAACTCTAAGAAATATTACAATCGTGCCCCATCTATCTCATCAATACTACAGTGGTGCCCCATCTATCTCATCAATACTGCTGTGGTGCCCCATCTATCTCATCAATACTGCAGTGCTGCCCCATCTATCTCATCAATACTGCAGTTGTGCCCCATCTATCTCATCAATACTGCAGTGCTGCCCCATCTATCTCATCAATACTACAGTGGTGCCCCATCTATCTCATCAATACTACAGTGGTGCTACATCTATCTCATCAATACTACAGTGGTGCCCCATCTATCTCATCAATACTACAGTGGTGCCCCATCTATCTCATCAATACTGCAGTGGTGCCCCATCTATCTCATCAATACTACAGTGGTGCCCCATCTATCTCATCAATACTGCAGTGGTGCCCCATCTATCTCATCAATACTGCAGTGGTGCCCCATCTATCTCATCAATACTGCAGTGGTGTCCCATCTATCTCATCAATACTACAGTGCTGCCCCATCTATCTCATCAATACTACAGTGGTGCCCCATCTATCTCATCAATACTACAGTGGTGCCCCATCTATCTCATCAATACTACAGTGGTGCCCCATCTATCTCATCAATACTACAGTGCTGGCCCATCTATCTCATCAATACTACAGTGCTGCCCCATCTATCTCATCAATACTGCAGTGGTGCCCCATCTATCTCACCAATACTGCAGTTGTGCCCCATCTATCTCATCAATACTACAATGGTGCCCCATCTATCTCATCAATACTGCTGTGGTGCCCCATCTATCTCATCAATAATACAGTGGTGCCCCATCTATCTCATCAATACGACAGTGATGCCCCATCTATCTCATCAATACTGCAGTGGTGCCCCATCTATCTCATCAATACTACAGTGGTGCCCCATCTATCTCATCAATACTACAGTGGTGCCCCATCTATCTCATCAATACTACGGTGGTGCCCCATCTATCTCATCAATACTGCTGTGGTGCCCCATCTATCTCATCAATAATACAGTGGTGCCCCATCTATCTCATCAATACTACAGTGGTGCCCCATCTATCTCATCAATACTGCAGTGGTGCCCCATCTATCTCATCAATACTACAATGGTGCCCCATCTATCTCATCAATACTGCAGTGGTGCCCCATCTATCTCATCAATACTACGGTGGTGCCCCATCTATCTCATCAATACTACAGTGGTGCCCCATCTATCTCGTATTTTAAAATGCTTATTTTTTACATTACATGTATTGACGGAAACTATCTCAAATGATTACATATTCTTACGTATAATAGTATTACAAACTTGAGAATAAGAAAGAAAGTATATGAAATATATGGAAACATATAGTCGATCATTTAGTTGGTAGGGCATTGATTTGACTCCCCAAATATCAAGATATTTACATTTCCAGTAACAAAATGAATAATCAATTTGATGAAAATGTATGAATAAAAAGGAAAGTCTGATACAGGCAATGTAACAAGGTACCTCTTTTGATACATTCCAGCTTTCAGGAAGAGTTTTCTTATTTAATCTCGCCATTGTTCGAACCACTTCATCGGCTTTTGCTTTCTGACCTCTGGCATAAAGCCATCGCGGAGATTCTGGCAGTAACCTGAAATAAAACGGATTGTCGCCATATTATCCTCTACAGTCCACTGTTCCTTTAATTCTACTTTAAAAACTGGACAAAATGAACATTCAAAATATATGGGAATTTTCTATGGCTATATCAATAACTTTCCCAACAAGGTCAATTCCCCACAAGGTCAATTCCCCACAAGGCCAATCCCCCACAAGGCCAATCCCCCACAAGGCCTATCCCCCACACTATCAATCTTGATAGCCTTCGGTATAAGCATCACTGATATCTATTGTTATATTACATACAAGAAACATTTTAATGTATTTGATTGAGCTTAACCTTTAGAGGATTTCATTACATATGTGACCCCAAAACTTTATCTCAAACAAACTTATTAAATGCATTACCAGGAGCAAATGATAAAAGGTACAAAGAAGGCCGTCAAAGATATTGTCATCCTCATCCAGTTCTTGATATAATAGGCAATTAAGGCCAAGATGCAATATCCAGTTGTAAATCCAACCGAAGACACCATCATCGCTAGATGTCGCCATTGCACCCCAAGACATTCCACACCTGTCAAACACAATGATAGAATGGCTGCACAATGTGATATGTCATAAATAAGATCCTAAACCCAAAGAATGTGTTAATATTTTACACATTTCTGCAATGTGTTGATATACATATTATCTTTTTAACAGCATTCTCATTCAAATAGAAATTATTTTCATAGATACGTTCACAACAATAATGAATGGATTAAGAAGTGTATGGTACTGAATGACAAGATTTACACAATATAAAATAATAAACATGCATTTGGAATAGATGCACAGGTTGAAATCTAACATTATCTTTAAAAAACCCAAGATGGGCATAATTATAGTGATGTTTAAAGGCTCTTACAGTGCACATAAGTACATTCATACCATGCTGTACTCATGGCTGCGAGAATGAACTTGAAGACAGCAAAATCCAAAAAACCCTGAGAGAATGCACATCCAATTCGTGCTATCACATGACCAACCAGACCGATGTAAAGAACAGGGAGACGACCGAATCTGTAACAAGGAGTAACCATGAGGGGGGTTACCATAAGCAAGTGCCTTCTGGGGTGAAACACTGGAGTAAGGAGCTGTCGTGTTGGATTAAAAGGTGGATTCTGAGTCAGCGGCGAGAGCATTCGCATGCACGTGTTACCGGGAATCATTTTTTATAGCTGTAGCCTAGCCTCGAAAGGGCTAGCAAAAATGGGCTTTGTAATTTGGTCGAATATTGCAACCAAAGTTCCTCAGGGCCTACCACATAATTCATTATTAACATGTACATGTTGTCATTCTAGTCGATAAATTACGTTTCTGCTTTTACCACTTTAATCCACTATTCATTCATTCTATCACGTTATGCAATAAAAGGTTGAAAGATTAAGGATCATGTAATACCATAAAAAAGATTTTTACATATGAGAAATTAAAAATATTTCATCAAAAATATATATATCACTCTACAATGATAAATGTAGATCATTTATCTCTAAACTTAAATGCAATATCAAAGTGCTGAATCTATTGCCAGGTAGTTACCTGTCTGAAAGTATACCGGAAGTGATTACGCCTATGAGCATGCCGAGCATGAAGATGGATTGCTGCGCCGGGCCCATCCATTCCCGGCCACAAACCAGGTCCCACTACAAAACACAACACACACTCCCTACACAACATGCTTACAATTCTATTCTTAAAATAAATTATATAGGCATAGACACTTTGCCTGATTTATACGAGTTACACTGTTTTATACATGGTAATTAAAGATTTTATGTGTAAAATGAAAGAAATGATGCTCAAACTATGTTTGAGCACATTTCTAACATGAATTCCCCTCCCTATCCGGTTGAGGGCAAATTTAGGGAATATAACTTTGGTAGAGCTGTTTCAGGATGTTAATCTATTCTGGTGACATAACAAAGATGTGATGTAATTTATGTAAAATGTTTATTTCATTACTAAAAAAATCAAATATGCAAGTAAAATCACAGTTGTTCCCAATAAATTATTCTTTGTCCCTACTTTAAAATTCTAAGGCAAGACAATGGATACCAATTTATAAAGTCAGAACACAAATACCAATAATAGTACATCATACTCACAATGCCTGGTGCTGGTCTCTTCCCAGTCACCACACCACATTGCTTTTATAGTATTGACCTTGCCTATGTGGCAAGGAGTACTACTAGACTGACCATTTCTTTTAAACATAGGGTTGATTTAAAATGGTATCTTTACCATCATGGGTCTGTATGGAAATATGTTAGTTGATTTGCACACTATGGTATAAAATTTGACTGGTTCCTGATCACCTCATGGTCAGTGCCACTTAGCCATTCTTCAATGTCTGCGAGACACCTTATCATAGACCATGTTTTAAAATTATTAATTGTTTTACTGTACTAAGTGTTTTGACTATTTTGTGATAGTCATAAATATTTTCTATTGTTTTTTGATCAGTGCATTTGGTGCTTTGGTTCTGACTTTCATACATTTTATACATCAATATACTACATTAATACTTTTCTTGATATTTTCTTATTATTATTTAACAATTACCTACCTTACCTATTATACCTTATTATCTTATAATTGTCTGTCTTTCCTGATTATTTTATTTCCCTAAACTTCCTATTTTATTTTATTTATACTATATTTACTGACAAAGCCTTCACTATGGTGACTGACAGCCGCACCTTGGCCAACTTCGTATATATATATATATATATATATATATATATATATATATATATATATATATATATATATATATACAAATATTGTGGACAAGATGTTCAGGTTCAGTTATTTCTTATATATTCCGGGACGAAGTGTCAAACCAAGAGACGGACCACTATTCATTTGGGGGAGGGGAAAGGAAAATAGATTTTACCGATTATTTTTGACAGGCGGTCATTCTCAATTTTTTTTCTGAACCATACCATTTTTTTCTCAGTGAGTTGAGCCACTAAGTAGTTATTTATTGAAGTAAACTTATTTATTGTAGGAAACATCCGTTTATAAATAGCAATTTTGCTGACAACTTCATCAGAGATTGACTGATTTTTGGTCCCTTCCTCCATCCTCACATCAGGGGCTGAGGGAGCATCTTAAGAATCTTAAAGTGGTAGCTACTTTTCATACATATTCATCAGTTATTCATAAATTACAGGCTACTGTGCTCTGATTGGTCAGACATGTCAAGTTACTGTCAGGCATAGGAGGTTTTATCCTATTTGCCATGCGTGTGATCATTGGTTATGGCCACTGCACGGCCACCAATAGCCACACAAAAGTGTGTGCCCAGTGCTATAGACAAGGACTGGGACAGTGGAGAGCTTAATTAACACACCATTGCTTTTAGTAATAGGCACTAGCCTAATTGTCCCAGCAGGTGACATATTGGTTTCCTTGACAAAAAACTTGCTTTACTGACAAGGAAAGCTAGTTTGTTTGTTTGCTTGAGGTTTTGAATAACCTTCAATAGTATTTCAGTCATTTTGTGATGAGACCTACTTGTAGCAGATATAGTGCTGCCTCACTGAATTATTGTGTCGGAGGTCCTTGACATGACAACCCATCCGGTCACAGATTTACAAGGACATCAACCCCCCCCCTTCAGGCATGGACCTCAACTCATATGAGAAATTGTATCATGAATTTAATATCGTTCTGACCAACTGCCCCACGGCCAGTGTCTACCACGCTAGTGGCCACAAGGAAAGTCAGGGAGTCGGGCTTGTGTTTAATATGTCATGTCATTTTAAAAATATTATAATTTATCAAATCCAATCACTACAGATCATAAAATGTCTTGCCCAATAATAGATGTAAAGCAATCAAACCTTGTAAAAGATAAAACATATTTGCAATTAGATTGTATGACAGCAATATAACATTTATTATTGCTTTCAGATTACATGTTGCCCTAAAAGTTATGTTGTAAATTGTTTTTGTTGCTGTTGCCTCAAGACTGGCTCCCTAAACATGCATTGTGCAGATTGTACCTATTGTAGTAAATAATTTTTCATTTATATTTCACGATTTGTTATTTTATTTTTGGGTGTAAGGGAGGGAGTCCTGTCCCCTCTAGAATTGACTTCTACAAGCTGGAAACTTCTCCCAATATTTTGACCCATCAAACATTTTTTTTTCTGTAGATTGGAAATCTCAATTACTTTTTTTCTATAGATTGGCATTTTCAATATTATTTTAGCCACCAAGTGGTCTCACTGATATTCTATTTTCACTTTCCTGGATGAAGCCAGATTGATTTCTTTTAACAATTTTATGGTGACGGATAAAATGGAAGATATGAACAATTATAGCTCTCTTGAATATCTTAGATATACAGGGGAATAAAGAGCCAGGTCGATAGTTTGTGCATTATAACGGGGGAATAAAGAGACAGGTCGATAGTTTGTGCGTTATAACGGGGGAATAAAGAGACAGGTCGATAGTTTGTGCGTTATAACAGGGGAATAAAGAGACAGGTCGATAGTTTGTGCATTATAATGGGGGAATAAAGAGACAGGTCGATAGTTTGTGCATTATAACGGGGGAATAAAGAGACAGGTCGATAGTTTGTGCATTATAACGGGGGAATAAAGAGACAGGTCGATAGTTTGTGCATTATAACGGGGGAATAAAGAGACAGGTCGATAGTTTGTGCATTATAACGGGGGAATAAAGAGACAGGTCGATAGTTTGTGCATTATAACGGGGGAATAAAGAGACAGGTCGATAGTTTGTGCATTATAACGGGGGAATAAAGAGACAGGTCGATAGTTTGTGCATTATAACGGGGGAATAAAGAGACAGGTCGATAGTTTGTGCATTATAACGGGGGAATAAAGAGACAGGTCGATAGTTTGTGCATTATAACGGGGGAATAAAGAGACAGGTCGATAGTTTGTGCATTATAACGGGGGAATAAAGAGACAGGTCGATAGTTTGTGCATTATAACGGGGGAATAAAGAGCCAGGTCGATAGTTTGTGCATTATAACGGGGGAATAAAGAGACAGGTCGATAGTTTGTGCATTATAACGGGGGAATAAAGAGACAGGTCGATAGTTTGTGCATTATAACGGGGGAATAAAGAGACAGGTCGATAGTTTGTGCATTATAACGGGGGAATAAAGAGACAGGTCGATAGTTTGTGCATTATAACGGGGGAATAAAGAGACAGGTCGATAGTTTGTGCATTATAACGGGGGAATAAAGAGACAGGTCGATAGTTTGTGCATTATAACGGGGGAATAAAGAGACAGGTCGATAGTTTGTGCATTATAACGGGGGAATAAAGAGCCAGGTCGATAGTTTGTGCATTATAACGGGGGAATAAAGAGACAGGTCGATAGTTTGTGCATTATAACGGGGGAATAAAGAGACAGGTCGATAGTTTGTGCATTATAACGGGGGAATAAAGAGACAGGTCGATAGTTTGTGCATTATAACGGGGGAATAAAGAGACAGGTCGATAGTTTGTGCATTATAACGGGGGAATAAAGAGACAGGTCGATAGTTTGTGCATTATAACGGGGGAATAAAGAGACAGGTCGATAGTTTGTGCATTATAACGGGGGAATAAAGAGACAGGTCGATAGTTTGTGCATTATAACGGGGGAATAAAGAGACAGGTCGATAGTTTGTGCATTATAACGGGGGAATAAAGAGCCAGGTCGATAGTTTGTGCATTATAACGGGGGAATAAAGAGACAGGTCGATAGTTTGTGCATTATAACGGGGGAATAAAGAGACAGGTCGATAGTTTGTGCATTATAACGGGGGAATAAAGAGACAGGTCGATAGTTTGTGCATTATAACGGGGGAATAAAGAGACAGGTCGATAGTTTGTGCATTATAACGGGGGAATAAAGAGACAGGTCGATAGTTTGTGCATTATAACGGGGGAATAAAGAGACAGGTCGATAGTTTGTGCATTATAACGGATCTTTCTTGTATAATGGCATAACATTTGCAATCTTCCACATGGTTGGGATGTGACCAATGCTGATACAATAACTCAGAAGATGTGATAATGGTCCAGCTAAGGGTACAACTGCTTCCTTAAGAAGTCTGGTCATACCATCAGTTGCTTAGAAATTACTGAGATATTTATAAAGATCTTCAGGCTGGATTATCAATTGATCAATTCTATGAGCGCTATGAACAGATTTTATATGGTATTCAGCGCTATATAAATTTTATTATTATTATTATATTATATGGAATAACTGGAGCAACAGGTGGAAGTGATATTGTGGATTCATCTCAGTTTCGTAGCCTGAGATGCAAAAACATTAGTATACAGATAGAGATTCCTTAAGTTTCCTTAAGATATTTCATTAGTTTTTTTAGATCTTAACTTCAGCTCTGCTTCCCTGCATTCTGCTGGAACCTTATCTCTACGGTGACGATATGCTGTTCTCATTTCCTCATTACTAGTTTCATTACTATTTTCATGACTAGTTTAATAGTGTCGAACACCAACCTTGAGCATATCCAGTTAAATCTTAGAGTATTATGAATGCATGAATACATTTATGCACTCAAAATTCAAGGAAATTCAGTTCTATATTATGTTGTCAGTTAAGCAACGACACGCATCATAATAAACACGCTAGAAAACAAAACAGTATTTCTGTTTATGTTATGCGCCATCTTTATGTTTAAACGAAATGATCGCGACGAAAAACCAGAACATAAAAAAAAAAGCGTGTCAATCAGTGCAGTAAACGCAGATTAAATATTTGTAATACTAGTATACACTTTGTGAACAATTCATATCTCCATGTGCCGTAATAAAGTTCTCCAATTGGTGTTTGGAAAATATATATATGAATATTCATGATGCAAACTCATTAAATATCATATTATGAAATATTTGATGATTAACCCGGGTTAACATCATGATAATTAAAGTCATGTGTATGTTTCCTGAGATGTGTACATTGATTCAGATTATTTCCAGATTATATCCATAAACAACCGTGAATGTTATACACTAATCGATCACCCAATCTATAAATGCATCTATTATCACCCATTTTAATTGCATTTGACCAGTTTCTGGATTCAAAGTTAACTTGCCAACCTTATAGCATATAGATAAACATCATGCTAATCCTGTCACTGCTTCATTGACTTCAACTGACACTGAGTAATGATACATGTGAATCACAAACTGCGCTTATGACTTCAATCACTCTGTAGCTTATGACCATACGCTGTCTGCAAACCCCCCAAAAATAGGTTTGATCTTAGCCATGTGTCTAAAGGTAGCATATAGTTGTATATGAGAAGACGGAGATTAGACATTGCATTGATCCCACAATGTTGACACTACCTTAGCTTTTCAGATTCCCTAAGCTAATGACAAGGAGATTTGACATTGCATTGATCCCACAATGTTGACACTACCTTAGCTTTTCAGATTCCCTAAGCTAATGACAAGGAGATTTGACATTGCATTGATCCCACAATGTTGACACTACCTTAGCTTTTCAGATTCCCTAAGCTAATGACAAGGAGATTTGACATTGCATTGATCCCACAATGATGACACTACCTTAGCTTTTCAGATTCCCTAAGCTAATGACAAGGAGATTTGACATTGCATTGATCCCACAATGTTGACACTACCTTAGCTTTTCAGATTCCCTAAGCTAATGACAAGGAGATTTGACATTGCATTGATCCCACAATGTTGGCACTACCTTAGCTTTTCAGATTCCCTAAGCTAATGACAAGGAGATTTGACATTGCATTGATCCCACAATGTTGACACTACCTTAGCTTTTCAGATTCCCTAAGCTAATGACAAGGAGATTTGACATTGCATTGATCCCACAATGTTGACACTACCTTAGCTTTTCAGATTCCCTAAGCTAATGACAAGGAGATTAGACATTGCATTGATCCCACAATGTTGACACTACCTTAGCTTTTCAGATTCCCTAAGCTAATGACAAGGAGATTAGACATTGCATTGATCCCACAATGTTGACACTACCTTAGCTTTTCAGATTCCCTAAGCTAATGACAAGGAGATTTGACATTGCATTGATCCCACAATGTTGACACGACCTTAGCTTTTCAGATTCCCTAAGCTAATGACAAGGAGATTAGACATTGCATTGATCCCACAATGATGACACTACCTTAGCTTTTCAGATTCCCTAAGCTTATGACAAGGAGATTAGACATTGCATTGATCCCACAATGATGACACTACCTTAGCTTTTCAGATTCCCTGAGCTAATGACAAGAAGATTAGACATTGCATTGATCCCACAATGTTGACACTACCTTAACTTTTCAGATTCCCTGAGCTAATGACAAGGAGATTTGACATTGCATTGATCCCACAATGTTGACACTACCTTAGCTTTTCAGATTCCCTAAGCTAATGACAAGGAGATTTGACATTGCATTGATCCCACAATGATGACACTACCTTAGCTTTTCAGATTCCCTGAGCTAATGACAAGGAGATTAGACATTGCATTGATCCCACAATGTTGACACTACCTTAACTGTTCAGATTCCCTGAGCTAATGACAAGGAGATTTGACATTGCATTGATCCCACAATGTTGACACTACCTTAGCTTTTCAGATTCCCTAAGCTAATGACAAGGAGATTAGACATTGCATTGATCCCACAATGTTGACACTACCTTAGCTTTTCAGATTCCCTAAGCTAATGACAAGGAGATTTGACATTGCATTGATCCCACAATGTTGACACTACCTTAGCTTTTCAGATTCCCTAAGCTAATGACAAGGAGATTTGACATTGCATTGATCCCACAATGATGACACTGCCTTAGCTTTTCAGATTCCCTAAGCTAATGACAAGGAGATTAGACATTGCATTGATCCCACAATGTTGACACTACCTTAGCTTTTCAGATTCCCTAAGCTAATGACAAGGAGATTAGACATTGCATTGATCCCACAATGTTGACACTACCTTAGCTTTTCAGATTCCCTAAGCTAATGACAAGGAGATTTGACATTGCATTGATCCCACAATGTTGACACTACCTTAGCTTTTCAGATTCCCTAAGCTAATGACAAGGAGATTTGACATTGCATTGATCCCACAATGATGACACTTCCTTAGCTTTTCAGATTCCCTAAGCTAATGACAAGGAGATTTGACATTGCATTGATCCCACAATGATGACACTACCTTAGCTTTTCAGATTCCCTAAGCTAATGACAAGGAGATTAGACATTGCATTGATCCCACAATGTTGACACTACCTTAGCTTTTCAGATTCCCTAAGCTAATGACAAGGAGATTAGACATTGCATTGATCCCACAATGTTGACACTGCCTTAGCTTTTCAGATTCCCTAAGCTAATGACAAGGAGATTAGACATTGCATTGATCCCACAATGTTGACACTACCTTAGCTTTTCAGATTCCCTAAGCTAATGACAAGGAGATTTGACATTGCATTGATCCCACAATGATGACACTACCTTAGCTTTTCAGATTCCCTAAGCTAATGACAAGGAGATTTGACATTGCATTGATCCCACAATGTTGGCACTACCTTAGCTTTTCAGATTCCCTGAGCTAATGACAAGGAGATTAGACATTGCATTGATCCCACAATGTTGACACTACCTTAGCTTTTCAGATTCCCTAAGCTAATGACAAGGAGATTAGACATTGCATTGATCCCACAATGTTGACACTACCTTAGCTTTTCAGATTCCCTAAGCTAATGACAAGGAGATTAGACATTGCATTGATCCCACAATGTTGGCACTACCTTAGCTTTTCAGATTCCCTAAGCTAATGACAAGGAGATTTGACATTGCATTGATCCCACAATGATGACACTACCTTAGCTTTTCAGATTCCCTAAGCTAATGACAAGGAGATTTGACATTGCATTGATCCCACAATGATGACACTACCTTAGCTTTTCAGATTCCCTAAGCTAATGACAAGGAGATTTGACATTGCATTGATCCCACAATGTTGACACTACCTTAGCTTTTCAGATTCCCTAAGCTAATGACAAGGAGATTTGACATTGCATTGATCCCACAATGATTTCACTACCTTAGCTTTTCAGATTCCCTAAGCTAATGACAAGGAGATTTGACATTGCATTGATCCCACAATGATGACACTACCTTAGCTTTTCAGATTCCCTAAGCTAATGACAAGGAGATTAGACATTGCATTGATCCCACAATGATGACACTGCCTTAGCTTTTCAGATTCCCTAAGCTAATGACAAGGAGATTTGACATTGCATTGATCCCACAATGTTGGCACTACCTTAGCTTTTCAGATTCCCTAAGCTAATGACAAGGAGATTTGACATTGCATTGATCCCACAATGATGACACTACCTTAGCTTTTCAGATTCCCTAAGCTAATGACAAGGAGATTAGACATTGCATTGATCCCACAATGTTGACACTACCTTAGCTTTTCAGATTCCCTAAGCTAATGACAAGGAGATTTGACATTGCATTGATCCCACAATGATGACACTACCTTAGCTTTTCAGATTCCCTAAGCTAATGACAAGGAGATTTGACATTGCATTGATCCCACAATGTTGACACTACCTTAGCTTTTCAGATTCCCTAAGCTAATGACAAGGAGATTTGACATTGCATTGATCCCACAATGTTGACACTACCTTAGCTTTTCAGATTCCCTAAGCTAATGACAAGGAGATTTGACATTGCATTGATCCCACAATGTTGACACTACCTTAGCTTTTCAGATTCCCTAAGCTAATGACAAGGAGATTAGACATTGCATTGATCCCACAATGTTGACACTACCTTAGCTTTTCAGATTCCCTAAGCTAATGACAAGGAGATTAGACAAATCTTGGCTTAACTTCACATCTAGGACTTTGTGATGATATCACTTTAATAAAAATGTCAGTTTAATAAAAAAAGATGTCTTATTTCATATATTTTTGTCCGTGCCCACAAGGTAAGCTGACTGCGTAGGTTTTGACAATGTACAATTTGAAGTGTTATGGCACAGACAGAAGTAGTCCAGTCAAAATATGAAATGACCCAGAACAAATTAGAACAGAAACCATGTTGGTGTTATTTGTCTCAGAATGTTACCCAGATGAACATATAAAAAGTCTATCAAAATCAACTTAGTGGAACATCACCTAATTCAGGTTTTTTTGTATGATTAAAGGTTCCTTGCACACTGAGATAATGTCATGCCCTTGCTGTTGGTGTTAAGCAGTTATTTTTAGGCCATGATAAGGAAATAGATAGCTTATATAGCATTTCTTGTAATGTATTTCATACAATGCCAGCATCATTCTGCTATGAAATACATTGTATATTCTTAACATCTTTATGGTGGAAAGAAAAAAAGAAATTCACTGAATTATCAAGGATCGAATCACAGATGACATGTCAGACTCCATAAAAGTGCCAAATATAGATATGTTCAGTCATTCATGAACAGATATAAAATCATTGGCAACATGAATTGCATCATCTGTGTGATCTTTTTGAACGTGAATTTTCATTAGACCATTTAGCCTCTTCTATGAAATCTGCAGCTTCATAATGGATTTTTCTGTAATGTTCCTGTGGGGTGCCGGGGTGATATGTAGGCCCTAATCCAAAGAGCTGGGGACCAGTTACCCCTAATACATTACATTTTTTATTCACTTTGTTCTAAAATTGATCAAATTCTGTGTCTGTCTGTTTTGTTTTGAGTGTTATAATTGTTGGGCTAGCCATTCTCTGGCTTTCTGCTGCTGACACTGGTGGACTTTGACGGATTTACTAAGATTATAACTGTGTTTCAGAATGTCTTCTGCCAATAAGACACCAAAGTCATGTACACATCTAATACACCTCTAATTCTACTGTGCTTTTTAGAATCTCTAACATAATCTAAAGCCTCTTCCCAGACTTCATTTAAAACTTTAAAATTCACAATGTCATTGTTCATAGTATCTGTCTTTACTGTCCATCTGGTTGGACAAAGGAACCTTATGCCAGGAGAACCCGTAGTTACTGTTTCTTTTATCTTAGTAGTCACCAAACAGACCAATGATGAGTTTTAATAGGTTCTCTGGCAAAGATAGAGTATGTCTTCAGACTACTACCTGACACTTTCGAGTCAAGAGATTTGGGGTCATCAGTTTCAATTTATTTTGAGCGATGCACTTTTATTGGTCATTTTTGAGAGGAAGAGTACAAAATATGGGTATTACCAATTTGAAAAGTTTCCCAATGGATTTCTCATGTCCAAAAAAACATAAAATAGACTCTAAGATTACTGTCAAATAGGAGTCAAGCAATATTATATTTAAGTTTTGCCCTGCCATGTTTCGGCCATTTTGGATTTATGCAAATTACGCATTGTTCCACTACTTGGATTTTGGTAGACTTTTACTATGTTATTCTCTAGGCTCTTCCGAGACATTTTCTATCAGTTTTATTTCTGTTCTAATTTGTTCCGGGTTAGGCCATTTTTTGTCATATATTGACTGGACTAAAGAGGTAACAGTAGAATGCCAACAACCTTTGCTTTATTTTACAGCAATTTCTACTTTACCTATAATAGCGGTGTATATTGATGCCATAACAGTTATTGTACAATAATGATGATAACATTGAAATCCTGTAAATTTACAGCGATAGTTTCTATTATATTAATCTATTTTTTATCCAGAAATATTTAGAATAAAATAAAGAGATCAAACTTTTGCGAATACATTATAAATTATTTCTGTAACTATTTCTTTTTCGCGTTTGTTTAATTGTAACTGCAAAGAAGAACCATAATTTAGATAAATTCATCCTTCTTTACTACAACAAAAGTACACCAAGCCAGTAACAGAATTTTACATTTGCATCTTTTGCAAGGGTCTTGAAAGAGACATCTCAAGAGATATAGTCGGCCGTTATATCACATTGTATGCCGATAATGACTGAAAACAGCGCCCAAATTGTCCGCCATTCTCTCCCTGGTCAGTTTCTCATTGTAGTCATCACAAAAATACGTTTTTGTCCCCGCCTGATTATTTCCGCCGTGTTCACTCCTGTTCAAAAGTCGAGCACGTTTTCGGGATTCGTAACCATTTAACAATTAAAAAAACGTGCACGACTTTACACATAAATCAAATATGGTTCGTAATCTGGTCCCCTATCACTATTTCTAGTTCAAATTCATATTAAAAACGTCACGTACCAGTCAAAAAGCCTGAGAAGAGCAGACGACAATTTTACAGCTTGGGGTATTCTTAGCTTTCTTTAAATGAATATTTGATTAATTTTCGATTGAGAAATGATCAGAAATATGAGTGTATGTAGATATGTATGTAGGTAGGTAGGTACGTAGGATGGTATATAGGTAGATATGTAGGTAGGTATGTAGGTTGGTATGTATGTATGTAGATATGTAGGTATATATGTAGGTTGGTAGATATGTAGGTAGATATGTAGGTGGGTATGTACATATGTACGTATGTAGATATGTAGGTAGGTATGTAGGTAGATATATAGGTTGGTATTTAGGTAGGTGTGTAGGTTGGTATGTAGGTAGGTGTGTAGGTTGGTATGTAGGTTGGTATGTAGGTTGGTATGTAGGTTTTATAAGCTGAATATCTCTCACAAGTGCGAAAAAGCCGCAAAATTAAAAAGAAAAAGCATGCATTGAAATGTCTGATGTTGAAGACAAATGTCTGATGTTGGCTGGCTGAACATCAGACATATTGTCTGATGTGGGTCAAAAAGTTTTGGCGAACACTGTGATATCTGCTATGACAGTACAAACCATATACATGGCCAGCCTATCACCTTAATCAATGCTAACGATAGCGAACTAAGATCGGTAATATTTTACAGCAAGAAATAGAAGTAGCTGTTGGTCTCCAGTAAACGTTGTGGGTAACGGTGCTACCTGAAACGTTTGCTTTGGGCAATGGACAGTGTGGACAAACATCTGTGAGTGACTTTTTGCACATTAGAATTCACTATTTTCTTTGACATGTTGCCTTCATAAATGTGTATAACTATATACACTCTATGACCCGTGAGGAACTATATAATTGTAGGTGTTGACGTGTATTTGTCTGCACCACTGGTATATGTGCTTAGGGATGGGATACTGAGATATATGAGGACTGCTCCAGCTTGCCACTGTCTATACAAACACCCTGCGTTATTACTGTCTGATATTCCCGCCAACCACTTAAAGCCAGTTTCATTTTCCAAGAACCATGAAGACGCGTATTTATTCATTACTTAGGAAGACTGTGATCATTCTGATGATGTTTTATGTAGTTCACTTACAAAAACATTACTGAAGCACAATGTGTGACCGTTACCATTTCCAAGTTGTGGATGTGCCATTTGATTTTGGAGGAATTATTTTGTTGAGATTGGGAATTAAGTAAATTGTCCATTTCGTGAGGAGTAAAATGTTGAGAGGACGTTTCATCATATCCAGAATTAAGACTTAGATGAAATTTCTTTTAACCTAATAGGTAACCATAGACCCAAACGATGGTTAAAGAAAACTATATGAAAATAAAATATGCATTGTCACTAAAATTTAAACAAATATTTTAATCATGAAATAAGGTAATGATTATTTTATACCAATATTAGATATCAATTCACAGGCCCACTAGTGGTGTTGCTAATGTGCTGGTTACCCACACGTGGTTACCATGGTTACCCACACCTAGTTACCATGATTACCCACACGTGATTACCATGGTTATCTACATCTGGTTGCCGGGCTTGTTGGGTGCGCATTGTGGAGAAACCTACCTCAGCCACAGTAGTCCAGCCATACTGATCACTGTGGTACCGCCACTGCTGGCAAGGTCTGGTAGGTACACTGTCCAAACTACTCTCATTATGTTGTAAAATATAGTTAATATCATCGGGGGTCAAGGCGGTGTAATTCATGTCTATGAAGTGGCACTGTTTACCGTCCCTCTGGGCAGGGGGTGCCACAAGTTGAAGAAGCTCTGCGGTGGTGAAGTTGTCCGCCATTCCCGGGGGCATCCCGGGAGGAATGCAGGTATGCTCCATCATGCCACTCTGGAAGAGGGATTCACAAATATCCAGACCAGTCGGAATAGACATGGCAAACATATGCAACAAAACAAGAAACTGGAAGCGCCCGATGTCACCGACATGGTGCTTGAGGACGTCATCGAACTTCATGTTAAAAGTTGTAGACGGTGAGGCAAGCGGATGAGGATCGTGTTTATGAAGTCGGCTGTGTGTGTGTGTGTGTGCTGATGCTCTGCTCCGGATGTGTGCCATGGCAGGGGCAACCCCCAAACTTTGAGGCCCTGTCAGCCTTGGAATCATGGAGAGTGGGGAAGGAGGGGAGGGGGGAGGGGGAGGGGGAGGGGGGATGGGGAGCTGGTGTGGGGAAGGAAGGGTGGAGGGCGGAGTAGCAGCAAGGCAGGCAAACAGGCTTGCATGTATTTCTCTATGATCTGCACTTTCAATGACATGCCAAAGTTCATGCCCTGGATGGATAAGCATATTAAACATGAGAGATCTCTCAATAGAAGGCTTGAGAGAAAGATGAATAAGACAGAGCTACAATTCAATACTTTTATTGACATAAGAGATCAATACAAATCTATTTGTCTTTTCATTAGCTATAATATAAATTTTCATAACATCAATATCAAATACTACAATAAACTATTTTATGCCATCAATTAACAATTATGACAACACAAACATAAACACTTCAATAAAGATAAAGATAATACAAAAATATATTTTATTCGAGGGTATTGTTATGGTGCTTTGGCAGCCAGACATTTGAATTGAGAGTACAATATTTTAAAGGTACAAGTATGAGATTATGGGGAAAACAGTTATTGACTATTCCTTTTTTGGAAGCTGTGATAAACAAAATGGGCTCGGCATGTTATAATGTCAGTATTCTTGCATTCCATTATCTTTATGAGTTTGTCATTATCATTCAATGTGTTAAAATCAGTAAGTAGACCTGTCCATTTATCTAAAAGGTTACTTCGTTCAGTTTGGAGTGGGGAAAGAAGCTTCGTTGTGATCACAGTGACGGCATATTCTATTCTCGGCTGGTGTTTTTGGTTTGTCATATTGTCCTGTTTCAATTCTAAGCTTATGTGAGCTGATTCTGAAACATATTAATGAAATCTGATATCTAATATCTTTGAGGTCGAAAAGGTAATTTTCAAGTCAGTATTCATTTTTTATAGTTTGAATGTTCTTAGTTTTCGCATCAGGTCTGAATTTTGAATATTTTCCATGGTTTCTGCAGTGAATTTTTTAAGAGTTTTTCTTTTTATCTTTAACAAGTGCAATTTCAATTTGGGTGATGTTTTGTCTTTCCCATATGTCATTTTCTCCAATTTCATTCAGGATATAGTGTATAACTGAACACCAGTTCTTTTTGCCAAGATTATGTATATCATAATGGCTATTGTATGCCTGTTTCAAGATATGTGATTCTGGAAAATCTAGTATTCTTTGACAGTATTTGATCATCTTGTAAAATCCAGACCTTTTGAATTTATAAGTGTTCTTACAATTTTGAAAGCATTTCCTAAAGTTGAGATCCTAGGCACAGGAATAATTTCACACAACACTTTCAGCTTTAAGTTACTTTGTAGAATCTGATTTTATTATTTTATTGTACAGGTATATATACTGACTTGGCCTACACACAAATATGCTGAGCCTTTCCCCTACAGGAAACAATGTGGGTTTCTCACCTAGTCATTAGGTCCTGTTAACCTTAACTAAGTGGGTACAAATTGAGGGCAGTTAGAGACAAAAGTACATATATGGTATAATGTTGATAGTGATACATACAGTTCTCTGTAGAGCCCACACACATCGTCCTTATTCTAGGAGGACAAGGTCATAGAGTGACCCCAAGATGCAGCAACCCGTAACTGCTTGATTAATGACATTTCTTGTGAAGTGGCTACTTATATAGTACTGGTGAATAATACAGGATTAAAATATATGAATTCTAAGTAATACAAACTATGACTGATCATACAATTATGAGACAATAATATATTAATATGACATAACAATAATAGTGATACTTTTATGGATATTAATAATATTATGAAGCATTAATTTAGGTGAGAAGTATATATTTTACATACCTCCCCCACTTAAAGTTTTGTGGCCCTATACTAGGACACAAAACTCTGAACTTGCTATATTAGCATATTTATGAGATAAAGTGAGGTTACTGCATATAGCATTTATAGTACTAACTTAGTTACAATAAGTTAAACAGTCAAAATAGCTAATTCATCTAAAGACATTTCATCTAATTTCGGTGTAGCATTTACATTAGTTCTCTTTTCCTGCCTAGGCTTTGCTTTATTTTTCCTAAATAAATAAACACCTAAGACTAATACTAGTCCAATACCAGCCAATAATAACAATGTGCTTGATATCTCAGCATGATAAGGTAAGTGTACTTTGACATGGCCATCTTCCAGCTTTTTGATATCAATTAGGGGAATGTCTAATCTATTTTTAAATTTTAGCACTTCAACAGTTTTTACACTCAAATGTTGTGGCCATGTGAAGTTTATACCTTTGTTATATACAAGCACTTTGTTATGTTTTATGACTTTGCTATTACCCTTTCTAGTGCCACTCACACTCCATTCAGTAGTTTCCAATTTACAATTTCCAGGGCCCGATTTTTCCATCGTACTTCAATTTGAAGTACATGCTCAGATCCTAATTTCATGCTCAGATTTTAAGTTTTGCTCAGATTCTGAGTATATACACAAATCCGATTTTTCCATCATGCTTGGAAAACACAGACTTGAAGTTTTTGCTCAGATTTGAAGTTCATGCTCACATTCTGAGTATTTACTCAGATCCAAGATTTTTGGATTTTTTCAATGTGCTCAGACATTTTTCATGCTCAGATTCTGAGTTTTCATGCTCAGATTCTGAGACAGCTCAGAGGCTGGCTTCAAGCTGAAGTTAATGCTCCAAAGTATGAATTTTTATGAAATATTGAGCAATTTATGTTAAATTAAAGGATTAGATATGGTTTAATTGAATAGAATCACATGCAGATGCATTCCCAGTCACTGGAAAAGTTGTTACGTTACATAGTGATCCCCCATAGTGATCCCCCATTCCGAGCCCCTTTTATCCCCTTTTTTGAGCCTCTGTATTTTCTCATTTGAATATGACGTCATGGGAGTATTTACTCAATTAAACAATGGAAATATGACGTCATATGGCTCAAGTACGTACTTCAAGTCTGAGCAAATACTTCGTGAAGTAAGCACAATTGAAATTGTGAGCATGATGAAAAAATCCAAAATACTTCACTTTTGGAAGCAAACTTCGGTAAGTATGGCTTCAAATCTGAGTACATGCTCAGATTTAAGATTTGAAGTACGATGGAAAAATCGGGCCCAGGTATGCTCATTTTTGTAGGGACAATTAATTCTTTTATGACTGGAACTTTACCTGTACATCTCAAAGTGGTAATTAATTTTGTATAAGGAATAATTACAAGTCTACCAATATCAATCCAAAATACATCAGAATTTCTATTATTTCTTTTTGACACTTGAATTGTACATAAGTTCAAAGAATTATTTGTCACTAAACCCCACTCACAAGTACGATCTAAAACTTCTTTCTGTGGCATGCACATCTGTGGTTTATGTCCATAACAATTTTCTGGCCAAAATACACTGCCAGTGTCAGTATTCACTGCAACCTTGGGGTTGCCCTTGACCTGACGAATCAAATCTTGATTTATTGCAACAGGAAAATATGAAAGTTTATACTGTAAATAATGTGTCCTTCCAGCAGCAGGTATTTCAACCTTAAATACTAATCTACTGCCTTCTGTCCATAATGGCTTTATCCGTAGATTTTCATAATACCATTCTGGAATGGGTGTTTCATAGCCCCAATGTCTTAGCTTAGCTAGAATAGATTCTAGCTCAGAGGTAGCCAGGGTATTCTCCGTCAGCCAACCTCTTTCAAGTTCTCTTTTCTGTTGCATGAATGTGTCCCATTGTTTCATGTATTCATGGTATACAATTTCCAACTCAGAAATTGTTCCATCTATAGACCTTGCGACTGACAGTCTATTTACTTTTTCATCAAGAGCAGACAGTTTATCACTATATTCACGTAACTGGTTTTGCAGGGCAACTTCATGTTTTTGTAAGTCTCTTATATCAAACTGGTTATCTTGTACATACTTTCTAGTTTGGTTGATAATTGTCACCATTGCGTCTATTTTATGTACAATGACATCATCATTGTTCGACACTTGAGTTACAATATTGCGTAATTCTTTTACCTCTGATGTTGTGGCTGTTCCAAAGAGTGTCCTGCTGATCTCTCCAACTGCATCAATCAGCCCTCTTTTCATTCTTTTAATCCGTACTATAGACCTAGTGAGTCGGCCTAGGTAGAGCTCTGCCTCTTGTGCACCAGGTAGGTCAAGCGCTTTTAGCCTAGCCTCCCATGTTTGCTGGTCTATTTCTGTCACATGTGACCCCACTACTTGGATACCGTCTTTAACTTTACTCACCCACGCCTGCATGGGGATCTGGTTAGGTGGGTTAATCACAACTAGTGCAGTCCATATTGCCTCAATGGTTCTGGTGGAACCCATTTCTTCAATGAGAATGCCATCTTCTTGGAACAGCTCTGCTTCAGATAATCCTATTATTAGCACAGTTAAAACAAAACAGATACCAGTGCTATACATTGTCTCTTTGCTTCCAGGTTCTCTTCACTGTCAGCAATGTGTCGCTTCCTATTGTCTGCTATGTCTTCTGTTTGCATAGGCTCTGCCGGTTGTCCTGCTAGACGTCTACTGCGCCTTACTTCAGGATAGTGACGGTTATCTTCACACAGAGGGGAAGAGCTTCTTCACCGTTTGCGTGAAATCTCCGGTGCTTGATCTGGTGTGTGTTGCTGGGCCGGTACTGCTGATTCCGTCTGAGCTGCTTGTGGGTTTGGAACATTTATAAGTAGCCGGCGCCTAGTCCTTGTAGGACGGGGAATTACCTCATTCCACTCGAGATCCGGGTTGACCAACTTGACCTTGTCACGGTTAATCACCTTTCGTTTCCCATTCCTTTGGTTTACAATGGTGAGTACTGGGCCTTGTACTCGTATAACAGTGTACTGATGATCCCATTTACCATCTAGTGGTGCCCTCTCTTGAGCAATCACAACAACCTGATCTCCTGGTCGAACTTGACCTGTTAACCGCTCAAGGTTGTATCTTCGGCTTTCTTCTGTAGCCCTTGCAGCATCTTAGTAATTTCTTTTTCGACTTGATTTCTCTTACTCAATGGGAGGCGATAAGGTCTCTGCCGGATAGGGTCACTATTTCCTGTATTTATCTTCATGGACACCGATGGCATTTTGCCATTTGGGGATTCTTCATCTGCAAAAAGTTGGGGCCTCTCCTTCACATACTCATCCACAGAGGCAGCTGCAACTCTTAAAGTCTTTTTCTTTTGCTTTTTATCCCTCAATTCCTGTCCATCCAATAAGACTACCTGTTTCTTGTAGTGAATGACAGCTCCTAGGCTACGGAGGCTGTCATCTCCTAACAGAAGGTCATGGGACATAGTTTCTATAACAGTTACTTCCAAAAACTTTCCACAGAGTTCTATTAATGTCCTACCTTTTGTTCTTATTGGATGACCCGACAGCGAATGAAGTATTTCTGCTGGTCTCATAATAGGTTTTCTATGATACATTTTACAAATATCTCTCCAGAGATCTTCCTTTATTAATGTTCTACAGGCACCGGTATCCACTAGAGTATTCGCGTTCAAAGTTTTAGTTACAGGTAAATGGATACATACTCTTGTGTCCGGTGCCCCTAGGCGTTTCCCGCCGCCATTTGCTTTTTGCAATCCCTGGCAAAATGTCCAGCCTCGCCACATTGGAAACAGTTTGGTGTTCCATCTTCATTAAAAGCTGGCTTATTAAATTTCTTTAGCCCTCTAGGTCCACCTTTGAGCTGCGGTTATGGCATCCAGCCAGTCTCTCAGCTGCTCTCTGACACTACCATCACAGCTGTTAATGTGACGGCCATGTTGTTCTAACCTTTTTCTGATCTGTTCATCAGCTCTCTGTCTGTTTCTTTCTTCTTGTGCTTGCACTAATTGTTCTGCCATTTTGACTTAAAAAGTTCCAATAATAACTGTGAGTTAACTGTGTATTAGAATCAGTTTTATGTCTCGTCGTGGTCGCCAATGTAAAATCCAGACCTTTTGAATTTATAAGTGTTCTTACAATTTTGAAAGCATTTCCTAAAGTTGAGATCCTAGGCACAGGAATAATTTCACACAACACTTTCAGCTTTAAGTTACTTTGTAGAATCTGATTTTATTATTTTATTGTACAGGTATATATACTGACTTGTACAGGTATATATACTGGCCTACACACAAATATGCTGAGCCTTTCCCCTACAGGAAACAATGTGGGTTTCTCACCTAGTCATTAGGTCCTGTTAACCTTAACTAAGTGGGTACAAATTGAGGGCAGTTAGAGACAAAAGTACATATATGGTATAATGTTGATAGTGATACATACAGTTCTCTGTAGAGCCCACACACATCGTCCTTATTCTAGGAGGACAAGGTCATAGAGTGACCCCAAGATGCAGCAACCCGTAACTGCTTGATTAATGACATTTCTTGTGAAGTGGCTACGTATATAGTACTGGTGAATAATACAGGATTAAAATATATGAATTCTAAGTAATACAAACTATGACTGATCATACAATTATGAGACAATAATATATTAATATGACATAACAATAATAGGGATACTTTTATGGATATTAATAATATTATGAAGCATTAATTTAGGTGAGAAGTATATATTTTACAATCTGTACTTTTTGATAAAGATTATTATTGAAATTCTCTGAGTCGGCATATTTCTCAAACCTGGTGGAAAAAAATAAACATGACCGGAAGACTTTTTAAAATCATTGAAAAAGTCATGCATAAAAACAATGACACACCTATGCCCCAGTCTGGTTGTGAGAGCACTCAAGCAGAAATATTCAATGAATTCTTCTTGGAAATAAATGATAATATTCGCGAAGAATTGGATATAGCCTCACACAGCACAAATCGACCACCAGATGACGCCTCTCCCAAAATCATACATTGGGGAAACTAGACAAATTTGAACTCTTAACGGAAAATGAGGTGAGAAAACTAATTAAGAAGGCTGCCAATAAGTCATGTGAGCTTGACCCCATTTCAAAATGGCTGCTGGTTGACCTCCTTGATGACCTCCTACCTATTATAACTGCCATTATAAATAAATCACTAACAACATCATCAATATCTGAAAATATGAAAATAGCTATAATCAAGCCGCTTTAAAAAAATTAGGCTTAGAGCTAATTGAAAAAAAATTATAGACCTGTCTCAAACCTAAGCTATATTTCTAAACTTACTGAAAGGGCTGTGGCAGACCAACTGATCTCACACTTAGTAAGAAATAGACTTACTGACAAATTTCAGTCTGCCTACAAGGAATATCACAGCACAGAAACGGCTCTGCTGAGGGTACAGAATGATATCCTCCAAGATTTAGACAAGAACAAATCAGTGATTTTACTATTACTAGACCTATCAGCTGCATTTGATACTATTGACCATCAACTACTATTTGATAGATTGAAACTGCGACGCAACATTTCGGGCTCAGCCTTAAACTGGCTCAAGTCCTACCTACACAGTAGGAAACGATGTGTTAAAGTAGGGCGTCACAGGTCATCACTGAAACCCATTAGGTATGGGGTCCCTCAAGGCTCTGTCCTAGGACCAATCCTTTTCATCATCTATATGTCCCCATTGGCGGACATCTTAACCAAATATAGTTTAAATTATCATATTTACGCAGACGACATGAAAAATTGCATTCCAGTAGATCACAGCTGTATGCAAAACGCTACCATAAGCAGGCGAAAACTTGAAAAATGTGTGGATGAAGTTAGGGCCTTTCTGTTAGCTAAGAGTAGACTGAAAACTCATCTATTCAGGAAACATGTCCTGAACACAGCGCTATGAACAGACTTGTCTTGTATCAGCGCTATATAAATTTTATTATTATTATTATTATTATTATTATTATTATTATTATTATTATTATTATTATTATTATTATTTTATTATTATTATTATTATTATTATTACAAGTGAACCGACAATAATATGAAATGCAGAGGTGCAGATTAAAATAGAGCATAGTATTGTCAACAATTGGAGTAAATGGAGAAAGAAGTCTTGATGTTGCAAGCAAGGTAAACACAGTTGCGTGAGGCTACGAGATGCACATTTCTTTCCACTGAACATCGCATATACAAATGACCACAGTTTCGTCAATGATTAGAGTAGAAAGATAATTTAACCTGGAGTGAAGTCGTATTGAAGTTGTGATCAAGATAAAAAAAATCAGTTGCATGAGGCTACGAGATGCACATCTCTTTCCACTGAATATTGTATATACAAATGACCACAGTTTCGTCAATAATTGTAGTAGAAAGATGATCTAACCTGCTCTAGAACTGTAATGACGTTGCGAGCAAGGTAAACACAGTTGTGTAAGGCTACGAGATGCACATTTCATTCAACCGAATATTATATATACAAAAGACAATACCTTCGTCAATAATTGGAGTAGAAAGGTGGTTTTTCGTGCTCTTAAACTGTGTTGACATTGCAAGCAAGATAAGCATAGTGACGTCATACAGAAATGTGTCATAATGATGTCAGACAGGAAAGTGATGTCATTGTGACGTCAAACATGGAAGTGCCAACATAGTGCCGTCATGGTAACATCATAAATTATGTTAATATGAATACTGCTGTTACCTTTTTGTCAGCACCTCCCTCTTTACTGCTTGAAATACCAGTTTTTGGCTATCTTGTCTAATAATAAAAGGAATTTATGCTATGTCCCTTCAACCTTTCTTAATATTTCATCTTTTTCTTTCCAATGAGCCCAAGATTAAGCCGATCGGTGCAGCGGATGCTCTGTTTGAATTAATTAATGCCTTTCTCATTCCTATTCATATTATTGATAATAATAATAATAATAATTATTATTATTATTGTTATTGTTATTGTTATTGATATTGTTATTGTTATTGTTATTGTTATTGTTATTATTATTATTATTATTATTATTATTATTATTATTATTATTATTATTATTATTATTATTATTATTACAAGTGAACCGACAATAATATGAAATGGCGGAGGTGCAAATTAATATAAACCATAGTTTTGTCAAAAATTGAAATAAAAAAAAAGAAGATTTAACTTGCAATGGAGAAAAAAGTCTTGACGTTGCAAGCAAGGTATGCACAATTCTTTTAACAAAATATTACACATACAAAAGACCACAGTAAATAAATGTATCAGAAAGATTTAAACTGCAATGAAGATGTCTTGATGTTGCGAGCAAGGTAAATGAGGCTACGAGATGCACATTTCTTTTCACTGGATATCATAAAAACAAATGACCACAGTTTCATCAATAATTGGAGTAGAAAGATGATTTAGCCTGTAATGACGCTGTGAACAAGGTAAACACAGTTGTGTCAGGCTACGAGATGCACTATTCTTTCAAATGAATATTACAAAAACAAAAGACTGCAGTTTCATAAAAAATTTCAGTAGAAAGATAATTTAACCTGGGGTGAAGTCGGTCATCGCCTTGCGCACGTGCCGTGAGACTGAGAGGCTGTAATTACGTCATGGTGGTGTGTAAAGTACGGATGTCGGACGTAGCGGATCCAGCGGATCCAGCGGATTTTGTTGACGGATGAACGGATGTCCGTGAAATGATAACGGATAATCCGCCACAACGGATTTATGCAATTATTTTCGTAATATTAGCAGAAGTTACGCTTTGCAAGTCGAGAACAGCGTAACCCTCGAGCGTCCTTGACCTTCGTTCACGCGCTTCGTTCACGTGCTGAGGAAGGCTGGAAGCTCATGCGGTTCTCTATGGTTGCTAACAAGGTAAACACAGTTGCGTGAGGCTACGATATGCACATTTCATTCAACCGAACATTATATGTACAAAATACCATACCTTCGTCAATAATTGGAGGTGGTTTTATATGCCCTAAAACTGTGTTGACGTTGCGAGCAAGATAAGCATAGTGACGTCATACAGAAGTGTGTTATAATGACGTCATACAGTGTTGTCATAATGACGTCAAACATGGAAGTGTCAACATAGTAATGTCATGGTAACATCATAAATTATGTTAATATGATCATGCAGAATACTGCTGTTACCTTTCTGTAAGTACCTCCCTCTGTACTGCTTCAAATACCAGTTTTTGGCTATTTTGACTAATAATAAAAGGAATTTAGCTGTGTCCCCTCCACCTTTCTTAATATTTCATCTTTTTCTTTCCAATGCATCCATGGCCAAAGGCCCAAGCAATTCACCATCAATCCCATCTTTCCAACAATATGTATATCTATCCCATCAATTGAATGTGGATTGACTTGCATTCTACAGAACACATGTGGCTAAATGGGGCAATAAAGTCATCAGGGTTCATCACCCAGAATTAGTTATCAAGCACACCACCTTGTCAAATGTTGTGATTAACATTCAGAAAAGACCCTATATAATTGATAAAGGCTCTTTGCAAGTTGCAAGGTGTGACAGATGCTCCACCACCACTGATGCCACATGATATCAGATTGCTTTGTAATGTGATATTTTGTACACATTTTGATCTTAGAATGTTACTGTTATACATCATCTCATCAAGATAATTTTTACTTTATTTCTTTGACATAATATTTTACAAATCTTTGCTGGAAAACTACCTCATATACCTCATATAATTATTAGCATATCTATTAATAAATCTTTAAGTTTCTTTCTTTTGAAAATGGTAAATCCATGAAAAAATGATAACGATCTTTCATGCTTTCATCAAAATTCTAATTGTCACAAAATTATACTGGGATGTTGGCAGAAAAGATGGTTGAGAGTTGAGAGTAATATATATCTGGAGGTGGCAAATTCTGGAAGTGGGTAAACATGATAGCAATACCTCATGGGGCGTTGATAATATCGGACAAGGGGCTGATTGTCATATCTGCTGGCACAGGGGCATGAAACCACCCTACTGTGAGGGCAAACAAAACACATCTAACTTTTAATAAATCCACCTACAAGCTTTTGTCTAAATTTCCCATGCAAGATAATGATGTGAGTAACTACTTCTTGTAGTCATTGTAGTACTAAAATGCATCCCACAAAGAGAGCCTCATACAGGGCCACACAATTGACCTGCTGGTGACAGACTCTAAATCTGCTCTGCACATCTGACATATTACCAGGATCATACAGTAAAGCTAGTCAGTCATGATCAATTTGAACAAAAACTGAAGAGGTACAACTCTGCAGACATCAATTTGTGTGCTGTAGGGATGTGCAGATTTCTAGCTTACATGAAAGGATTATATCTGTGCCATCATAGTCAGAGGAACACCCTGTCCTATGTTTACTATTACATAATGTTCACACTGTTATGCTTTGATGTGGCACCAAGTCCTCAAAGTGCTCTGACAGACCATTGACCACAAGTTGGGTGGTGTATGTAAGAGCAGAGGGAAGGCCAGAGGGTAGATGTGGGTACCCCAGGTGGCATGACATAATACCAATTAACACATACAGAAGACAGGATTATCATTCCATAAATGCATTCTTGATCTTTTGAGCAACATGAGTTTGTCGACTTAGATATTGGATAAAATATGATTCATCTTAACATCATTGGTAACCGTTTATGAAAATAAATTTATAGAAAATTTGCTTAGAGTGTATTGTCCAGACATATCCCATTTTTTTATAGGGAAACATGCAGACATGAAGGAATCCATTAAGTCATTCATGCGTTTCTGATAAGTGTATGGAGTAGATTTGACTGAGCTTCATCCCCCTTCCTGACAGACCCCCAAAGCATTAAAAGGTTCATAAAGGATGGTAACAGTCAAGGGGTAGATTACAAATAGACATATATGCATTAGTTCTGATTTATCTGATTCTGATTATAACAAGTACAAGGGGGCTGATTGAAATGGTTGATAGAAACAATAAAGTCATTAATAACACAACTCACCATAGGTGGGCCTCATCAACACCATCAATAGATTAGTGGGTAAGGAAAGATAGATGGATTTCTTCCAGTTTATCAAGACAGAAGGACAGGACATGCTATAGATGGGATTGATAGAATTGTTGGAATTTATAAGAAGTTGCCAAAGATGGAATTGTTCAGATACATCCGATTCTTCTCACTTCTAGAAATATGGGGTTGACCAGATAGCTGTAGTAAAATGTACAGAGCTTGTGGACTGTGCAGGTCTGTACATAGAATACTTACTGAAGGTAGGATCAATATTGAATTATATTGGTTCATGGGATAGATGGAATTGTTGGAATTGATGGACACACACAGATAGTTTGTTCAAATTGATCAAAGTCTTCTCCTTTATAGAATACAACCATATTTCTAGATAAATATAACATATACCGGTAAGATAGATCTGATTTATCAAATTTCTTCAGTAAACTTGTTGGAATTGATATATGTGTTGTTGGAATTGATGGGATTGTTGGCAAATTGAGGGGGGCATTGGCCATGCCACTTCCAATGAGCCCAAGATCAAGCCGATCGGTGCAGCGGATGCTCTGTTTGAATTAATTAATGACTTTCTCATTCCTATTCATATTATTGATTATTATTATTATTATTATTATTATTATTTTTATTATTATTATTATTATTATTATTATTATTATTATTATTATTATTATTATTATTATTATAATTATTATTATTATAATTATCTTTATTATTATTATGATCATTGATCTGTAAATGTACTAATACTGATAAACAATGAATGATATTAGTTACCATGGAAACACAAGCAAACTAGGCCTTTAAAACAATATTTAAAACTTATAAAATGTGATATTTATTGCAGTCAAAGTGAATGACATCAACGTGGGGTGTTTAACTTGCGTGCTACGAAAGTTGCAATGATTTTCATTTTTCATGAATCATGTAAAAAATCTGATGATCATTTGATAGTCATGCTTTGAAAAACATGTGGTGTGTATCTCACATCCCAATGGTTTGTGTTAATTAATTAGGTTGCCTGTGTGTTTCATTTCCGTAGTTGTTTCTCACCTGTATCACATACAAGTGACATGTGACTTGTTGATTTCCAACATGGCTGACATGGTCAAATGTTGACAACACCACAACTTGAAAATCATAAATATTATTGTTTCGGAATAT
Source organism: Amphiduros pacificus (assembly GCA_949316495.1). Taxonomy (NCBI): domain Eukaryota; kingdom Metazoa; phylum Annelida; class Polychaeta; order Phyllodocida; family Hesionidae; genus Amphiduros; species Amphiduros pacificus. The sequence continues at coordinate 53,717,418 of OX439005.1, forward strand.
TAATTTGCTGATCTGATGGACTGATAACTGGGTTAAATATAGTGCTTGTTTGTACGGAAATGTGGATCTATGGAAATGTTGAGTACACAATCTTTCTATGAGTGAAGGTAAATGCACCTAATCAGACCTGTGAGACACAAATTTCATGATAAAATATTTCGAACCATTGAATTGCAATGGACATATTCATAACATATCTCAGATCATTTCAGTGTCATCCTAATATTGAGAAATTTACATTTTATCAATTGCAAAATCAACAAAATGAGCAAAAGGGAAGTGTTTTTTTATAGTTTCTTTTCTTTTTCTTTTGTGTTGACAACATCTATCTGCTTTAATATGGCATACATATGTATTTTAGCTGTGATTTATGCATGGTGCACAGTGTGAGGTCAATCTTAACTCCTTCATGGTTTATGATTCACTATATATCGCAAAATGAAAGATTCTATGGAGTGGAGGCATACAATGGGTTGAAATCAGCAATGCTATGCCAAAATCAACCTATCCATGTTAATTTCCCACATGAGAACCTCTATAATCCAGTTACATAACAGGGTCAACTGATTTAAATAACAATTGTCAAACAGCTGTGCGGAATGAGTCAATATAGTCATTTTTGAAATTCTGCGCGTGCTCTGGTTCTGATACCCAGCTTTACTAGGCCTCCTCAATATAGGCCTAGCGCCGACGCGATCAAATGTCGTACTATTTGGGCGCTCATGAATATTAATGAGCAAGATTCGAGTTACGTCATCATATCGTGCGCGTGCTGTCCTACTGAAAGACTGTAATTACGTAATCGCATCGTGCACGTGCAGTTGGATACATTCAAGGGGCGGGGCTAATGGAACAGACCTATTTGAACATATCTCATCGCATAAGTGGAGAGGGTGTTATATACTGAACCCGATGCAAAGGAGAGTGTGGTTCTGATCGGTCTTGTTTTTATCGAGCTCCTGGAAAAATCTTTTTTTTGCGGTTTGAGACGATACAAACTACAGTGACCGGCAGCCAAATCCGGACACTTTCTTGTTTTTCACTCCCGATTTTCACAAAACCTTTCAAAACTGGATAAAAACTGCTCACGTCAATAGAAGATCGTCAGTCTTAATGGCCTGTGGAGTAAAAATGATACACATTTAATATTTACAGAGTTATCGGGAAATTCACGCATTCAGGAAACCTGCAGATTGTCCGAGGTTCCATTGACTTATACGGAGAAGTTGGCTACGTCACCACTTCTGACGTCACTTGACAGTGACACACTCACTCATGCCGTGAAAACAAATAAACACTTTTACCGTTTTGAAAAGCAGTGGGAATACAAGAAAACATGTGAGAGACAATATTCAACTTAATTGCAATTACTATAGATCAGTTTTACTCGATATTTGACTGAGTTAAAAATGTCCGAGTTTAATCTGCCGGTTTCGGACAGTTGCCGGTCACTGTATACTGATCGATTTAATTGTAGAATAATTCTGCAGAACTCCCTTTAAACTACTTTTTAATCTATTTTATCGGGTTAATTCGTGGTATTTTTCTCTTTGAAAATAGGAGATTTCAATGTGGCGGTATTCCTAAATGGGTGTGCGCACGTGTTTCACTGGATACCACTTACATTGGCTCTGTAAAGGCATGATCGGAAAATCGCTTCTTTACTTATTGTTACTGAATATTATACTTGGCCTCCTAGTCATAACTGAATAGTTTGATTAGAACAGCGTTATCTGGTCTCCTTCTGTATAATACTTATAATACATCCCCTGCAGATAAGCGTTTTCTGATTCTGCCCTCAGATCAGTGTTTTCTGATTCTGCCCTCAGATCAGCGTTTTCTGATTCTGCCCTCAGATCAGCGTTTTCTGATCTATGAAAAATTTATAGCATGACTTGAGATATTTTGATCAGCGTTTTCTGATCATTTGAGAAAATTGTGAAAGTTTGAAAATTGTCCAGAATATTTGAGATATTTTATGTGATATTTGATCAGCGTTTTCTGATTTTTTGGGAAATTGTGAAAGTAAGAAATATGTACTAAAATGTATAAATATTTGTTATTTGAATGATCTCAGGGAATTTCCCCAATTTCCGGGATTTATCTGTCTCCTACCATTCTCATAGCAGTTAAATATTGAATTTTATTTGGTTTCATATATTTATTTATTTACAGTGACTGGCAACTGTCCGAAACCGGCAGATGAAACTCGGATATTTTTAACTCGGTCAAATATCGAGTAAAACTGTGCTGTACTGTAATTGTAATTGAGCTGAATATTGTGCCTCACACGTCATCTTGTAATTCCTATTCCTTTCAAAACGTTAAAAGTGTTTATTTGTGTCCACTGCACGAATGATTGAGTCACTGTCAAATGACGTCAGAAGTGGTGACGTAGCCCACATCACCGTATAACTCAATGGAAACTCGGACAATCTGCAGGTTTACTGAATGCGTGAATTTCCCGCTATTTATGTAAATATTTAAAGGATGTCATTTTTATTTCATAGGCCTTTGCAGTAGACTGTCTTCTATCGATGTGAGCAGTTTTTACAAAGTTTTGAAAGGTTTTGTGAAAATCAGGAGTGAAAAACATGAAAATGTCCGGATTTGATTGCCGGTCACTGTATACATCTCATTATAATTATAGAGACTACAGTTTTTGGCTGGTTGGTCGCAATTCTTGTCTCAACTTTGACCGCAATCAAACTTCTGCAGTTGTGCCATTTCAAAGTTGGTTGTGTCAAAGTTGGTTGCGCCACAAATGTTGTTGACATCTGAAATCTGGCATTATTGAATATTCTTTACTTTTATCTCTCTTTATTTTTATCATATCAAAATGTGAATATATGAATATATTAAATTATTTATTGCCCGCTGAATAAATTAAATCTCTTTATACCCAAAGACATCGGCAAAATAGACTTGAAATCCACTGATTCTCGAAACACCACGCACTGCCCATCATATTGAAGCTTCCCCACTATACCCAAAGCCATCGGCAAAATAGATTTGAAATCCACTGTTTCTCGAAACACCACGCACTGCCCATCATATTGAAGTTTCCCCACTAATTAAACTCGACTTCCGGCGATTGACTGTTGCAGTTATGACCAATGTCATCGTCTTTCCTAATCACAATGTCTGTAAATGCAAATCCGGGGGTAATCTGTAGCGTTTTTTCCTCAGTTTTTTAGCCGATATCAAACTTGACAACGTGAAATGGCATTTAGAAGAGTCCAAGTGATGACGTCATGGAAACACCAAGGAAGAATCTTCATATGACGTCAGAACCATCACTGCGTTGTAGAGCTTGAGATCGTTGCTGTCACTCCTATAATTAGACTGACCCACTTTCACCTAATTGCGCAAACTCGTAAACAATGGCGAAATGATGCCGAGATGAAGAAATAACAAAGAAATATTTTCTGACAGGACTGACATCATATGTTTACTTAAAGGGAACATAATTGTTTGATCGTTAGTTGCCGGAAGTCAAGTTCTACTGGAGTTGTGAGTTAAATTGGATGGGCAGTGCGTGATGTTTCTGGAAACAGTGGATTTCAAGTCTTTTTTGACAATGTCTTTGGGTATGGTTAAACTCTACTTCCGGCGATTGACTGTTGCAGTTCTGATCCATGTCATCGTCTTTCCCAGTCATAATATCTATAATGGAAAAAATCTGTGAGCTTTCTGTAGTGATTTTTCTCCAGTTTTTAACCCGATATTAAACTTGACAACATGAAATGGCATTTAGGAGAGTCCAAATGATGACATCATGGAAACGCAAAGGGAGAATCTTCATATGACGTCAGAAGGACCACAACGCTTCAGATTGTTGCTGTCACTCCCGTGAATAAACAGCTTTTTGCATTCGGCTAGTGACTCGTTTGATAAATGGCGCGTTCAACACAGAGTGACTTGTTTCCTTGTGACATCACACAAGGACAGTGTATGAAAGGTATCGATGGCAGGTCCAGGGTTTCACATTTGGCAAACTAGGGTACACTACAGTATCTTTTCTGTACAAGTATTTATTATTTTGGCATATTCATGTTCACAAATATCATACAAAGTCCTATAAGAAGAAGAAATGCCAAATGATATAAATTGTGAAATTTGTTAAATTGAGCACACCCTTCAATATCCATTTCTGGACACGCCAATATACCAAAGCTGATTCCCGCCAAATTCAGTGAAGTGTCATTTTAAAATTTTTAAATGGTTGGGTTTTATGATTTAAATCCAAGTTTGATGTTATCTAGTATGTACATGCAAACATTTCTATTCAAACATTTTGATCCCAAAAGCCCCAAAAAATACCAGGCGCAATAACGCGCATCAACGTGCCGAATGCAACAAGCCTGAATAAACTGACCCACTTTCACCTGATTGCGCAAACTCGTAAACAATGGCGAAACGATGCCGAGATGAAGAAATAACAAAGAAATTTTTTCAAAGAGGGCTGACATCTTAAGTTGATTTAAACGGTACATAATTCTTTGATTGTCAGTTGCCAGAAGTCGAGTTCTTACAGAGTCAGGTGTTAAATTGGATGGGCAGTGCATGGTATTTCTAAAAACAAAGGATTTCAAGTCTATTTTGACGATGTCTTTGGGTATAGATTCTGCTACTTTGTATCAAATAGCTGTAAATTAATAATTTGTATTTTCCAAAAAAATTGTTTTGTCAATTTTGGCACATTGTAATTTTTTTCTAAGGTCAATAACTCTTAGTACATAAATCATCACGTGTTTCTGACCAGACACGTGGTGCTGAGACACGTGGTTCATTGTTCAACCATTGTGATGCTTTGGGGTAATTGTTTGTGTATTTTTGCAATTTACGCGTTGATTTTTGAGGTATAAATGACTTTTTTTGTCAATTTGAATCATTTTTGATTTGCTATTTAATGTTTTTAAATTTAAGGACTCTCTCCCTTGAAGCCACCGGACTATTTTATTTATTCTACGCTTCGCACAGCCCCGGCGCGGGGTAGGAATCTCCATTTTGAAAACAAATTTTTATTGCTCCCGTTTCTTTCTTTTGTGGGTTACGAGACTGTTTGCAATAAAGATATGCATAGGATGAATACCTTGATTTTTGTTGGGTTTTTGACCATTTTTTACAGTCAATTTTGTGGGGGTGCGGTTATGTAACGTGGTGTTGCAATAATTCAACAGATTTAGTTGAACAGACTCACACAAAGAGACCTTGGTTTCTAAATGGTTTTATTTAGATAAATTAGGTTTCTTTGTGAAATTTGGTTTGGTTTGTTGTTGTATGTTTCATCAGATGTTTGGGTTGCCTTATTTTGGTGTAAGTTTCAGTTTTTGCTCTGAGGAGAGTTGGATTACTCTCCGAGGAGATTTAGCAGTTCTGCTAAAATGTCCAAATCTTCTGTGGGGGGGTTTTCTGTGTCCCAGGACTGTTCCAGGAGGTCATCAATTTGGGATGAGTCCAATGGAATAGTGGGATTTGGTTGATCTGGGGGAGTTGGTCCATCAGAAGAGGAGATTAAGGTTATCTCTCCTTCTGTGATCTCCCCTGGTACTCCCTGATCTTCCTCGGCGGTGTCTGCAAACAATGGAAGTATTCTGTGAAGTGTGGTTTGTGAATCTTGTATTCTGCCATTTTGCAGAATCGTGATTCCATATAATTTATGTAGAAATAGGGGGTATAGGTTACTTACTCCTTAGTTGTGGTTCCCTTTGGACCTCCATTTCGGGGTAGTTGGGAACTGGCGTGTACGAGACGGTGCCCAGTGTTACCCACTATTGGAGAGTATCCGTCGTTGGGGACATGGACGGGGGATCAATACTCTACCAGATAGATAGATACTCTAACCTGCTCTACTCTACCGTACTGTACTGTACCATAAGCATAGCTCGCTAACTCGCTGGCTGTGAGTTGGGGCACGGATCCTAGCTACCCTATTGTACCCTCATAAAGATGACAGGCAATAAGGACTGCAGACACAGGATATAGTGCAATAGTTACCTTTATTCAGTGCTGTGATTCCTCCTTGTCTGGCTAGGCCGGCATGGCAATGAGCGAGGCATGTGAACTACCCAATTGCATGATACTTATGAGACCCTATCTATACGCAAAACACCCAAGTCTGTGTAGTCACGATACTGAGAGTCGTGGATCTTCTGCGGCAAGTGGTCGCTGGCTCCGTCTAAACTCTGTCTCTGAACTCTGATCTCTGACTGAACTATGAACACGGATCCAACAGTTGCGCGCCTCTTTTAAGGGACCACTCCGCGTCATCTGTGGGAGCCTGCCTACGTGGCTTCCTCACGCGTCATCAGATGGACTCGTCTTGCCTGCGTATCCAACATCGGCTCGTCCGTCTACACATGGTCTCACAGAGTGGTGGTTATGGTGACTCATCAACCATCAGTATCGTTCGTTATTGTCTATGAATGTTTATATATTTCCAAGAGTCTCTGGGTGTGTATTCCATATCCTACACCCAGTTCGGGACCGTTTTCCTTTAATATCGTTATTTTTGTTTCCTTAAGGATGGAACACATTTGGTTTCTCCTTAAGTGTCTCCTTAGGTTGTCCATTCTTGAGCTGAATGTCGTGTTCTTCTATGGCGCAGCAGAGATCTTTTTGTTGTATAAGATGTGCCACAATTGACGCAGAGGTGTTGCGTCGTTGTTTTCGCCATTATGTGCTGGGTTGTGTTGCTAAGGGCTATTGTGTATTGTTCTCTGGTTGGCGGGATCGAGGCGGCATTGCTACGTTGCGCTGTCGCTCGGCATCCCGATTGTTTGGTGGTTGAGTCTGGCTCATTAGCGAGAAAATCGAATTTGGACGGCTCTATAGAGGGTTGATTGCTTGATTTGGCCGTGGAGCGTAGTTGGAATGCTCAAACCGCGCCCGAAAATTCGTTACTGGGGTATCTGTCTATTGTATAGTTTTATAGACTTATTTCCCTGTTTTTGGTACCTTGAACCTCGTTTAAAATAAACTTTAGGTATGGTTCAGTGCTTAAACGTATTGGTTCGTCGTTTTAGAGGCAGATGGTGGACTAAGTTGTAATCTATTTTGCAATAGTAAATCTGCGTAATGGTATGAAAATAATCTCTTTATCTCCCCTTTTCATTCAACCCGTTTGGTTTGAATGTCCTCAACTTATCAATCCATTCCAGTTCTTGGTTACCCTGGTTTGGTCGTATGGGATTGGTTTTTTGTATAGTATGTATATCACTTGAAATTCCATGTCATCTATACTATGACCTGGTTGATTGAAATGATGATCTGTGGTTTGGTCATATTCCTTTCTCCTAATGTAACCTAGATGTTCATTGATTCTTTCTTTGAATGTCCTGTAAGTTTCCCCTACATACTGTTTCTTGCAGGTTCTGCATGTTATGAGGTAGACTAGGTTTCTTGCGTTACAGGTATATTTGTCTGGACCTTTGTATTCCCGTCCAGTTTGGGAACTTTTCACAGTTTTGTGATTTTTCCATGATAGACAGAATTGGCATCTCCATGGTCTTCTGCATGGTGGTGCAGATGGTTTGGGTTGTATTGTGTTGGTGTTGCAAGCTGCTCTGACTAGTTTGTCTGAGATATTTTTTGGGCGTCTATACGCTACCATAGGTTTGTCTGGAAACGCATCTTTATTCGAGGACAATTGTAGTATGGGCCAGTATTTTCCTGTATTTTACAGCCAGCCTTCCAGTTGAGTTTGACAAACTCACATCCGCCTATTGAGAATATTCAGTTCCTACATGGGACTGCACTATTCTTAATTATAAAGTTATGGTCAAAACCATTTCTTTTTTTAAAAAGTAAGGTTGAAATCGCAATTTTAGTATCACTTTTACAGAATTTCTATTTTTATTCAAAATTCCTTTGTCTGTTTGTATATAATTACTTAATATATATAATTTTGTTGGGCACCCGCAATGACAGACAAAAAAAAAAAACCAAACTAAACATCTCAAAATTCAGAAGTCAAAATAATTTCCAGGATGAAACAGATTTAACATTGTGTGATTTAACATTGTGTGATTGTCTCTCAGTTGTGTACTTGTGTGATTGTCTCTCAGCTGTGTACTTGTGTGATTGTCTCTCAGTTGTGTACCTGTGTGATTGTCTCTCAGTTGTGTACTTGTGTGATTGTCCCTCAGTTGTGTACTTGTGTGATTGTCTCTCAGTTGTGTACCTGTGTGATTGTCTCTCAGTTGTGTACCTGTGTGATTGTCTCTCAGTTGTGTACCTGTATGATTGTCTCTCAGTTGTGTACCTTTGTGATTTTCTCTCAGTTGTGTACTTGTGTGATTGTCTCACAGTTATGCAATTGTGTGATTGTCTCATATGAATTGCTGAATTAGGACTGAGAACACATCTTAGATTGCTTTCTATTGCATCATGCACATCTCAAGAATGTCACGATGGGATTGGGCCAGTTAGAGTTGAGTGGACGTGGTAGCTTCTCAAAATATTAGTATTTTTCAGAATATTAGCGTTTTTTATCAAACGTAGCCAGCTTCAGTTCAAGCCCCACATGTATTTTCAGGCAATGACTCTGAATCTTCCCACCACTTTTAAATGGAACTGCTCCAAATGAAATCGCACTTTCTTTTCAGTAGCAATGATAGTTTGGCCAATACTTCATACAGCATATTTATTTTCAAATTTCGGCACACTTCCATTCTGAACACTTTCATGCCCTTTTGTATGTAACTGGCATTAGGTAAATGAGACAATTCAAAATCTAAACATAATAATAATAATAATAATAATAATAATAATAATAATAATAATAATAATAATAATAATAATAATAATAATAATAATAATAATAATTGTAATAATAATTGTAATAATAATTGTAATAATAATTGTAATTATAATAATAATAATATACTTTATTTACAGAGGGTTTACACATGCCATTTGGCCAACATGACCTGTTATGTTACTTAAACATATCTTCCACAGGGCCCTCGCCTATTAATAAAGTAAAATCAGTGTTAAAATAAACATATAAATCAGTGTTAAAATAAACATATAAATACACATAACATAAACTACATAAATTGAATGGTATGAGGTGTGAATGACGTGTGACCTTGTGATAGATTGATAACCAGGGCTATATGCCCATATGGCATGCTAATGACAATAAGCTTGTATTAAAGCCCTGGAGATTGTGAGTTAAAATGTGAAATTTTGAATTTTCAATTATTGATCAGTGAGCTGAATTGAATAAGCTAACTGATGCGTTGGAGATTGACTAATAAGATTGAGGCCACAGGCCGTGTAGTCCAGTCAATATATGACAAAAAATGGCCAAACCCGGAACAAATTAGAACAGAAATGAAACTGATAGAAAATGTCTCAGAAGAGCCTTGAGAATAACATAGTAAAAGTCTACCAAAATCCAAGTAGTGGAACAATGCATAATTTGCATAGATCCAAAATGGCCGACACATGGCAGGGCAAATCTTAAAAATTATATAGCCTGGCTCCTATTTGACACATTTGAGTAATCTTAGAGTCTATTTTAATTTTTTTGGACATAAGAAATCCATTGGGAAACTTTTCAAAATGCTAATACCCATATTTGGTACTCTTCTTCTAAAAAATTACCAATAAATATAGAGAGAGAAGTCGAAAATTAGCACTTTGCTTGTATTTTGATTATATCTGTCTGTTTTACATCTTTTCTGGGATATCTTCTACAACACATATTATTCTACAATAACAAGTTATCAAAAAGGATAGAGAACATTAATTTTCAAATAGAATTTTAAAAAATGTGTTTAATGACCTATTGCAAGTTATAGGTGACTATTAGTGGTGATCATTCACACACTGCTATCTTCAAAAAGTGGGGAGGGATCTTAAACCTGCTGCCTGACATAGACACTCAGGTTCATGAGACCTCGGTTTTTAGTCTCATCCAAAAATCACCTTCCATCACTAAAGAATGTGATAGGACCATATTTAAAATTTCTATGGTATGACACCTTGATCTCAGTCCCACACAGTGGGTTGGAAAGTACCATTTATTGTCTTTGGTATAACATTTATTTCTTTGCTGTTATTTGTTTTGTTATTTTTTTTCTTTTCTTTTTCTTCTGTTCTTTGCCTCATAATTAGATTAACTAATTTCCTAGGATTGTACTAGCAGCTTTGAATGCTTCAAAGTAAAAGCTGAATTTACTACCAACACCAAATAGTACCATAAAATATGTGTGATAATTACTTCCAGATTGTATACATTACAATACTACACCTAGCTTGACAATAAGTATTATTTTCATCATCATCCATTTTTGCAGACTCCTCTGCATTGTCTGCATGCAGTATAACAGTCTAGCCCATGTTTTCTGCAACTGCATTGTCAAACATACTGAACAGTGTCCATCAGAATAACCTGGAATGTTTACACCATCACAAACTGCTGCACTATATTTATATTTTGTACCTGCATGAAAGCCCCAAGTTTATGCAGAGTATGATTAAAGCATTCACGAAATGAGGTTTTCTTACAGTGTAATTTAAATGTTTATATCCCAAACTTTGCAATCAAATGTCATTACCCATCTGATTTCACCAACATCAAGGTCTGTGCCATTTGAAAGAGAGGGTTTTCTACTAAAATCCAAATTTTGACACTTTGTCAACAAATTTTGTTTAGCTGACCACTGATCTAGTGCAAACACCAGCATTGTAAAGTTTTCTAACAATGGGGCACCTTCACATTGGGGCAATGGAGTGATTTGGCTCACAGAGGCCTGTTTGTCCATTATTGTTTGCACATTGGTACAGGCCTAAAACCTGATGGTGCAGTTGGATACTAAAACCTAGCTGCAATGGAGCCACTACTACACTTGGATGAACCAATGCTTAAACCAATGCTTAAACCAATGCTTGGCCAACTGATGCTACTTTAACTTTTGCATCAGCTCCTTTAATGATATTCTGAAGCAAGAGGAAGCTCATGTGGCAATGTCTTAATGTCTTGGGGGCCCCCATTTTTTCTCAAACTTAAGTTACCACATAGAAAGTTCAAAGCTGATGGCAAGAAGGTTTAGTGCATCGCAAAAACTGACGACCCAAAATCTCTTGACTCGAAAGTATCTGGTAGTAGTCTGAAGACAAACTCCATCTTTGCCAGAGAACCTATTGAAACTCTTCATTGGTCTGCTTGATGACTGCTCAGATAAAAGAAACAATAACTATTGGTTCTCCTGGCATAAGGGTTCTTTGTCCAACCAGAGGGACAGTAAAGGCAGATGCTATGAACAATGTCATTGTGAATTCTGAAGTTTTAAATGAAGTCTGGGAAGAGGCTTTAGATTATGTTAGAGATTCTAAAATGTGCAGTAGAATTAGAGGTGTATTAGATGTGTACATGAGATGTTTTGACTTTATCATTGTTATAGTCTTATTAAAATGCGTCAAAGCCCACATAGTTCTTGAAAAGAATACTCCAACATTAAATTCCATAATTAATTTTATGATAACTAATGGTGCATAGTCTATAAAGTGAAATTCTTGTAATGCCAGCAACAAATGCTACCAGTGAATAATGACAATTCACGTTCATAAAGATTACACAGATGATGTAAACCTAATTCATGTTGCCAATTATTTTGTATCTGTTGTATCATGAACATATGAACATATCTGTATTTGGCACTTTTATGGAATCTGACATGTAATCTGTGATTCGATCCTTGATAATTAAGTGTGTACAAAGTAACTCATATCTGAACTGATATTTCAAATTATGTATGTGTGAATAGGACCTTTGTGTTATACTGTATAATGTATTATCCCTAATAGCTGCCCTCTACCTAATTACCACCCCCTCCTGTCTGAAGCCTGTCTGCAGACCAGGCCTTAGTGGCTGGGTAGTGGAGCTGGGTAGTCACCTAATGTACTGAATATACAATGTATTTCATAGCAGAATGATACTATCATCATATGAAATACATTACAAGAAACACTACATATTATTAAGCTATTTCCTTATCATGGCCTTAAAATAACTGCTTTACACCAACAGCAAGGGCATAATATTATTTCAGTGTGCAGGGAACCTTTAACCATATGAAAAAACCTGAATGTAAGCCTGAAATAGGGTGAAACGTCAAATGAGAGGCAGCCATTTTGAATTTATGCAAATTAGGTGGTGTTCCACTAAGTTGATTTTGGTAGACTTTTTATATGTTCATCTGGGTAACATTCTGAGACAAATAACACTAAAATGGTTTCTGTTCTAATTTGTTCTGGGTCATTTCATATTTTGACTGGACTAGTGGCGCAGTTGGTTAGAGCGCCAGCATATTAGCACCAGTTCCACTGTGGTGATCCAAAGGTCGTGGGTTCGATCACCGGCCATGTTGAGATTGAATGCATGATACAATTTCAAGCATGAGCTGAGGCCCGTGCCTAAAGGGTTAACCCGTTGTCCTTGTAAATATGTGACTGGGTGGGTTGTCATGTCCAGGACCTGTGACATGACAATTCAGTGAGGCAGCACTATATCTGCTACAAGTAGGTCTAATCGCGAAATGACAGAAATAATGTTGAAAGTGATGTCAAACCCCAAGCAAACAAACAAACAAAACCTAATAAGATTGATAAGCTTGGGACCACCGTAACTCAAGTTTAGCCATGGGGTGTGTTTCTTCTTTAATAAGTCAACAGCATCTATCACAGTGACATATTACAAGGGAAAATCATCACTTTTAATCTCATCACTAACTAATCTGCTTGGAGGCCATGATAAGCTATGAATAATCCTTACTTTATTAGAATTCTTCTTCTTAGAGGCACCTAGCCTCTTGTAACTTAATTGGCTAATTACCCGAAAGGCATGTGGTCAAGTGGGGGAACTTCAGGGCTGAACACTGATTATAATAGATAATACTGTAGGTAAGTACCTGTTCTAAGAATTGGTTCAAGTAGAAAGAACCGGGACGGTTCCAAAACATTAAAAACCGACAGGTTCCCGGGACTCTTAAGTACCGGGGCCCATCCCAAGCCAGAGGGTACCTCATGGTTAGATCCACCAGTGGTGTCCCAGATAGAATTTGGCTACATAGGTAGCGTTAGGTATATGACATACACAATTGGTAGGACCAAAACTAAGCTAGATGCGACCAAGAAAAACATAGGATGCTCTGAGCAGGTAGCGCCCCTGTTGCATGTGGCAGTTCATGGCATGTATTTGCTGATTACTAAAGGGACAGCTCCTCTTTGCTTCCAGCTTGGGCCTTCTCATCTCAAAATACACCTCAGTCATCAACAGTCATCAAGGGCCTTTCCAGTATTACAGGCCTGGATATTTTGGATGAATAAATTATGATAATGTAGTATATATATATCATGAGCTATCTGCAATCCAAATGATAAAAGTAGGTTTGATCTCAGCCATGTGCCTATATATAGCATTACTATATATATAAACTAAGGGCATGAAAGTTATTGCATTACATTTCTGTCAACCTGATGTTTCAAAATAGATTAAAAATACTTATGTATATCCTAAAATGTTCAAGATATTATCCATTCAATGCTAAAATAGCAAATTTTAGCATAGGGTAAAGTGAAAACAATATATATATATATATATATATATATATATATATATATATATATATATATATATAATGAAATAAATCCAAAATACTTCACTTTTGGAAGCAAACTTTGGTAAGTATGGCTTCATATCTGAATACATGCTCAGATTTATATGACAAAAAGTACACGTGAAAGATACCACGTACATTGTGGAAGACAATAATACAAATAAGAAGAATTTCTTTACAAATATAGCATGTTAATGGTGAAACATGCATGTATACATGTTAATGTTATATACATAAGTTCATTGTAAGTTCATAAGAGTTCATAATTAGTTCCTGTTAATCCAGTAGAATGATTAGGTCCATTACTCCAGATAAGAGCTTAATCCATTAGGAAATGATTAGGCTCAGTAGTCAAATAATATAGGCATGGCTTTGGTCATCTGTCTGTCACTGTAGGGGTGAATGGTACTTATTCATGTCCAACCTACTCAATGCGTCAGCAGGTGAATTAAAGTAAATCCCAATGTGATATGCTCTGTAGTCCATCCTAAACAGGCTTGTGTACAAATAAAGCGAGCGAACCAAATTCATTAGACCTGGGTCTCTTGACTTTGCATCATTAATGCAGTAACAGATGGCGATATTGTTGATATTCATGGCTACTTTATGGTTTAATAATCTGGGGCTCCCGCCAGGCTATGCTCATGGTGCTCATCTTTACTGTTCACCTGAGGCGTCAGTAAAGAGTATTTTGGAGTGTTCCATGCACACCCAATTGTGAAGCCTGAGACAGCGCCTCCACCACTCAATGTCTGATCTAGCCTCGCGTGTTAGCCTGATTTTATGGTGAAGTTGTTTGAAGTTGTTTTGAAGTTGTTCTCTTGGCTAAATGGTTAAGGCGGCATGTGAACAGGCTACCATCTACGACTACCCTAGCACAAAAGGTGAGTTTGCCTATCAAGGACTGCAGCCCTCGCTTTGTAGTGTACTGCCTACCGACAAATGCATCAAGCTCCTCCAGAATATTAGTTAAACGTTTTTCAGAGATGCTCAGCTCTTCCTGTACAGAGTCAATAACAATGCCTAAAAACCCCATCCTCTGTGAGGAACCCTCCTGAATGCTGAACCCAGCTTCCCTGCAGGTTTGCAGAATTATATCAAGAGACTTTTTGCACTCAGCTACAGTGGGAGACAGGGTAAGGATGTCATCCAAATAATGGATGCTGTTGCCAGCTGCACCACGTTTCTTATATACATATTCCAGACCTGTAGCAAAATCATCAAACAACCGTGGGGCACTTGTCAGACTATAGGGGAAACATACCATTTGATATATATTGCCATTCCATTATAATCCTAACAAATGTCTGTCGACCTCTGTTACTTTGACACTTTGAAATGCAGATGCTAAATCAGTCTTACACATGTAAGCCCCTTTGTACTTCTGCAACATTTTGACAATGTCGAGCATTGTAGCATAAGTGAGTGAGAAATTCTTTACATCAATACCATCGTTGGTTGCCCCCCCCTCTGGGGGCAAAGAAAGATCATGAATTACTCTTGCTTTAGAGCTCTTTTTCTTCAAGAAGGCTCTCAATGGGGAAACCCTCATATTGGGGGGTGGCTCCTTGATTGGACCAACTATCCAACCCAATTTAAAGTTTTTTTTAACAAATTCCTCAACTTTCTCCTTATGTACAGTGGCCGACGGCCAATTGATTGATGTAACAGAAATATCATTGCCCTGGTAGCCTATGCACTGCCCTCTGATAGAGCGCTGCAGCAAATTCTTTATCTGGGTGATCCTGCAGGTTATCACTCCAAAAGTCAGGTTGCAGGAACTTGCTTGATGCTTGCTGTCGCTCACTTGCCCTGCTTGATACATAACTCAAAGGGGAGTGGTCCCTGATATTGGCGACAGATATGCTGTCTTTTACAGAGCTTATATGTGCATTTGAGCAAGTTAAAGTTATTGCATATTTCCCCTGTGACCGACTGGTGTGCCTTCTGACTGGGTTCACGCGCTGTCGGCGACTGTACTGACGACACGAGTGGGGGAAAAGGGCATTCCCCTATCCTAACAGAGAACTGCACAGACATTTTAGACATTTGTAGACGGTGGTGAAGGTCTAAAGTAGCAACACTTGCCCAGGTATATCGTTTCTCCCATTCCACTATCATAGATATATCTAACTGAGTCATTGCTATCCAGGTAAGACTGCAAGTCGAGCGCATTATCATTATTTATGGTCATGTTATGTAGAAAATCTTGTATTGCAACATACTCACCACTCACAGCACTACGCACCGTCTTATCTGGCACTATCACTGCCCGAAAAATAAGATTTACAAAAATAAACATGTATTGTTTTTCCATTGTAAAGACCAATGAAGATCTTTCAGCTAATAAACAATTTTGTAAATACCATTTACTTATTTACAATGCTTAAATATGTTGTATTTTATCAAATATGTCAAATTGCACATATCAGTTCATAAACAATGTTGTAAAGATTGTTGAATGTCTTTACAATATTGTATTTATGTTGTTAATATCAGTATACATTCATATCACCTTTAATCAATAGCTCTTGGAATTGCATATATCCACATATGCATACAACATTGGAAAATGTGCATTTGAGGACTTTATTTGAGGACTTGATAAATTGATAAATTACTACATCAGGATATTATATATTGTATTGTAAGTGACAAGATATCTCTATTTGCATGTTCCTCAGGTTGTTCAGATACTGGTAGGGCTTTTCAAAGTGAAAATATGTTCACTACAAGCCAAGATATTAGCTTGGATGGGAAGTGACAAGAATGGTATAAAACATTAAAATCGCGCCTGCCGTTTTTTACACCTTTATGGTACTATTTATCATACAGATCTCTTAGATATCTATATTTCCATGATCCTGAGGTTGTTTAGATACTGGATCCTGAGGTTGTTTAGATACTGTTAGGACTTTTCAGAGTGAAAATATGATCACTACAAGCCAAGATATTAGCAAATCTTGGATGGGAAGTGACAAGAAAGGTATAAAACATTAAAATCGCGCCTGCCGTTTTTTTACACCTTTATGGTACTATTTAACATTCAGATCTCTTAGATATCTATATTTCCATGATCCTGAGGTTGTTTAGATACTGGATCCTGAGGTTGTTTAGATACTGTTAGGACTTTTCAGAGTGAAAATATGTTCACTACAAGCCAAGATATTAGCAAATCTTGGATGGGAAGTGACAAGAAATGTATAAAACATTAAAATCTCGCCTGCCGTTTTTTACACCTTTATGGTACTAATAACCATTCAGATCTCTTAGATATCTATATTTCCATGATCCTGAGGTTGTTTAGATACTGTTAGGACTTTTCAGAGTGAAAATATGTTCACTACAAGCCAAAATAATAGCAAATCTTGAATTTGAAGTGCCAAGAAAGATATAAAACATTAAAATCGCGCCTGCCGTTTTTACACCTTTATGGTACTATTTATCATACAGATCTCTTAGATATCTCTATTTCCATGATCCTGAGGTTGTTTAGATACTGTTAGGACTTTTCAGAGTGAAAATATATTCACTACAAGCCAAAATATTAGCAAATCTTGGGTTTGAAGTGCCAAGAAAGATATAAAACATTAAAATCGCGCCTGCCGTTTTTTACACCTTTATGGTACTTTTTATCATTCAGATCTCTTAGATGTCTCTATTTTCATGATCCTGAGGTTGTTTAGATACTGTTAGGACTTTTCAGAGTGAAAATATGATCACTACAAGCCAAGATATTAGCAAATCTTGGATGGGAAGTGACAAGAAAGGTATAAAACATTAAAATCGCGCCTGCCGTTTTTTTACACCTTTATGGTACTATTTAACATTCAGATCTCTTAGATATCTATATTTCCATGATCCTGAGGTTGTTTAGATACTGGATCCTGAGGTTGTTTAGATACTGTTAGGACTTTTCAGAGTGAAAATATGTTCACTACAAGCCAAGATATTAGCAAATCTTGGATGGGAAGTGACAAGAAATGTATAAAACATTAAAATCTCGCCTGCCGTTTTTTACACCTTTATGGTACTAATAACCATTCAGATCTCTTGGATATCTATATTTCCATGATCCTGAGGTTGTTTAGATACTGTTAGGACTTTTCAGAGTGAAAATATGTTCACTACAAGCCAAAATATTAGCAAATCTTGAATTTGAAGTGCCAAGAAAGATATAAAACATTAAAATCGCGCCTGCCGTTTTTACACCTTTATGGTACTATTTATCATACAGATCTCTTAGATATCTCTATTTCCATGATCCTGAGGTTGTTTAGATACTGATAGGACTTTTCAGAGTGAAAATATGTTCACTACAAGACAAGATATTAGCAAATCTTGGATGGGAAGTGACAAGAAATGTATAAATCATTAAAATCTCGCCTGCCGTTTTTTACACCTTTATGGTACTATTTAACATTCAGATCTCTTAGATATCTATATTTCCATGATCCTGAGGTTGTTTAGATACTGTTAGGACTTTTCAGAGTGAAAATATGTTCACTACAAGCCAAAATATTAGCAAATCTTGGATTTGAAGTGCCAAGAAAGATATAAAACATTAAAATCGCACCTGCCGTTTTTACATCTTTATGGTACTATTTATCATACAGATCTCTTAGATATCTCTATTTCCATGATCCTGAGGTTGTTTAGATACTGTTAGGACTTTTCAGAGTGAAAATATATTCACTACAAGCCAAAATATTAGCAAATCTTGGATTTGAAGTGCCAAGAAAGATATAAAACATTAAAATCGCGCCTGCCGTTTTTTACACCTTTATGGTACTATTTATCATACAGATCTCTTAGATATCTCCATTTCCATGATCTTGGGGTTGTCTAGATACTGTTAGGACTTTTCAGAGTGAAAATATGTTCACTGCAAACTAAGATCTAAGCAAATCTTGGATTGTAAGTGACAAGAGAGGGTATAAAATGTCAAAAAATTGTGTAAATTGTGCCTGCCGTTTTTATACTTTTATGGCACTATTTAATACTCAGATCTCTTAAATATCTCTATTTCCATGATCCTGAGGTTGTTTAGATACTGTTAGGACTTTTCAGAGTGAAAATATGTTCGCTGCAAACTAAGATATAAGCAAATCTTGGATTGTAAGTGACAAGAGAGGGTATAAAATGTCAAAAAATTGTGTAAATTGCGCCTGCCGTTTTTTATACTTTCATGGTACTATTCAACATTCAGATCTCTTAGATATCTATATTACCATGATCCTGACATTGTTTAGATACTGTTAGGACTTTTCAGAGTGAAAATATGTTCACTACAAGCCAAGATATTAGCAAATCTTGGATGGGAAGTGACAAGAAAGGTATAAAACATTAAAATCGCGCCTGCCGTTTTTTTACACCTTTATGGTACTATTCAATATTCAGATCTCTTAGATATCTCTATTTCCATGATCTTGGGGTTGTCTAGATACTGTTAGGACTTTTCAGAGTGAAAATATGTTCACTGCAAACTAAGATATAAGCAAATCTTGGATTGTAAGTGACAAGAGAGGGTATAAAATGTCAAAAAATTGTGTAAATTGCGCCTGCCGTTTTTTATACTTTAATGGTACTATATAACATTCAGATCTCTTAGATATCTATATTACCATGATCCTGACATTGTTTAGATACTGTTAGGATATTTCAGAGTGAAAATATGTTCACTACAAGCCAAGATATTAGCAAATCTTGGATGGGAAGTGACAAGAAAGGTATAAAACATTAAAATCGCGCCTGCCGTTTTTTTACATCTTTATGGTACTATTTAACATTCAGATCTCTTAGATACTATATTTCCATGATCCTGAGGTTGTTTAGATACTGTTAGGACTTTTCAGAGTGAAAATATGTTCACTACAAGCCAAGATATTAGCAAATCTTGGATGGGAAGTGACAAGAATGGTATAAAACATTAAAATTGCGCCTGCCGTTTTTTACACCTTTCTGGTACTATTTATCATACAGATCTCTTAGATGTCTCTATTTTCATGATCCTGAGGTCGTTAAGATACTATTAGGACTTTTCAGAATGAAAATATGTTCACTACAAGCCAAGATATTAGCAAATCTTGGATGGGAAGTGACAAGAAATATATAAAACATTAAAATCGCGCCTGCCGTTTTTTACACCTTTATGGTACTATTCAATATTCAGATCTCTTAGATATCTCTATTTCCATGATCTTGGGGTTGTCTAGATACTGTTAGGACTTTTCAGAGTGAAAATATGCTCACTGCAAACTAAGATATAAACAAATCTTGGATTGTAAGTGACAAGAGAGGGTATAAAATGTCAAAAAATTGTGTAAATTGCACCTGCCGTTTTTTATACTTTTATGGCACTATTCAATACTCAGATCTCTTAGATATCTCTATTTCCATGATCCTGAGGTTGTTTAGATACTGTTAGGACTTTTCAGAGTGAAAATATGTTCACTACAAGCCAAGATATTAGCAAATCTTGGATGGGAAGTGACAAGAAAGGTATAAAACATTAAAATCGCGCCTGCCGTTTTTTTACACCTTTATGGTACTATTTATCATACAGATATATTAGTTGTCTCTATTTTCATGATACTGAGGTCCTTTAGATACTATTAGGACTTTTCAGAGTGAAAATATGTTCACTACAAGCCAAGATATTAGCAAATCTTGGATGGGAAGTGACAAGAAAGGTATAAAACATTAGAATCGCGCCTGCCGTTTTTTACACCTTTATGGTACAATTTATCATACAGATCTCTTAGATATCTCTATTTCAATGATCCTGAGGTTGTCTAGATACTGTTTGGTCTTTCCAGAGTGAAAATATGTTCACTACAAGCCAAGATATTAGCAAATATTGGATGGGAAGTGACAAGAAATGTATAAAACATTAAAATCGCGCCTGCCGTTTTTGACACCTTTATGGTACTATTCAATGTTCAGATCTCTTAGATATCTATATTTCCATGATCCTTAGGTTGTTTAGATACTATTAGGACTTTTCAGAGTGAAAATATGTTCACTACAAGCCAAGATATTAGCAAATCTTGGATGGGAAGTGACAAGAATGGTATAAAACATTAAAATTGCGCCTGCCGTTTTTTACACCTTTATGGTACTATTTATCATACAGATCTCTTAGATATCTCTATTTTCATGATCCTGAGGTCGTTTAGATACTATTAGGACTTTTCAGAGTGAAAATATGTTCACTACAAGCCAAGATATCAGACAATGTTGGTTTGTAAGTTACATTGGGGAAGAGATCCATTTCTTGACAATTCTTGACAAATTCTGGTTGACATTTTTATTTGCTGAGTTATAAATTAGATACTGATAGAAATTCAGTTGTTGTTTGGTTTTACACTGCAGACAGCATGTGAGACATGAACACATTATCCTTGTCAATAGTTTTCCCTTTTTTCCCACTCTTGCAAATGTCCAGATGTTTTGGGGTTAATCAGTCTGGGTCATCCGGTCATATAATTTATCTTCTTTCATCTGGGACAAGGGGCATTCATTCACCCCCTCATTACATCAATGGTGACCTATAAATCTTGTTTAACTTCCTGGAAAATTACCATTTGGCAGAAAACACTCACACAGCAGATGAGAAGGCAGGACTAGGATACTTGTGTGCCTCACAAAACATTATTTTAGCAGACTTGTAACACATTGAATGTCCATTTCCATACAGGAGCAGTGACAGGCTGAAACCTCCACATGCCATTTACATATCATGATTCATTTAACAGTATGAATTTAGGCGGTAGAAATAGAAATATTGTTTTGCAGGGCATTTTCTTCCAGAAAACACTACCTCCAAGGATATACTTTTTACTGTAACAATATAATTTGATTTTACTCTGTTTCAGGACTGCATATCTCCAGGCAAGGTCAATGAGCTTTTATGAGTTTATGCACTGTTTTGACAAGGGAGCTGATTGAAAAGATCAAACCATCAAGGTCAAATATAATATATAACATACATTGTCTTTTGTTTTGTTTCAGAGGTGCTAGTTTTCAGACAGGGTCAATGACAAGTCCACATACTGTTCTCACAAGGGCCTTGATTTGAATGGTTATTCAATGACAACCATACATTACACAACCTTTCCTTTTGTTTTGTTTCATATCTACTTATTTTGATGCAAGGTCATTGACAAGAAACACACTTTGATGTACAGTTTGTTTTGTTTCAGGATTGCTGGTTTCAAATAAAGGTCAATGACCTTCCAACAGTTTATGCAATGTTCGTACAAGGACTCAGTTAAAAGGTTCACATATATCAAGGATTGATATACATTGCATTTTGTCTTCTTCCAGGACTGCTTGTTTTGATGCAAGGTCAATGACCTTTTTCTGTTTTGTGCACTGTTCTATCATGGGCCTTAATCGAGAGAGTCACAAATTATTCAATATCTTATAAACTGTCATTTTGTTTCACCTTTTTTATTTTATTTTTTTTTGACATGAAAGGTCAATGACCTATCACTATTCTTTGCACTAACAAAGACCTTGATTGACAAGGTCTTATAAAATTCAATGATGCCAACTACTGAAAAAGGTCCTTGATTGAAAAGATGACACACAATTCAATATTATGATGTGCCTTGTCCTGTTTCACTATTGATTATTCCCATGTTAGGGCATTGACCTTTTCTATGTTAATAAACTTTTGCTGTTTGTGCATTATTATAATAAGGGCCCTGGTTGAAAAGGTCACAACCTATCCAAGGATAAATATCTTGATTTTAATTATGTTTCAGGGCTGCTTATTTTCAGGCAAGGTCATTGACCTTTTACAAGTAATGATACAGCTCTAACAAGGGACTTGATTGAGAAGGTCACATATAGTTTCAGGAAATTTATGTTTTGTAGTTAGGCTCCTTGTTTCCTTTCAAGGACAATGAATCTGTATTTTAGAAAACTTTTGTGCAGAAATGGTCAATGACCTTTTGCCATTTTTGGAAATGTCTTTCAAATGTGTATGTTATTTTTATTTCTATAAATTATTTTCATTTCAGACAGATTGTTTCAGCAATTTTATTTCAATGACCTTTTTAATTGTTATTTTCCTAACAATGGCCATCAGTGCAAAAATCCAAATGCCCTTTATTATCAATTATCCAAATGCCCTGAGGTATAACCTTCAAATAAAGATCTCTCTTGTAAATATGCTGTCTTTATATATAAGCATCTTAGCTAAATATTGTAAATGTCAAAATAATACATTTAAGCATATTTTGTGTCCAAATAAAGATCATATTTGACAAGCTTTTCACATGCATCTTGTTCATCTTTACATGCATATAGTATCTTGTATTTGTCTTGTTTATTTGAAATTTAACATCTTTTCTGATTTTATAAAGATCAAGTAAAGATCATATTTGACAAGCTTTTCACATGCATCTTGTTCATCTTTACAAGCATATAGTATCTTGTATTTGTCTTGTTTATTTGAAATTTAACATCTTTTCTGATTTTGTAAAGGCTTGCAAATTCCGGTCTTTACTGTCTTTGATGCATACATTAAAGGTCTTGTAAATTGCCAATTTACAGTTTGTAAATATGTCTGAAAGGTCATGTTAATTTCAAATTTACTTCAACAATATATACATATTGGCCTCTTGTAAATCTAATTTTTCACGCAGTGTATCTTTACCCTGCATAGCCCTGTGAAGTCTGTAATATGTGCTGTGTTGTATAGGCCTGGCAGAGGTCTTCCTAGCAGGGGTGGTGGTTGGCGGGACTGGTGGGTGCTGTGAGTGGCAGTTATATAGGGTTTGATGTGTTGTGCTGTTGCCATGGTGACTGATGGGCTGTGTGCAGATGTGCTGGTGATTGGGTGCATTGATCTTGAAGGGGTGGCAGGTTGAGTGATCCCTGGTCAGGTTAGGCTGGCCATGCCCTATTATATAGGCCGCCGGCAGGTGTTGCCTGCTGTGCCTGGATTGATCCTGCTACACTCCTGGAAAAAATAATATGTGCCTCCAAAAGTTCCCTAACATGGCCCTGCACTGCCTGGATGCTTTCTGATAGACTTCTTAATGTAATTTCCCCCTCAGCCTGGTGCTCACTTTGATCTAATGCCTGACTGCAGTTAAGAATGTTTGCACTTAACTTGCTGGCATTAAGCCCCGGGGTCGCCGCAATGCTTTGATTCTGTGAAGCTTGCTTTGATGGGGTCCTCTGTTTTGTGTGATGATCTCCTCTGTGATGATCCAAAGTTTGTTGGTTCGATTCAAGGTTATGTCAGAATTGAATTCATGTTACAATTTCTTGCATGAGGTAAAGCCCATGCCTGAAGAGTTAATTTCCCTTTAAATCTCTGGTTGGGTTATTGTCATGACAAGGTCCTGTGGAAAAACAATTCAGTGAGCTAGCACTATATCTACTATAAATGTTAATCGAACAAAATTCAGAAATAAAAAACATAGGTATAGTTATACATACAACAGTTACCATCTTCTTGACTATGTGACTAATAAACATTACATATAGAATAAAATTAACATAATCCTCCTGAGCTTCGACAGCACATAAACATTTGAAACACAATTTATTTTCTAAATTTTTAAATTTGAAGTCTTTAGTCCAATTGCACATCTTCATCATTCTCAATTCTTTTCAATTCCAGTTTTTTCTTCTGATTCTCTTAACGATTTTCAAAGAGTGTCTATTAGTGCCCAAAAATGTACATCGAAACAGTACATTGTTACAGTTCTCCATAAATTTTAATATTTTTTTCTTTGCTTTCTGATATATATTGCCCGTGCCAGGATTGAACTCATGATACAATTTCCCACATGAGCTGAGGCCCATGCCTAAAGGGTTAACCCGTTGTCCTTGTAAATCTGTGACCGGGTGGTTTGTCATGTCAAGGACCTGCGACATGACAATTCAATGGGGCAGCACGATATCTGCTACAAGTAGGTCTAATCACGAAATGACTGAAATAATGTTGAAAGTGATATAACCCCCCCAAGTGTTGAACTTCTCAGCTTGTGTGACCTCACAGTCAGATTGGGGCATTGGTATGTCCTTTTTCTTGTGCATGACTGTGTCAATGACTCTGAAAAGTTGTTTAGGGTCATGCTTGTTTTCCTCGACCAAGTTGGAAAAGTATGCAGATTGGGATAATTTCAGCATGGAATTATATTTATTTCTCTGAGAGTTATACATTTTCTTGTCTATGTTAGAACCAGTCTTGTTCATTTTCCTCTCAAGCCTCCTCTTGAGAGACCTTTCCAGCTTTATTTGATCATTCATTCAAGGTACAGGTTTGCGCTGAGTGACTTTGGCAGACTTGATAGGAGCATGTTTATCCATGATTGATGTGAGTTCCTTGTCATAGTAATTCACCATGGCATTTAAGGTTAAGTGTTCCCATGCCGAATTTGTACCATTTAGGGATTTGATGTCATTCTTTAGGCATTGAAGATCAAGTCCCTTAAAGTTCCGGTACTTGATCGATTTTTTGGGTGGTTTGGGGGGCGAGATACCCAGGGAGAGCTTAATCATTTTATGATCCGAAATATACTCATCCACCAGGTGGCTCTTAAGGACCTTGTTCCCCTTAAAGGTGATGATAAGATCAAGGGTGTTCCCAAGCTTATGGATCGGTTCATGCACCCAATGGTTCATGTCAAAGGTAGATAGAATGTCATTGAACTTTATGACCTCAGGTTTATTTGGTTTATTGATATGGAAGTTGTAGTCACCAAGGAAGACGACCTCATGACTGAATGACCCATAGTGTGCCACCAGCTGAGTGAACTCATCATATAACTCAGAGTAGGTATACCTATTCCTGTCAGATGGTTCAGGTCTGTATATCGTTATAAATGTGAACTTCTTGCCTTTGATCAGAAGTGATGCTTCTAGAAGGTCCATTGTCTTTACCCTGGGTTGGTTCAACCTGTTGGTTTCAAAGGGAAGTTCAACACGGTGTAATAGACCCAGGCCTCCGCCCAAGCATTCTATGCGAGGGAATGAACCCTTTTCAAGTTCATCTTTGACCTTCTCTTCATTAGTTTCCTGTAACCATGTTTCTGTAACAAAAAGGGCGTCTAGGTTGTGTTCAAAGAAGTAGTCTTTCACTATTAGGACCTTGCCCGTGATGCTCTGAACATTACATGAACCAATTAAGAGTTGGTTGCTAGGTTTGCATTGTGATGACTGTGTGTTGTTGTTCGTAGCGCCCCCTCTATTTACATGATACAGCGGAGCACGTGTTGAGCCGGCCGGCGGGCTGGATAATCGATTATGATTGGTAGGCAGAGAAGAAGGGAGTGTCTTATTTACATTCCTCCGGGTGTTTTTAAAATGTCAACAAGGAAGCTACCAGACTTCTTTGTACGGCGTTCAGCGTTGCACCGATTTATCATCGAGCAAGATGCGGATGGGCAAGCATCGCAGGGAGTATTTTGATCAGGACGATGTTCAGTAAGTAATGCACATTTAATTTGTGAGGAGGAGCTGTAGATTTTAGTCAAAGACGATAATTTCAAGGAATGGTAGTCAGGCATGACTTGGGACAGATTGTGTATCAGGCCAGCACCATCAGATTTTAATATTGAAAAATGAGTAGAGTTTTTTGCTAGAAAGACAGGACTATAGAAAACCGTTAAGTGAAGTGATATGTTTGAGGATTCAGATAGTTTATTTACGTGTTTTTATTTTACAGTTACAAGTTTAAGATTATTGAATGCATGTGGTCGTGTAAGTTGGCCAAGGTGAAGGTCACAGAGGAAAATAGCATTTGTGAACAGGGACAATCGTGTAGTGTAGTTATTTGTGCTTAAGGCATTTATATCTTTAACATTTTTTACATGTGTAAAGTTGAGATATGAAAAGCATGTACACACAAACATCAAAATCATTTGAACAGTTAGATTTATTCAGAGATACAAGAGAGTCAAATCGATCATTCATAGGTGGCGCTGGCCACAACCATCAGTTATTGTCCAGTTCATTATTAATGCATTCTTAAGCGGTAGCGATGGCAGTTCCTGTCCCTCTTATAGTGATCATTGAGATGGGTTTCCAATCTTGGATCACGTCCTTTAAGTTGATGGATGCCTTGGTCCCTATAATACGTCCCGCATCTTTCTTTGGAATGAAGATCACTTCCTCCCGAGTTCTTTTCTTGGTCTCTGTCTTAGTAGCCGAGGTAGTAGCAGGAGTAGCCAAGGTAGTAGCAGGAGTAGTAGCCGAGGTAGTAGCAGGAGTAGCCGAGGTAGTAGCAGGAGTAGTAGCCGAGGTAGTAGCAGGAGTAGCCGAGGTAGTAGCAGGAGTAGTAGCCGAGGTAGTAGCAGGAGTAGCCGAGGTAGTAGCAGGAGTAGCCGAGGTAGTAGCAGGAGTAGCCGAGGTAGTAGCAGGAGTAGCCGAGGTAGTAGCAGGAGTAGCCGAGGTAGTAGCAGGAGTAGCCGAGGTAGTAGCAGGAGTAGCCGAGGTAGTAGCAGGAGTAGTAGCCGAGGTAGTAGCAGGAGTAGCCGAGGTAGTAGCATGAGTAGCCGAGGTAGTAGCAGGAGTAGCCGAGGTAGTAGCATGAGTAGCCGAGGTAGTAGCAGGAGTAGCCGAGGTAGTAGCAGGAGTAGTAGCCGAGGTAGTAGCAGGAGTAGCCGAGGTAGTAGCAGGAGTAGCCGAGGTAGTAGCATGAGTAGCCGAGGTAGTAGCAGGAGTAGCTGAGGTAGTAGCAGGAGTAGCCGAGGTAGTAGCATGAGTAGCCGAGGTAGTAGCAGGAGTAGTAGCCGAGGTAGTAGCAGGAGTAGCCGAGGTAGTAGCAGGAGTAGCCGAGGTAGTAGCAGGAGTAGCCGAGGTAGTAGCAGGAGTAGCCGAGGTAGTAGCAGGAGTAGCCGAGGTAGTAGCAGGAGTAGCCGAGGTAGTAGCAGGAGTAGCCGAGGTAGTAGCAGGAGTAGTATCCGAGGTAGTAGCAGGAGTAGCCGAGGTAGTAGCAGGAGTAGTAGCAGGTGGAGGGGGGATGATGGAAGTCCATGATGGAACCGTCAGATCACCCCGAAGCAGAGAGAGGTCCTTGCCCTCCTGCAGGCTGCACAGTGGAAATCTGAGATACACAAACATTGTTAGTTGCATCATATTAGTGTTACTCGAATGTATTGACACTACATAACCTCGGGATAACGATCCTTTCAGAAAGCAATCATTCTTATGCATTTGACATCGGAGGCTATAATCTTCTGGTGATGACATGCATGATGGATCGTTTAGTCCTAACTACAGTTCATTTCTTTAGTATCACAATAGGCTTACCTGAGAAATCCATACACGATTTCTTCCACATGTAAATTGACATTTTCTTGTTAACTTGTACTCAAAAAGATTCAGTGTTTCTTTTAAAAGGTTTTATCAATTCAAATAGATCGCTCAATTTCTATCCATACATTTATATATTTTCTGCATTAATTTAGGAGTATCTAGTCATGTGATTTGATGTGATGGATCCATGACCTTAATGCCGTATATGGAATTGGCCTCCTGCAGGCTGCACAGTGGAAATCTGAGATGCACAAACATTGTTAGTTGCAGTATTATTAGTGTTACTTGAATGTGTAGAAGACAATTCCAGATGCTCAGATGGCCGTAGACAGCAGTGTGTTCGCAATATTTGTACAAAAAGCTTGTTGAAAATGATATATGATATAAAATTGCTG
Source organism: Amphiduros pacificus (assembly GCA_949316495.1). Taxonomy (NCBI): domain Eukaryota; kingdom Metazoa; phylum Annelida; class Polychaeta; order Phyllodocida; family Hesionidae; genus Amphiduros; species Amphiduros pacificus. The sequence continues at coordinate 53,745,727 of OX439005.1, forward strand.
GCAAAAGCGAAGAATTCCAGGTTGTTGGCTATGGCTGAAACTGTTTCACAGGTGCCATTAATGATAGCATCTGTCCCAAATGATTGGACACACAGTCGGTCATGGCCAAATGGCTCCAGGACATTGCACACCAAGAAGACGGATGTAATGGTGAGAAGCATGAGTGTTAGTTTGTTCTGGGATTTCTGCCTCTTGATTTGTGTTGTCACTGGGAATACCATCATCCGGGTTCTCTTCCTGTTCACATACACTGATCTCAGGAGAAGCGTATTCAACACTGATACACAAGCGATGGGGACAAACTTGCCTATGCCCATTCTGACATACTGAAACACCAGATAGCCGCTGCCCGCACCGAATGATGTATACTTGATACCATTGTCTGTGACAGTCCGTGCAAAGAACAGTGGGCAGTTAAAGACAATGGAAGAGGCAAACAAGAAGATCACACATATGATAGCAGTTTGTCTGTTGCATAGATGTTTTGCAGTTTGATGATGACAAACGTGAATGTATCTCTCAATGGCGACACTAAGAGTAATCCAAACACTGGCAGTTCCAAATATATTCACCACGGGCAAAAAGATGAAGACTTCATACACATTAAGTATGTACTGCAGGCTTTGGTCTGAGCTTGGGAAGCATCTTATTAGTCCATTTGGTATTGCCACTATCAATGCAAACAAATCGGTTGTGGCTAAAGCAGTCAGACAAACAAGCAAGCTTTCCTTCATCTTAAATCCCGGCTTGCTGAAAACAAACAGATTTAAACTGTTGAAGATCACTCCGCATAAACATATCAATGGGGTGACCACTACATTTCCAATGAAGACAATTGTTAACTCACAGGCAAGCACAAAGGTTTCATTAAAGGTAGAGTTCAGAAATGGCTGTTCTGGCATTTCCGGTAGGTGAACCCTCACATCCGGAATAAGATACCGCAGGATGTTATCCATATTATCTTTAAATCATGTGTCAATGTGAAGAAAAGATGTTAATATTTCCTTGCATGAATTTATGGTAATATCCAGTATTACTCAGGCCTAACATAATGCACATCAGGTAACAATTTCGCTAATATTACTTTTATGTAACTCAAGCATTAATGGTCTCTTTCCGACATCCTGAAATGGAGTGAGAGCATCAAGATAAATCACATCCTGCTTGAACCACGTCCTCGCCTGTTGTTAATTAAGCTGTGCTTTTATCAGCAATATCATATTTGGTTTGTGAGCAATCTTCAGTTGGTATAATTGTTCATATCAGGAAGTTAAACATCTTTATGACGGTCAGCCTCTTCTCGTGTATTAATGATATTAGTAGGCAATATTGTCCGAGTTGTCAGGACATACCATAAAGCACCTTTATCTACACAAAATGAAATGTGTGTTTAGGATGTAGATGTTAAAACCCCAAATATGATTCTTTTTGAACAATGAAATAGGATTATAATATTTACACTACTGTTTTAAAAAAAATATATTTCATTATATTGAAACCATAATTTTATGAATATTAGTATATGCCAGAGTAATATGATCTACTGCGTCAACATGGCCAGCAAAATCAGCACATATCTGGTAGGATCGTGCTAAGGAACATCCTTAAAAATGTTGATTCTAACAGTATAGTGCATTTTTGCATTAAACTAGGCACAAATAGACGTGTAAAGTAAAGTTTAAAGTAAGATTTAGTATTTTTATGGGTAGTGGCAGAAGCGTTTATTGTTGGGTGTAGTAAGTATGCTACTTAGTATTGGTCCAATATTAATAAAGAAGTTAGTAAATGGTTTCCAGTTGCCAGTTCGCCAGTTATATTACCATCCATTAAGTAGTCAGGGATTATATTTTTCCTCTTGGTTCTATTTAGTATTTTATTGATAGTTTTCCATATGCTCTCTATGTCTCCTTTAAATTTAGCAGAGTTTCATAGTGTGACCTTTTGGTGGATCTAATGATTTTGTGAAGAATGCAATTGAATGTTGTAAGGTTAATTTCTAATACACAGTATTCAGGTGACTTAGACATTGTTCTCGTACGTTTGTTATACAGGTTGTCTTTGAAAGTTATTTATTTATTTAAAGCTTGTGTGATCTATTTGTTTTGTTTGTGTTTTTATTTATCAAATTGTTTATTATTTTGTGTTGTTTATTTATCAAATTTGACTCTTTTTATTGCTAAATGTATGTTCTTGGCTTGGGGTCTTGATGTAATGCATCATTTAGTGACTGGTGATTTTCAAGGTTATAAGGTAGTTATGAAATCATATGAAAGGATTTGTATCATTATTGTGTTTAATGGAGGTGGGTCAATATTCAATATGGTAAAATATCCCTGATGGTCAAGAACTCCAATATGGTCTATCAAAATACCAGAGGTGATATCCAATGACGTTTTAGTTATTTTACATAAGATGTTATCTATTAGAGTGCCATATGTATTAGTTAATCCAGTAGGTAGGGTTATTTTAGATTAAAAGCTATGACTAATGATAGTGTCAAGTAATCATCAATTACTTATTTCTTATCCATATGCAATAAATTAACTTAATAATCACAGAGATAAATACCTCTGTGTTATCTGATTCCAGTTTGGATAAATGTAATGAGCTTTCATTAGTGAATTGTATGCAATGTTCATAAAGACATACGCTACCCCTGTAAATCATTTTGTTTTACTTTATCTAATATATTTAATGATGTAATTATGTATTAATACAATAGCAAGCATTGCTGTATATTTTACAGTATTATGACGTTATCATGATTTATATTACACACATCTCCTATATGACAGCACCATATACTGCTATTTTACCTGCATTAGATAAGTTTGTAAAAATACAGCCACATATGCTGATATTCTACAGTTACTTCTTACAGTGCATGTCTGGTTTCTTAAAAGGAAACAACACGTCATGAAATAATAAAAGCATAGTAGCATGACCCATTATGTTAATTTTATTATTATTATTATGTCTTTGTTAAGATATAATCGAACCCAGTAATTCCTCTTGTGTGTTTGACTGCATAGTAGCAGTACCCATAATGTCTTTGTTAAGATATAATCGAACCCAGTAAATCCTCTTGTGTGTTTGCCTGCATAGTAGCATGACCCATAATATCTTTGTTAAGATATAATCGAGCCCAGTAATTCCTCTTGTGTGTTTGACTGTATAGTTATCATCAAGGAATACAATAGTTGGGTCTTTGGGTGCAAGAAAACACTGACGTCATACTGCTTAATAAAGGAATTATTGAACCAATCAGGATGAGGGATATGACCTTCTATAATGTACTGAGTGACCTATTATTATTCATATAAAAGGGAGTGTGACAATAGTTATGCAACCTGCGGAAGAACACAGCCCTGTTGAAAATGAAGGAATAAAAAAAATTACTGGTCTATCATATTTTGCTCAATATGTCTAATACAATTCTGTATATGTTCTGCAACACCCTGTCCCTGCATTAAGATCAAGTATATGTGATGTGTTATTCATCTGGTAGTGTAGTTGTTACAATCATTTACAACTAGTGCTTTTTTGTTTGTTTGTTTGTTTGGGGTTTAGATCACTAATAAGCTGGCGCTCTAGCCAACTGCCACGGCCCGTGGCCCGTGGCCACAACTAGTGTTACATATGAAGTTATATTCAATCAGTTGTAAACTCTTAAACATATCCAATGGTTTATGGATACAGAAATCACTAAATTGATTCAGGTATTGGTATGGTAACACACAGTAATCAATCACTGATATATCTGATTGTATATGTAATAATTCTGAATTGATTTGTGCCCATTTAGCATGCAACAATCACTACTGTGGAGAAACTCACACCACAATTCACTGACCTTGGTATGTTATAACCTGACCCAGTAGGGTATCAGAGAAACCATATGGGTCCACCATCCTGGTAGCGCCATCTGGTGGCAGATAGCAGACACAAGCACAGATAGTACAATCACAATATATTGCTGATAGTTTTATCCACAGAATGCCTTCCACTGTGTCATCCAGTATATCCCACTGATATTCACTCACTGCTCCACAAGAAGCCTATTTTTCCCTCCTGTGAAGCTGTGTTCGGTCATTTCAAAACCAGTCATAATTTGTGAACTGTAAACCATCACTGCTGGTTAAATGAGACTCAACAATACCCATGATATCCAGTTTATGTAAGTCCAGGCAACCTTCCATCACTATATGGTTCTTACTGATTGTATCTTTACTCCAACCTCTTACATTCCACAACCCGCACCTGACCTATGTATTGCCACGACCTCCTGCGACCATTCTGACCTCCTCTAGCAGAGTGACCTCCTCTGCAAGATTGACCTCCTCTGTCAGATTGACCTCCTCTGCAAGATTGCCCTCCTCTGCCAGAGTAACCTCCTCTGTCAGAGTTACCTGCTCTGCAAGATTGACCTCCTCTGCCAGATTGACCTCCTCTGCCAGAGTAACCTCCTCTTCCAGATTGACCTCCTCTGCCAGAGTAACCTCCTCTGTCAGAGTTACCTCCTCTGCAAGATTGACCTCCTCTGCAAGATTGACCTCCTCTGCCAGAGTAACCTCCTCTTCCAGATTGACCTCCTATGCCAGAGTAACCTCCTCTTCCAGATTGACCTCCTCTGCCAGAGTAACCTCCTCTTCCAGATTTGCCTCCTCTGCCAGATTGACCTCCTCTTCCAGATTGACCTCCTCTGCAAAATTGACCTCCTCTGCAAGATTGACCTCCTCTGCCAGAGTAACCTCCTCTGCAAGATTGACCTCCTCTGCAAGATTGACCTCCTCTGCCAGAGTGACCTCCTCTGCCAGAGGAGTGACCTCCTCTGCCAGAGTGACCTCCTCTATTATCACATTTATCTATTTTGCACATCTTGTCTGTTATCTCCTGTTTATTTGGGGATGAGCCTATTCCCTTTCAAGGATATCTTGTCTCTACCAATGATCTTTACTATTAAAGCATCAGGATTGGCCAATCTTACTAAGCATCATTATTGTCCAGATAAGACAATTAAATGAAAACAGAGAGGGAACAAAACAGGTCAGCAGATTGACAGATGATTGAGTTTAGATTTTCCTATAGAAAATAGAAGTGATTTCTTGATGCAGTCATAGAAAAGATGAAAATGAAGTCATCTTTTCCTTTTTTGCAAAGAATAAAATATAAGGTGATGAGGTATATATTCCTGATCAAAAGGTGTATGATGTGATCTATCATATCTATCATTGGCCAAATTTAGACTAAATGGCACAATGAAAGACCTGTGATGTGATAAAAATGCTTTAATACAGGTGAACAGTTGCAAATTGGCTGGGGAAAAATGGATTATTGTGTTGAGATTGTGTTGAAATATGTTGCTGTACAATTGTTTATCTCTTACCTATCTGACACAAAAACATCCAAGCTCAAATGCAACTGTGTATTTATAAGATTTTACCAATACTTAATATGTACTTTTATTTATTATCTAAATTCTCCTACGAAGGTTTTGTTTGTACAACATAATTTTTTTAAAATTTTTGATTGTATAATATTCTTAAATTAACACTTGTTTTAGTCTGAATTGAATGAGAGCATCAAGATAAACCTTACATTTGTTATTTGTCTTTTAGGTCATTATTCATATAATCACAGTGAAGTTTTAACCAGTCATGGGAAATATATTTGAAACAGGGGATGCATGAAACTTGCATGAATGTTTGTATGATATGATTGCCCCAGCGTGCTACAAAGACTCCAAACTCTGTATTTTGATCAATCGCTTTATGTCTGAGACTGATTGGTTGGATCATCCACAATCACATAATCCATCTATGCACATAAGGATAAAGGTCAGAATATAAAACTAATGATAAATAATATATAACTTGGAAATATTCAGACTATTAATGCAAATACTTTCAATGGCTCATACCAGATCCTAATAAATAGTCTGTAGGACAATCCTATATTTGAAATCAAGAGGGCTGAAAGTTGACAAATTTGTTCTATTGAGTGACTAGCAATCCATAAAAAATAATATATGAATGTTGGCCTTGGCAGCTCAAACTCATGGTTGTCTAACATTGATTTTATCATTTACAGGCCAAGACATATTATTCAGACAAAATATTTTCATTCACAAAAGTATTGTCGCCGTGGCGCAGTTGATTAGAGCGCCAGCTTATTAGGACCAGTTCCTCTGTGGTGATCCAAAGGTCGTGGGTTCGAACCCCGGCCGTGCTGGGATTGAATTCATGATACAATTTCCTACATGAGCTGAGGACCGTGCCTAAAGGGTTAACCCGTTGTCCTTGTAAATCTGTGACCGGGTGAGTTGTCATGTCAAGGACCTGCGACATGACAATTCAGTGAGGCAGCACTATATCTGCTACAAGTAGGTCTCATCACGAAATGACTGAAATACTGTTGAAAGTGATGTAAAACGCCAAACTAACAAACAAAAATCAATCTAGTCTTGTGGCTGATCAAATCATGTAGTCTTGTGGCTGATCAAATCATGTTAGGTATGCTGTTCACTCTCACTACATCACTAGTTTGTTTGTTTTTTGGGGGTTTTACATCACTTCCAACATTATTTCAGTCATTTCGTGATGAGACCTAATTGTAGGAGATATAGATTTACAAGGACAATGGGTTAACCCTTTAGGCATGGGCCTCAGCTCATGTAGGAAATTGTATCATGAATTCAATCCCAGCACGGCCGGGGTTCGAACCCGCGACCTTTGGATCACCACAGAGGAACTGGTCCTAATAAGCTGGCGCTCTAATCAACTGCGCCATATGAGAAATTGTATCATGAATTCCATCTCATCATGGCGAGGGATCGAACCCACGACCTTTGGATCACCACAGAGGGACTGGTGCTAATAAGCAACTGCGCCACGGCCTGTGGCCTACTACATCACTAGAAATGGGGAGTCACTTTCACCCAGCATAAATGGTGCCAAAAATAGAACACATTCTCCAATTTATACAATATTCAAGAAATAATTTTAGCACCTTCCTCTGATCTAAGAAAAAAATAAAATATATAACAATTTGCAGAAGGATATCAGCAATATTCCTTATCACCTGAATTGTATATTGCCAATTTGCTACATTTTCACATATTTTGAGAGGTTATTATAATTTGTATGTACTTGTATGAATAGAGCAACTAACTGGGGGTTATTTTCTGAAATTGATCTTATATTTTATGAAACTTTAAAAGATTGCATTGGATCAATTTAAATCTGTCAATTTTCATCTTTTGTACACCTACCACATTCAAGGTACCAAATTTAGCTTGTTAATAAATCTCAAAATTGACGAGTTTTATCTTAATTTTATTTTCAGCATTAAAGTTTTTTTGATGCAGTATAATATACACTTTCATAAATTAACCAACAATATGTTTTATTATAATAGATATTATTTCAATGTAGCTCAGCATATCAAAATTCCCTCTAATTTACCTTGCAGATTGGTCCAAAATTACAAATTGCTCTAATATTTTAAATTTGAATGGATTTTGATGAATAAAGACTATATGAGCTCGTTTTTGAAAGATACAGATGATTTAATATTGGAATTGATAGTTAAGGGTCACTTCAAGGTCACTGACAATGTTTAATAAAAAATAGCCTACAAAGGTCCACATTCAGTCATGTATCATTTGTAGATGTTTCGCACACAGTAAAACATCATCTGCCTATGTCTGTCATTTCTAGTGAAGATAAAGTTCACAATTTTGATTTCATTAATGGACCCAACAATCAATACAATCGTATTTTGTGCATATAATTAAAGAGCTCATAATACAGTTCCAAGGATTAAATTAGCATACTTTTCATAGATAATCATTTTAATCTATCATAATAACAACGGCTGGTCTCCTTGGGAGAAAAGTTCGTTATCTGATTTGCCAGCAGGCACATGCATATGGCGCTTACAGAAACTCCTATATAATGCAACCCCTCGCCACAGTACATGACATAATACAAACACATCTAAAACGTCCAACACTGGAAAAAAATACCTTTCAATAGATATATGTAAGATTTCTATATGGAGATGAGAGATCGCAGTCAGAAGGTCTCTCAAGTGTTGCCTCTTTGGGTTTCAGATATTGGGTCATTCAACATGATATAGGATTAATTGGGGGGATATCTTATGATTTCAATAGATTTAATCATTTTAATCGATTGCAACGTTTAGCAATGTATTGATGATAGTAAGAGCAGGTCTAGAGTTCAAGGATCTGATTGACATAAGAGTATATTAATCTGCAAAAGACATGACATACACTTGACCTTCTTTGTGATTAAGGCTTTAAAGTACAAAGTTTATATTAATAGAGATGGTTATCAGGTTTCTGTTTTGCTATAAAAAGCATGTGTTTGCACTCCACCGGCCACCAAGAGTGAAGCTAACAAAGACACTCTATGATTGGTTACATGTCTAAAAGAGTTAAAAAATGAAGTCATCTTTTGAAATTGTGAACAGCCATCAGGAAATGTTCGGGCGTCTCACCCCAGTGTTTCTGGTGCTGCTCATGTCTTTACCGGAAGGTGGAGTGCCATTTCCGCTTCCGTGGGGGTCGTGGGGTAGGCCCTCCGACCCAAGCCTCGTTCCCGTGGTTATCATTCCCGGCACTGGGGGCAACCAACTGGAGGCTCGGCTCAACAGGACCTCTGTCATCGCTGACTACTGCGACAAACAGACAGACTGGTATCGCATCTGGCTCAATATATGGGATAAGATAGTATCAGGTGAGATTTGCATACATCTATTTCATTTGAAACAAAGTAGACATATTTACTATTTACTATTTCAGTTCACTCTTATTACTATTCAAGACCAAAATGAATATTTGAGCTGAAAACGTTATGTAGACAAACATTCGATTGAGCTCTTCATTATGCTCTTTTCAATTCGGATTATATTCATATATTTTGTAATAATGTCTGTAATTAAGTAACCGTTCAAACTTCTCAAATATTGCCTTGATTTAGTTATGTATGATTAAATGTGTTTATATTAACTTGTAACTTCCATTCATCGTATTTCTTTCCATCAAAACAAGGATTATCAAACTATTACATAGATCGTAATGAAATCATGCTTAGAACATCAAATACGAAATATAAACAACTAGGAAAATGGCAACAAACGTATATTAAACTTTCAGTGAATGGGCTTTGATCTTGTTTTAGGGGCATTACGATTGTTCTTCACCAAAGACATGTTGGATCCCAACCTCACCTTTCAAAGATCAGAGTAGAAATTGAAAGCAACACACATTATTTTAAATAATCTAATTTTAAATAATCTAATGTAAACTATAGATAAGATTCATCATTATTAAGACAACTGGCATTATAAGGATCAATATACACGGCCTTTTCACCCGTATATCAATCATTCCAGGTCACCGAATAAGACTTTAAACGGAAAACCACACACCTTATGTGAACATTATCTAAAGGAGTCTCAATGTGACCTTTAGGACCTTGCTAACAGAGTCAATGAGTCTCAATGTGACCTTTAGGACCTTGCTAACAGAGTCAATGATGGTCACCTCCACAGGACAATTTCAAAGGTTGCAAAAATCAAAGATAGGCAGATAAAGATGAAGATTACCTCCTCTAGAAGGACTAAGTCCAGGTTTTGTAGTAATCTATTTTTGCCATTGCTCAAAGGTACATGCATACTAAACCTGACCTCACGCTGTCATATGACATATTGACCTGAGTATGGCGTTATATTATTATTGCTCTAATGACACATCTCCCGGTGCACAACACAGAATGCCATCCAATATGGATCAAGCTTGATATTCCTATCTTTCATGTGGCTTTCTGGTAGTGAAAAATACATGGTATTCACAATGGGATTTAACCAGTATTTTATGCTTATAATATCACCCGAGGAAACTTTAATAAAAAAAGATTAGGGCACAAACTAATAATTTCACATCTCAATGTTTTGGTTAAAGGTCGGATGGAATGTTTTGTTGACAACTTTAAGCTTCACTACGACCCCGAGACCGGAAGTAGCAGCAACCAGCCTGGGGTGGAAGTGAGAGTGCCCGGATGGGGTGACGTCAGCTCTATGGCCCTCATAGACACCTCATGGGCAGCCTGGGTGTTCGGAGTCGCTCAATATCTCGATCCGGTCGTGTCAAGTACGTATGAAGGATAAAAGTATTAATTTAATAGAATGATAGAATAGTTTATGCAATACCCAAATATCTCTGCTATACACGTATGAAGGATAAAGTATTAATTTAATAGAATGATAGAATAGTTTATGCAATACCCAAATATCTCTGCTATACATGTATGAAGGATAAAAGTATTAATTTAATAGAAGGATAGAATAGTTTATGCAATACCCAAATATCTCTGCTATACACGTATGAAGGATAAAGTATTAATTTAATAGAAGGATAGAATAGTTTATGCAATACCCAAATATCTCTGCTATACATGTATGAAGAATAAAGTATTAATTTAATAGAATGATAGAATAGTTTATGCAATACCCAAATATCTCTGCTATACACGTATGAAGGATAAAGTATTTATTTAATAGAAGGATAGAATAGTTTATGCAATACCCAAATATCTCTGCTATACACGTATGAAGGATTAAGTATTAATTTAATAGAATGATAGAATAGTTTATGCAATACCCAAATATCTCTGCTATACATGTATGAAGGATAAAGTATTAATTCAATAGAATGATAGAATAGTTTATGCAATACCCAAATATCTCTGCTATACACAAGACAGAAAGACATATTTAAGCCTCAATGAATGTTTATATTCAAACATGAGAATGATGACATCATATTAAACCTTAGGCTGATATAAGGAAACAAATTAAATGGGTCTGATAAAGGTGAAATCACAAGCAACACTCATTCTATACATGTCAATGAGGCTTTCTGATATTCCACCTCTTTTGTCTGTAATTAAGTTATATTGATAACATGCAAAGACTTAAAGAATAAGTAAAAACTTGTTATTGTGAGGTCCAGCATGAATAATAAGTAGTGTTTGTCTTTCAGCGTTGGTGTCGTGGGGATACGTCAAAGGGAGAAATCTGCGTGGGGCTCCGTATGACTGTCGCTATGCGCCTCACTCGCAGGGAGAATACTTCCGGAAGTTGGTGAGCTTGATAGAAGAGACCTACCACATCAACGGAAACAAGAAGGTGGCATTACTCACTCACAGCATGGGGGGGCTATTTGGACTTTACTTCCTCAACTTACAGCCAAAGGCCTGGAAGAGATTCTACCTCGATTCCTTCATCTCCACGGGGACCCCCTGGGACGGCACCGCCATGATGCACCAGGTGTTTGCGTCCGGGACCAACTGGGGCGTGGATGTGGTTGACCCCTTCCTTCTCCGGGAGCAGCAGAGGGCCCAGGAAAGCGTCGGCATGCTATTTGCCAGGCCGGGCACCTGGAGCGCCAGCCAAACCATCGTCAGAACACCGCAGAGAACCTACAATGCGTTTGACATGGAACCGTTTTTAAATGATGTAGAATTTGGCATAGGTTTGGACATTTTGGATCACTTTAACAGGACAGAGTATCAACAGAATCACCCGGGAATAAGGTTTCATTGTATATTTTCAGACGGTGTTGATACACCGGAAAAATTTATTTACCAAAAACATTTTGATGAAGCCAAAGAGAAGCCTTATAAGGTAGTATATGGTCCTGGGGATGGGACTGTAAACCTGAGGAGCCTGAGGGCCTGCAGGAAGATGGCGAGGAAAGGCAGACTGCACATGCACAGAGTGCCCACCGCCACACATAATGGAATACTATCTGATCCACAATATCATGACATTCTAAAAGGTATCCTAACTTATACAGACAAAACATTTACAGACTGAAAGAACTGCAAATCATAATTAATCTAAACCATGATACTATCCAATCAGTGGCACTCAAAGGAAGCAGTACTCATCTACCTTTGAGTAGAAAACAGATTGATATATAACCATGTTATCTGCATTACTTATTTATTTATTATACATCAAGGAACTTAGGTTTGTATTCAGGCTTGG